>JARHVA010004630.1:0-600000 GCA_037957365.1 Torreya grandis | reverse complement strand
AGGTAAAAACATCCTTAAAGGCCCAAAAATATGTCATAAATGCATGTCCCACTAGTGTCATTTCACACCCTACAAAGAGGATTGTTTGGTGTAATAGAGGAGCATTTATGTTTTCCCTCTTTTTTTTGAATAAGGATCAAGTAATTAATAAGAAGTAGGTGGTGATTAGCCATTGGGCTTTGGTGCATTAATGGTAACCCTAATATTGATATGTAAGGGACTATAAATTAGGTATTTATCTTCATTATAAAATTACCCTTTGCATCTAGAGCTTGCATCTATACTTTTGATATTCAATGTGCTCGAGCTAAGTGTAGTGTAAGAATGTGATTATAGTGAATTCTTTATAGACTTTCAAATTCTAGTGTGCATAGCCATCTAGATTAAATAGTAAGTTTCCCATTTTCTCTTCATGTTTTGTTATTTGAACAGAGTTAAGAGTTAGTTGAGGGTTATTCAAGTGAAGACTTTATTTGGTATAGAGATGTTTCATTTAAAAATTAGAAAAATGGTAGCATCTTCTACTACAATAAAAGGCAATGTTGTTTCAATTTTGGATTCAAATAAGGATACTAATATTATGGGGTTGGATTTTGAGGTCCTATTAAATGTTCTAAAATAACCTGACCCCCCCAAGTAATTTTCAATGTCAGCACTAGTTACATCACACCTGCAGCAACATTCCCATTGGTTGCCCTATACCTAGAAGTCATTATTTCCTGTGCTTGAGCATACCAACCAAACACAAGGACTATTATTAATGGTGGCCATTCTATTGTATGTTCCTTTACCCCTTTTGCCCTTAGTGTCATGTTAGGAACTCCTCCCTAGCTAAAAGGCATTTCACTTTCTTTGGAGGAATGATAAAATTATGCAAAAAAGGACAAAGATATCTAGGATATTATCAATACTTGTTAGCTGGCCAAGAGGATACAAATGATCTCTAGAATGTCTAAGAAGTTGAAATTAATAAAGTTTAATGAGTTTCCCTAATTCATAATTACCATGGATGCTAAGATTTATGGGGTGCCTACCATAGAGAAGTTTGATCCATGGATGTTCCTAATTATGATCTACATATTAGAGGGAAAAAAATCTAGATTGGGCCTTCATACTGAGCAACAACCTGCATATATAGATGATGTAGATCCAAGCTAAAATAATTTATAAAGAAGCATTTGTAGGTACCTTTTATATGTCTTTGTATTTGATGTATAGCCTTATGCACAATAAGACTTTCCAAGGGCTCACTAGGAATCTTTTAGGAATGAAAATATATGAGGTATATCTAGAGGTTACCCTAGAAGGATTCAAGAATAATTTTTGTAAAGTTTATAACTAATTTTTCAATGAAATGATGAGTGTCTTCTTCCCACTAAGAATCCTAAATATAATGTCCATAATATCCAAGCAGGTGATTAAGAAATATGGTGCCAGTTACATACAGTTTAAAATGTTCACATACATTAGGGTGAGTGGTTATGTTAGATGCCCACTCAAATTGCCTAGGTACCTAGATGACAAGTTGGTAGTGATGGATCTAAGCTGACAAATGGTGCCACCACATGAAATGATTGTATCAAAAAGGTAAATAATACTTTCAAGTTTCCTATGGTAATAGGTTTTTATTCATGTCCTTCTATTGCTAAGGCAAAGGGTTTAGAATAGGAGATGAGTTCATATTCACTTGATAAAATTCCACCCCAACCCAATTTTGACATTAGGTGGTTGATTAACATGGCCACTAATGTAATTTTGCATAAGTCTCACTATGAGGACATTTGGTCTGACTGCACCATGGAGGAAGATGTCTAAAAATTGGAATTTATGAGGCTGACTGTGCAAGAAGTCATAGCCTACAACATTGCTCTCATCCCCAAAGACATGGTGGATGATAAATTAGCATTTTTTTCATTATACAACAATAATATTGAAGCATAGCCCACTATTCAGCTAGATTTTAGTACTCAAGAGGATGATTTCATCCCTGGGAGATTAGTGTGAATTATGAAGAGAATCTTTAGATGGCTTAAGGAGCATGGGGTCAACCTCAGTACATATGACACTCCTCTTCAATAATTAAGGTAGGTTAAGTAGTTGAAGACATTTCTCCTAGGATATAGTGGTGACTATGTGGATCCATCTTCATTTGTAACTAGTAAGGGCAAACACAATCATGGGTATACTAAGTTCACCAAATTGATGGATGTGGAGAAGATAACAATAGAATGATATAAGTTTGGGTTATCCTTTTCATAAACAACAAGATTAGTGGAGAAATAGGACAAGATTCTTATAGGGTAGGTCATGATGGCTAGCACTACCCCCATCTCCATTTTAAGAAAGGGAGTCCTAGCAATTCCAACCATTCCAATAGTTGCTCTTGTAATTACCCTAGCTATAGTCCCACACACTCCACCCACACAACAAGCAGGAGTCCATCCTCCCCCAATGACATATGTAAGAAAAAGAGGAGGGGAATTACAAGAGGAGAAACCAAGGCCAAAAAGAGTCAAGAAAAGTCTACAACCCCCAAGTAAATCACCTATAAAGAAAAAGGAGGTTGCATTCAAAGACCCATTCTCTAAGGAAATCCCTATGAAGAGAAGAGAGTACCATGCTTCATATACCCAAAGAGTAAGGTACATGAATGAGGAGGAATATTTAGATGAAGGTAGACCAATAGCTAAATTAATGAAGAAATAATGTGCCTTCACCCATCCCCAAGTAAAGACTAGGCAAAGGACTCATAAGGAGAGGCCACAAACCCCAATAAAGGCCTTAACATGGGACCAATCCATAAAAGAAGAGGTCATGGTGACAAAAATCAAAGGTGATGAGGAGGGCACCTTAACCTTAGGTGACCATTTGTCATTTTATGAAGTTGTATAGATTGGAGTAAAGGTAGCTACCCAAGCCCAAGTCCCTCTTGAGAAAGAGGTAGCCTCCCTAGATACAGAGGCATTTGTTGAAAATGGCATCTCCCAATCACCTAGTCAAGATAGAGTTCATGAAGGTTGGGACAGTCAAGGACTAGATGGGGGAGTTGATAAATAGATAGAATGTGGTGACCAAGTCCCCACTGATAGTGTAGAGGTAGAGGGAGATGGGGGAGAAAACCTAAAAAAGGGTACCCCCACCCTTTTAAAGGAAAATAAAGAGTCAGATCTAGAAAATAAAAATGTTGAGGATATCTCAGAAAGTGCTACTTTCATTGAAGTATCCTAAGGTCTCCTTCCTCTCATCAAATTTCATGATCTAGTCCATAATAAAGGCCTTGAGGCCATGATCAGTGAAGAGTTGCCTAAATACAACAAGTAGATCATCATAGCCTTTTCTGGCCTAGGGTTTAAAATAAATAAGGTAAGGTGGTTGTCGATCCTTCTAGCTATACCATAGCATAGAGGAGCTCCATCAAGAAATTTCTCATGGAATCCCACTAGCTAGGGTCATATTTTAAAGTTTTGAAATAGGTAAATCTAGCATTGGAGGAAAAACATGGAACATAAGGGGATGTAAAAGAGCATGATATCAATGATGACATTGAGCAATTTGTGTTGAGCCCACCACCCAAGCTCGGGGTACTCCATGTAGCTATCTCATCATTAGTACCACCCCACATTGAGTCAAGGCTTTCCACAATGTCTACAACCTCAATGGATTACTAAACTAAACCCATTCTCTAGGTCATGGAGCAAGTAAAAATAAAGGAAGATATTATGAGCAAAATAGGGGACATTGATGTGATAGAGATCATTCAAAAGCATAAGGCTAAGCCCCTTAAGAAGGCTAAAACTTACTTTAGGAGCACTTACATAGACAAGGGGGAAATAAATGTTGAGGTAGTTATTCCCCCTCTTGATGCATTGAATAAATATACTCCACTAGAGAGTTATCCATTTATAGTTATAATCTTGAGGAGCCATCACAAAAGAAGTTGAAGCACAGTTCACAAGTTCTAGCTACCATGATGGCACAAAAGATGGACAAAGATAAATCCACCATGGAAAAGCTAAAAGTGGAAAATTAGGCTATGATCCAATACTTTTATAAGGTATTTAGTAAGCCAAAGGTACTAACTCTGACTACCATTAAGACTCCAATCCTTTTACATTTCCCCATGGGGTTACTAGATTTTGGCTGAGGTGATGAGATAAAATATAGAAGGTGGGCTATACAAGAATGGCAAGATCTGATTACCTAGGCCAAAGAGATCATCCATTTATCATTAAAATTATTTTATGACCTAATAGATAAGAGGAAATATTGTGGAACCTATATGTCTCATTATGATGCATACATAAAAAACTAGTAGAAGATCCAGATTAAGGTAGATGAAATGTGTAATATGGGTAGTGAAGTTTTAATTATGGATAAAATTGTCTCTTTAGATGATCACAAGAAGCCCAAAGAATATCAATTTGAAATAAATCATCAGTTGATGGTGTTCAAGGAGGGCATCTTTGATTTAAAAGGAGAAAAGTAGTCTCTCAAGACTAATACTAAGGAAATAGACACCACCCTTAGAAAAATGGTGAACCTTGATGGCACAGGTGATTTGATGGAAGGGATAATACATAATTCTATAAAAATCCTCATTGATTCACCTCAAGGAGCTTTTTATGCCCACAAAATAAGACAATTAGTAACACTTGAGAAGGGTTGTGACCTACTCAAGGTGTTCGATGGGCAAAACCAGGCCACAATTCAAAAGATGGCCACTTGGTTGGAGGAATCTGAAGTCAAATTCAAATACCAAGCTAGCCCAAATCAAAATTATATCACCTCCATGATTGATAGTTATACCAATTACAAGAATAATTTGGTGAGATATTTAGTTATCAATATTGATTCTAGAGCATAACCAATCACTTCAGTTTCTTCCTAGCTAACAATATTCTTTTCTCTTCTTCTCTCTTTCTCTCTCTTATTATTTATTCTCATTTCTTGATTGAATACCATTTTACTCTACCCATTAGTGTCATGTCCCTTTCAATTTTAATTTAAATAATCATGTGTATAAGAAAGAGACAAATTTTATTTGTTGTGCAAAGAGATAAAGGATGTTTTGTCCTTTGCAAGTTTATTCACCATGTGTCTCACTAAAAATGTTCTACCATGGTGGAGTATCATGTTTTTTATCATCATGGAAGAATAATCACAAGTCCAAAGAATCAAGTTTGTTATAATAGACTCCAGGCCTGAGAAAGAATTTTCTAGCTGGAGCATCTTTAGGAGTGTGTCAAGTTTAACTAAAATTGTATAAGTAAAGGGGGTTTGTCCCTTTATAGAGATCAGTTAATTTTTGATTACAAAGCTATAACTTAGGAGAGTTCTCCCTATGTATTTTTTTGATGCCAAACTGATTCCTCTTATAAAATCATTCGCAAGCTTTGAGAGCATTCAAAATGTCTCCATTGTTACAAAAATGTTTTGCATGGTGTTCTGACATGTAATTTTCAAGATACATTGTATTCATCTTTGATTTAGCTAATATATGGAATATGTTCATAATTAATTATTTCTTCTTGTTGTTGAAATATAATGCTTTATTTTACATGCTTAGTGGATTGGTTATCTGATATGTGCTTATTTATGGTAGTCATTTAGGGTTCAAATCTAGAGTATAAAATATTTTCCACTTTAATATGTGAGAATAATAAATTGATAGCCTTCTTAAGGGTAGTCCTAAGTTTATGAATTCAACTAGTAGGAATTCTTGAATGGTTATTTGCAATGTTGTAGGTAAACTTTTTAAGGTCATTTGTGCATGATTTCATCTTATCTGTTTTTAACAAAAAAGTATTTATGTAATGAAGGTAACATAGTTATTATGTGAATGTCTTCATACTCATTTTCTAAGACATCCACACCCTTATCCGTAATTCAAATTAACTTGGTTTTACCCTCTCCTACCCTATAGATAGTACGTTGTTTGTATGTCATAAGTATTATTCACCTTGTATATGCATGAAGCTTTGCATACTTGAAATGTGTTTGATCTATGTGATTTAAACCTCAGTACTATAATCTCCCACTTATTTTTGGATGTCCAAATTTATTGTTAAAGTGAATGTTGTAGCCACATATTTATCTATCTTTAGTAGCTTTTTTCTTGGTTTAGGACATTTGCTCATTCTATGTGATAACCCTTCCCATGTGGATTAAGTAAGCTTGGTTATAATCTAGTCAAATTTGTGTGTCTTTAGATTAATAATTCCCATGGAGGTACACTATATAATCTCTTCATATGAGTGAGCTAACCTATAGCTCCTCTCACCTTGGTTTAGGTAGAGCTATAAGTAGAAGGAAAATAACCATACCCTTTTTAGGTACCTCCCAATCATTTTCTCAAGTCTAGTTTATTCTTGATACTGAATCCTTCCTTGTTTGTAATGATATTGTAGTAGGTTATTCATTTTTATTTGTCATTTATTTCAAGTATGCAAGGCTAGATCAGAGAGGAGTATAACTAGGAATTAACAATTTTTTGTCACCATTGTCAGGGATCATTCTTGTCACCTATTTTATTGAGGACTCTTACAGAGAGCTACAAGTGCTTTGTGGTGTCGCTACAATGGGATATTTGTGTTAAGTTCACTAATGTCCTTATAGTTTTTTGGATGAATTTTCTAAAGAGATTCAACCCTATTTCACTAAAATATTTTATATTCTTGATGTTATTTTCAATATTTGGAGATGATATTTCATCAAATTATTGTTGTAGCTTTATTTTCTAGTCTAGAAGTCTTGCTTCTAGTGGAAACTCCATTATATCAATGTTTAAATATTAGTGTCTGTTGTATGTTATCTTTTCTACTTTGAAGAAATCTCTTTAGATCTACAAATCTAGAGGGTACTAGATCTTCTTTTCAGAGGAATCCATCAAAAGAACTTATCCTAAACTTAAAAATCCCATCCAAAAGAGGATAAGTGTGGAAGCCTATTATGGGCCAACTTCTAAGTAATAAGTAAGACCTAATCAGTTTGTTTCCCATTATATTTACCCCTTTTTCTCTAATATCCCTTTGGTGGAGGGATACCAGATCACCTTTGACAAATCTAAATTCCTTGTGAATCAAGCTCCTTCCCCACAAAGGAATTTTTCTCCTCCTATTAGGCCTTTAAAGATTCACTTTATTTCCCCACATTCAATTCCTTCACATGGTGTTTATCCCCAACCATCCCTTAGATCCTCTTCATCTTCAGATTTAGAGATAGGGGACCATGACTTGAGGAGGAGAATGTTCAATGTTGACAATGATAATGATGGAGAGGATGATCAAGGCTTGGCTAATAGATGTAGACCTTTTCTAATCCTAAGGTTTTGATCTATTAACTTTAATGGTATACCTAGTTTCCCTAATGAGGTCCCTATAAAGGTTATAAATATACTACCTAAGTTTCAAGGGAATAATGTAGTATCTGAGGAACAACATTTGAAATCCTTTTTAAATATCATTGAATATTATGAGATAGATCGTGAAGATGTATGTATTAAAATCTTTATGAACATGCTTGAAGATGAGGCTTGAGAATGGTTCAAAACCCTCCCAAATGGATCCATAGACACATGGCAAACTATTATTGATGCTTTTAAGATACAATATGGTGATATCATAGATCCTAGATTCTTGCTTGCCACGTTTGAGAACCTAAAGAAGAATCTAAATGAGTGTGTGAAGGACTTCAATTCTAGATTTAGTAAGGTATTAAGGAGAATACCAGAGGATATTAGGCCTAGTGGTATTACTTCTTTGATTAATTATTGTGATGCATTTGACAAAAAAGTAGCCTATTATCTCCAAGATAAGGCTCCCACAAATTTAAGGATGGATTTCAATCTAGCTATCCAGATAGAAAATAATATAAAAGTTATGGGTAAGCCTTTGAAAAAAAGGGTTTATTTCAAATTGGTGAATCTTGAGAATTCGTAGTCATCTCACAAGAGTGAAAACTTAGAGGAGATGGTAAAGACTTTGGCCATTGTAGTAAAAAAAATTATTACAAATTGGATAGAGCCAAAAAGGGATTGTCTCAGAGACTTAGTAACCATGATGACAAAAGGGATATTATGAGAGATGAAAGGAGTCATCCCTGAGATCAGGGTCAAGGTAGGCCACAATTATTTGCTATAAATAATGAAAGGGTAAAAGTCCTTATGAGCGATGGTAGGCATGAAAGAACTTAAAATAAGGGAGGAGGAAGGGAAGTACCAGATCCTTTAGCAACAATGATTAACATATTAAATTGTGACATCGACTGGTGTGACAAGTGCTTCCTTCCTCATCCATATTATCATGCAATTGATGATGGTGGTCAAGATGTAAATGAATTTTAAGCTGTGTCTAATGAATATGACATTTACATGGTCAATTTCTAGGATATGGAAAGATATACTTTCAAGGAAGATGATATGAATGTCTTAAATGTCTCTAGTTCTGACAAGATCCTAGCATATGAATGTTTTATGTTCCAAGTTGATGAACTGACTGTAGTGGTAATTTCTCTATCAATAGAGATGATGAGTGCCAACACTACTCATGCATTTAAGATAGAATGTGAAAAGGTAAGGATACCTCTTCCATATTATATTTATGAAATATAAATGATGCATGAGTATGAGTTGCCATCTCATGATTTTGAGTTCTTAAGGTCAATGATGAAAGAAAAGTATGGAGACTCACCTCCATCAATTTAGGATCGACAATTGATGATCAATGTTATAATTTCTGAAGAAAAGAAGTAATATAATTTGAGGAGTAAGGACCAAGGTGCTCCTCCAAAAGAAAAGGATTATGCTTCCCCTAGAGTAGAGACTAAAGAAAAAGGGACCACGGGGAGTAAAGAGACCTAGAGTTCCACTAGGCTTGGATCTGTACCTTATAGTACCAAACTAAGAAATACCTAGGCCAAAATCTAAATTCCTTTATTGTCTAATATTCCAAGGAGGGATTAACTTAAGAATCCTCCCTTAAAAAGTGAATTTAATAGTGTTGGTCCCCTCACTTCTGTTCTTATGACTCTTGAAGGATATATCCTGAATGAGAAAGTTACAAGCCTACCTATTGATACTTCATTGGCAAAGTATAGTATTTATGATGTAGCTCAATTATTGAGTCAATTAAAGATCACCATACCATTTATGTAGTTGCTTAGAATCCATGAGAATAGGAAGAGATCTTTTGAATATTTGGGATTCACTAAGAAGATCACTTCTAATGTAGTTATTGAAGGAATATTTGGGATTCACTAAGAAGATCACTGCTAATGCAGTTGTTGAAGCTGAGCTTCTTCTCACCCTCTATAAGGTAGGAGAGACCATGTCAAGGCCTCCTAACACCACTTAGAGTTATAATTTGGAAAAACATTATTAGTAATTCAAATGGATGTTGATACTTTCTAAACCATCTTGATAATTAATGGGCTAGTTGTCCACAATTGCATGTTTGACTCTGATGTATCATGTAACATAATGCCATTGGTAGTTTTAAATGAGATTTGTATAAGGATAATTGTAGTGTATGTATGAAGCCTTGATATGGATTCTAGAGAAGTACTTGTTGTTGACATAGTCAAAGGATTGGTGGTGCAACTCGCACAGTACCCAAAAAAAATTGAGCATGGATGTTGTTGTTATGGATTGTCCACCAAAATGGGGTATGTTGCTATCTAGAAAATGGGGAGCTAGTATTAGAGGTAGTGTTTAGATGGATTTGTCCTATGAAACTATCCCACTATAGGGGAAAATAGCTTATTTTAATTGTGAGCCACAAATGCTCCATGTTTTAGAGGATCTCAAGCATCAATTTAATGAAGTATTATATCTGGATATAGACATTGGTAGTTTTGTGGGAAATGTTGAATACATAAAAATTACTCATGACTCTAGTATCATTGATGAATAATCCATTTAGATCATGAATTTTTATGGAGCATGTTCAAGTGTTAGAAATGGGTCCAATGTTGTTTTTTATACCCTTGATGGTCAATTTTATAAGTACTCTTTTCAATTAGATTTTGAGTGAACTAACATTATTGTATAATATAAAGCACTCTTGATTGGCCTCCAGATTTCTAGAGAATGTGGATTAAAGAAGTTGATGGTCAAGGGTGATTCAGAACTAGTGGTGAAATAAGTTTGGAGTGTTTACACCATAAAGCATAAGAGGTTGAAACAGTACCAGAATAGTGATGGGACTACTTGGAATGGTTCAAAGCTTTTAATAATCATTACCATGCTAGAGAATTTAATCACTTGACAGATATATTGGCAAAGAGAGATATAGAATTTAGAGATAAAAATGAGGGTTTTCCTTGTGAATATGATGTTGAGATATTGGTAAGCCTCTCTATCCTAGATAACATCAATAATTGGCATGCCTTTGACAATGACCAATAAATAAAGAGGTCTATGTGCTACATAAATGAATATGAAGGAAATATCATAGAATGAGACTCTATGGTACAAGTTTGTGATGGAAAAGAAACCTTGTATGGAAAAGGAATAATCTATTTGAAGAATAATAATATCCCAAGAGGATTGGTTAGCCTAGAAGCAACCTTTGATGGAGTTGACAGAGTCAAATCTATGGACATTTCCATATCAAAGGACATAACTGAGATTAATATTAGGACAATATAAAATCCAAAGAAGATTTGTCTAGGCACTCATTTAAGTGAAAAATAAAAGGGATAATTTATTATTTTATTAAATAAGTACTAATATTGCCTAGCATGGTCATATTCAGAGTTAAAAGCTTATCAGGAGGATTTGTTCCAACATGTTATTCCTCTTCACCCTGATATAAAAACATTCTACTAGAATTAGTGACCCATCAACCCCATATTTTCCTCTAAAATATAGGAATATTTGAAGAAGTTAAGAGATGATGGGATCATTCAACCCATCAGATATTCATCTTGGGTGGAAAACCTAGTCTCTATCAAAAAGAATAATAGAGACATCTGACTTTATGTTGATTTCATAAATTTAAATAAGGATTCTCTAAAGGATAATTATCCATTTCCTAACATGGATAACATACTCCAAGATGTCACCATAACTAAGTTGTTGCCTACTCTAGATGGCTTTTTTAGTTACAACCAAGTGGTAGTAAAGGATTCTAAGAGGTCCAAGACTACTTTCACTACCCCATGGAGTACCTACATGTATATTAAAATAATGTTTGGCTTGATGAATTTAGGTGCCACTTATAAAGAGATATGGATGTTTCCTTCACTAGATTAATCATCCAATTCACTATTGTGTACCAAGATGATGTTACAATATACTCTAGAAGAAGTGACCTCTTGGTGCATTTGGAACAAATGTTGGTTAGGTGTAGAGAGTTCAAGATTTCCCTCAATCCTAGAAAATGACACTTTGGGATACAAAAGGTGAAGTTACTAAAACATATTGTGTCCCAAAAAGGTGTTACGATAGATCCTGAGAGGGTGGAGACCATTGACAAAGTACCCATCTCATAGACCAAGAAAGGTATTCAATCTTTCTTTGGGTAAATTAACTTTGTTAGAAGATTTATTTCCAACTTTGTAGAGATTACTCTACATATCACTTATATGATAAAAATGGATCAAATTATAAAGTGGAAAGATAAGACCACCTAGTCTTTTCAAGATATCAAGGTAGCCTTGAAAATTGCCCTAGTTTTTGCTAGTCTAGATTATAGGAAAGATTTCCAAATCTTTTCATTCACCTCTAGGCAGACTATTACCATAGTGTTGCTACAAAATAATGATGAAGGCCATGAGCAACCAATTACCTTTTTCATCAAGGCACTACAAGGATCTGATTTGAGATATACCATAATGAAAAAATAAGACTTCACCCTTTTGAAGGCTATCAAGCAATTCAAACCTTACATTTTGAGTTTAAAAATTATGGCCTATGTTCCTCATACTATGGTGAAGGATATACTGACTCAAAATGAAGATACTAAAAAAATATGTAGATGGGTCAACAAGATTTAAGAATATGACCTAGAGATACATATTACTAAGTTGGTTAGGGATATGGGCTTGGCTAAGCTGATGACTGAAGAAAATTTATAGGCTATGGAATTAAATAATGTAGAAAGAATGTTTGAAAACCCTAAGTCTAAATACACCCAATCTCCATGGTATTATCTAAATAATATAAATTACCCCTCCCATTTAGACAAAAATCAAATAAGGATAATGAAGTTCGTATCTCAAAAATATCTTATGTTGTAAGATGATCTAGCATAAAAAAACCTAGATGGTGTCCTCTTGAGATGTTTGGTGGAAAATGAGATTTCTTCAATGATTACAGATTTCTATAATGGTGTGTGTGGTAGTCACTTCACTCCTAAAGTCACTACACACAAGATTTTGAGGGTTGGGTATTGGTGGCCCACCTTATTCTAGGATTTTAATACCATGGTAAGAAGATGTGAGGAATGTCAGTGATTTTTTGGAAGAATGAAGACATCTTGATCACTTCCCCTATAGTCAGTTTCTATTGAGGGACCTTTTAGGTAATGAGGGATAGATTTTATAGGTGAAATATTAGATGCCTCAAGTGCTAGTCATAATTATATTTTAGTGTCTACTAACTACTTTAAAAAATGGGATGAAGCAATCCCCACTAAAAGATTGACTCACCAAGTGGTCATTGATTTCTTATTGAATAATGTAATTTATCGATTTGGAGTACCAATCAAGGTCATATGTGATAATGCTATGTGATTTAGAGCCAAAAAATTAAGTGCATTATGTGAAGAATATGGGATTGATTTAGCATATGCCTCTAATTATAATGCACAAGGAAATGGATAGGTTGAGTCTAGTAATAAGAATTTGTTAAAAATCATCAAAAGGACCCTGGATGCTAATAAAAGAAAATGAGGTGAGTAGTTGAAGTTTTTTATCTGCACAAATAGGCTGACTCCAAAGAGATCTATTGGGAAGAGCCATTTTGATCTTGTTTATGTAACTCAAGCTATCTTACCCCTAAATATATAATTACCCACCTACCAATTCATGCAACAAATAGTTGAGAATGAGGGGGAGATGAACTAGTATGAAGATAGAATTGATCAAATCATTAAGCTTGATGAATATTGATGACAAACTCATGAAAGGCATGTAAATTTTAAGGAGCACCTCAAAAATATCTTTGACAATAAGTTGCCCCAAGAACCTTTCAAGTTGATGATCTAGTTCTATTATGAGATAGCATGCATGAGGACAAAGGAAAGCATGGTATGTTTGATTCCCTATGGATGGGACCTTACACTATTGATTATTAGATAAGTAACCATAAATTTTATCTTAGAGATATTGATGAAGAAATTTTAGAATTGATAGTTAATGGTAGACACCTTAAGCATTTCTTAGATTGAGGCCATGATTACCTTTATAAATATGTACATAATGTGTTTTCCTTTCTCATCTTTACAGTCTAGTTGTTGTCCATGTTTGTATAGTTTTTGCCTTTCCTTTTTCTTTATTGGTCATTTTGGGCTTCCCTATTATAACTCTATGTTGAAATCCTTGGACTCTATGGCCCATTAGATAGGTGACTAGTCTGATGTTCTTTATGTCCCCACTGGCGTTACCCATCCCCAAGCAAGAGCCTTTGTTAGTGACCAAATTTGCACTAGAGTAATTAGGACCCTGCCAATAAAATTCCCATGTCCAAACTAGATGAGTGTTAATATTTTAATCACCTACCTTATCCCATCAAAAGATTAGAATACATATTCATGAATAGTTAGGTACATGTATTTGCTTTCACCAAATGGTAAGTGTTCTCTCATTCCTTGACAAATTTTTGAGGGGTACTTTCTAAAGATGAAATTTACTCTCAATAGCTCTGAAGGAACCACAAAATATAAATTAAAAGTCCCATGGTGGGAGAATTCATGGTGAGAAGATAAGGGTATGACCAAGCTTTTCTCTATGCTTGGATTGGATGCTTTATGCTCAAGAGAGAGATTTTTGGGACTTCAGATGAAATTGTTGATTTAAAATTGATGTATTTTGATGATTAAGGTGTGAAATGGCCCAATGAATTTTAAAAGAGGCATGTATTTATCTTAAGAGACTTTTTTTAAGTGTTGTTGGGGGTCAAGGAAATCTTGCACCTTTCCCCGAATAATGAGAACTAGTGTAAAATGGTAAAAGTGGCTAAAAATTCCAAACTCACATCTAAATTGGACACATGGTAGATTTTTGGGGCTTAAAATTTTTTGGGATCATTCTAAAAGTTTCCCCTCCTACTATATTTGGGGCAAGGTGTTTAAAGTCCCCAAGGCCTAAGTATCTGAACTTGTAAGAAAAAGTAATGCCACATGGTAGCTCCTAAAAAAAATTAGTTTCAGACACTTTTTAAAGATTTCCCCACTTACTTCTTAGTGAGAATAATCCAAAAAAACCTTGAAGACCTGAATACCCAAACTTGTGAGATAAAATTTTGACACATGTTGTTCTTGGTCCCATAGAGGGTTCAAAGCTTATTGCACTTATACAACTCCAAAAAGTAACAAGTGAAAAGGTACAAACATCCCTAGAAGCCTAAAATATGTCATAAATGCATGTCCCACTCATGTCATTTCATGCCCTACAAGGAGGACCATTTGGTGCAATAAGGGAGTGTTTGTGTTTTCTCTCTCTTTTTCAAATAAGGTGTTGGTGCCCAAATTTATACTAGAGTAATTGGGTCCCTGTCAATAAAATTCCCATGTCTAAACTGAAAGAGTTTTAATGTTTTAATCACCTACCTTAGCCCATTAAAAGATCATAATATATATTCATGATTAGTCATGTACATGTATTTTGATTTCACCAAATGGTAAGTGTTCTCTCACTCCTTGCCAAATTCTTGAGGGGTACTTTCTAAAGATTTAAGTTACCCTTGATAGCTCCAAATGAATCATGAAATGTTGATTAAAAGTGCCATGGTGGGAGATTTCATGGTGAGGATAAAAGGGTATGACCAAGCTTTTTTATGTGCTTGGATTGCATGCTTTATGCTCAAGAGAGAGGTTTTCAGGACTTCAGATGAAATTTTTGATTTATAATTGATGTATTTTGATTATTAACGTGTGAAATATCTTGATGAATTGAATGAGAGGCATGTATGTATCTTAAGAAACTTTTCATAAGGGTTGAGGAAATATTTCACTTTTCCCCGAATAAGGAGAACTAGTGAAAAATGGTAAAGGTGGTCAAGAATTTTGAACTCATGTCTAAATTAGACATGTGGTAGATTCTTAAGGCTTCAAATGTTTTAGGCTCATTTTAAAATTTTCCTCTCTTACTATGTTTGGGGTAAGGCATTTAAAGTCCCCAAGGCCTGAATATCTAAACTTGAAAGAAAAACTGAGGCCACATGGTAGCTCCTTAGAAATTTTTTAGTTTCAACAAATTTTTTGAAGATTTCCCCACCTACTTCTTGGTAAAATAATCCAAAAAAACCTTAAATACCTGAATACCTAGAATTGTGAGATAGAATTATGACACATGTTTTTCTTGGTCCCAGAGAGGGTTTAGAGCTTATTGCACTTTTGCACCTCCAAAAAGTAAAAAGTGAAAAGGTGTAAACATCCTTAGAGGATTGAAAAGATGTCATAAATGCATGTCCCACTCATGTCACTTTTTACCCTACAAGAAGGACCATTTGGTACATTAGGGGAGCATTTGTGTTTTTCCTCTCTTTTTCAAATAAGGCTTGAGTAATTAATGAGAATTAGGTGGTGATTAGCCATTAGGATTTTTCAAATTAATGGTATCCCTAATCTTGAGATGCAAAGGACTATAACTTACGTATTTTTATTCATTCTAAAAATTACCCTTTGCATTTAGAGCTTGCATCCATGATTTTGAGTTATATGTGCCTGAGCTAAGAGCAGCGTGAGAACGTGATTGTAGTGAATTCTTCACAGACTTTCAAATTCTTTTGTGTGTAACCATCCAAATTAAATATTAAGTTTCCCATTTTCTCTTTGTGTTGTTTTATTTTAAGAGAGCTAAGAGGTAGCTGAGGGTTATTTGAGTGAAGAGTTTGTCTAGTATAGAAACATGGCATTTAAGAATTAGAAAAATGGTAGCATCTTCTACCATAATAAAAGGTAATGTTGTTTTAATTTTGGATTCGAATAAGGATACTAATGTTATGGGATTGGATTTTTTGGACTTATTGAATTCTATGCAATAACTTGACCCCCCTAGGTAATTGCCTATGTTGACACTAGTTATATTGCACCCACAATAGCATTCCCTTTGGTTACCCTATACCCAAAACTCATTATTGCATGTGCTCAAGTATACCAACTAGACATAAGGAATATTGTTGATAGTGGCCATTCTATTGTATGTTCCTTCACCACTTCAACCCTCAGTGCCATGTTAGGAATTCCTCCATAGCTAGAAGGCATTTCACTTTCTTTGAAAGAATTAAAAAATTATGTAAAAAAGAAGGATAAAGATATATGGAATATTTTCAATACTTGTTGGCTAGTTAAGAGGAGATAAAATATCTCCAAAATGTCTAAGAACTTAAAATTATTAGAGTTTAATGAGTTTCCCCAATGCACCATTGCCATGGTTGATAGGATTTATGGGGCACCTACCATAGAGAAGTTTGAGCCATGGATTTTCCTAATTATGATCTATGTATTGGAAGGAAATAAAAAGTTATATTAGGCCTCCATACTAAGTGACAACCTGCATATATAGATGATGTAGCTCCAAGCTATAACTATTTCTAAAGAAGCATTTATAGGTACCTTTTATATGTCTTCCTATTTGATGTACAACCTTGTGCACAATAGGAATTTCCAAGGGCTCACCAGGAATCTTTCAAGAACGAAGATATGTGAGGTATATCTATAGGTTACCTTGAAAGTATTCAAGAATAATTTATGTAAAGTTTATAATTGATTTTTTAATGAAATGATGAGTGTTTTCTTCCCATTAAGAAAATTGAATAGAATGTCCACAACTACCAAGAAAGTAATTGAGAAGTATGGTGCCACTTATATATAGTTCATAACATTCACATACATTAGGGTAAGTGGCTATTCTAGATGCCCACTCAAATTGCCTAGGTACCTAGATGACAAGTTGGTAGTGATGGAGCTAAGCTGATAAATGATGCCACCACATGAAATTATTGTAGCAAAAAAGATAAATAATCCTTTAAAATTTCCTATGGTGATAGGGTTTTATTCATGTAATTTTATGGCTAAGGCAAAGAGGTTGGAACAAGAGATGAGTTCGTATGTACTTGATAAAATTCTACCCTAACCCAATTTCAACATCAAGTGGTTGATAAACATGGCCACTAATGTAATGTTTCATAAGTCTCACTATGATAGAATTTGGTCTGACTACACCATAGAGGAAGATGTTATAAAATTGGAAATCATGAGGTTGACTATGCAAGAAGTCAACCTACAACATTTCTTCCATCCCCAAATACATAGTGGATGATACATTAACATTGTCTTCATTATACAACACCAATACTAGTGAATCCTAGCCCATTGCTCAAATAGATTTTACTACTCAAAAGGATGATTCCATCCATGGGAGATTAGTTTGATTTATGAAGAGAACCTTTATATGGCTTAAGGAGCATGGGGTCAACCTCAACACATATTACACTCCTACTCTTCAAGAATTAAGGTAGGTTAAGGAGTTGAAGGACTTTATCCTAGGATATAGTGGTGACTCTATGGATTCATCTTCAACTGCAACTAATAAGAACAAATGCAAGCTTGGGGATACTGATTTCACCAAACCAATAGACATGGAGAAAATGATAGTAGCATGATCTAAGACTAAGTTATCATTTCCAAAAATAACAAACTTGGTAGAGAACTAGGATAATATTCTTCTAGGGTAGGTCATGATGGCTAGCACTACCCCCATTTCCATTTCAGGAAAGGGATCCCCAAAAATTCTAACCATTCTAGTGGCTACTCCTACAATTACCCCACTTATGGTCTTGCATGCTCTACCCACACAACAAGAAATAGTCCATCCTCCCCTAGTGACATATATAAGAAAAAGAGGACGGGAAGACCAAGAGGAGAAAACAAGGCCAAAAAGAGTCAAGAAGAGTCTATAACCCCCACGTAAATCATCATTGAAGAAAAGGGAGGTTGCATTCAAAGAACCACTCTCTAAGGAAATTCTTGTGAAGATAAGAGAGGACTAGGCCTCATATGCCCAAAGAGTGAGGGACATGAGTGAGGAGGAATATTCAAATGAAGGCAAACTAATAGCTAAAGTAATGAATACATAGTGTGCCTTCATCCCTCCCCAAGTAAATACTAGGCAAAGGACTCACAGGGAGAGGCCACAAACCCCAGTAAAGGCCCCAACATGGGACTGATCCACAAAAGAAGAGGTCTTGTTGACAAAAAGTAAAGGTGATGCAGAGGTCACCTTAACCTCAAATGACTCTTTATCATTTGATAAAGTTGTACAGGTTGGAGTAGATGTATCCACCCATGCCTAAGTCCCTCTTAAGAAAGAGGTAGCCTCCTTAAATACAAAATCATTTTTTGAAAATGTCATCTCCTAGTCACCTGGTCAGGACAGGGTTCATGAAGGTGAGGAAAATCAAGGACCTGATGGGGGAGTTGAGAAAGAGCCAAACCATGGTGACCATGTCCCCAATAATAGTGTAGAGGTAGAGGGAGATGGGGGAGAAAACCTAAAAAATGGTACCCCCACCCTTTTAGAGGAAAATAAAGAGTCAAATCTAGCAAATAAAGATGCTAAGAAGGATATCTTGGGAAGTGATACTTCCATTAAAGTACCCCAAGGTCTCCTTCTCTCATCAAAGTTCATGATCTAGTTCATAATAAAGGCTCCAAGGTTGTGATCAGTGAAGAGTTGCCTAAATGCAGCAAGGAGGTCACCATATCCTTTTTTAACCCAAGGGTTCAAATAAATAAATAAGGCAAGGTGTTTTTTGAGCCTTTCAACCAAACCATAGCATAGGGGAGCTCCATCAAGAAATTGCTCATGGAGTCCCACTATCCAGGGTCAGATTTTGAAGTTTTGAAAGAGTTAGAGCTAGCATTGGAGTAAAAACATAGAATAGAAGAAGATGAAAAAGAGCATGACAATGATGATGAAATTAAACAATTCATGTTGAGCCCACCACCCAAGCTCGTGGCACTCCATACAACTAGTTCATCATTGGCACCACCCTAGATTGAGTCAAGGCTTTCCATAATGTCTGCAACCTCAATGGGTTTCTAAACTAAACCCCTTCTCTAGGTCATGGAGCAAGTGAAAATAAAGGAATATATTATGAGCAAAATATGGGACATTGATGTGATAGAGATCATTCAAAAGCATAAGGCTAAGCCCCCTAATATGGACAAAACTTACTCCAAGACCACTTACACAGACAAGGGGAAATATATGTTGAGGTAGTTATTCCCCCTCCTGATGTATTGAAGAAATGTGTTCCCATAGAGAGTTATTCCATTTATAGTTACAATCTTGGGGAGCCATCATGAAAGGAGTTGAAGCATAGTTTTCAACTTCTAGCTAACATGGTGTCACAAAGAATGGAAAAAGATAAAGCCACCATGGAAGAGCTGAAATCAAAAAATTAGGCTATGATCCAATACTTGAAAAATTTATTGAGTAAGCCAAAGGTAGTATCTCCAACTGCTATTAAGACTCTAGACCTTTCTCTTTTCCCCATGGGGTCACTAGATTTTCGCTGAGGCTTTGAGCTAAAATCTAGATGTTGTGCTACAGAATAATGGAAGGAATATCTAAGCACCTGAGTCAAAGAGATCATCCATTTTGAATTAGAATGCTTGGATGACATAATAGATAAGGAAAAATATTGTTAAACCCAGATGTCTCTTTATGATGCAGACATAAAAACTTGGTAAAAGAACTAGCTTACTTAAGGTAGATGAAATGTGAAATATGGGTAGTAATGTTTTAATGATAGAGAATATTATCTCTTTTGATGATCACAAGAATCTTAGAGAATATCAATTGGAAATAAAGCATCAGCTGATGATGCTCAAGGAGGGCATCTTTGATTTAAAAGGAGAAGAGTAGTCTCTCAAGACTGCTACCAAGGAAATAGATGTTGCCCTTAGAAAAATGGTGAACCTTGATGGGGTAGGTGATTTAATAGAAGGGGTAATACATAATGATTTAAAAATCCTCATTGATGTACCTCAAGTTTATTTTTATGCCCACAAAATAAGATAAATAGTATCACTTGAAAAGGATTGTGACCTACTCAAGGTGCTCAGTGGGTGAAAATAGGCCATAATTAAAAAGATAGCCACTTGGTTAGATGAAACTAATGTCAAATTCAAATACCAAGCTAGCCTAAATCAAAAGTATATCACCTCCATGAGTGATAGGTATATCAATTATAAGAACAAGTTGCCAAAGAATTCAGTTATCAATATTGATTCTAGAGTATAACCAATCATTTCAATTTCTTCCTAGCTAGCAATATGCTTTTCTCTTCTTCTCTCTCTCTTATTCTTTACTCTTGTTTCCCACTCAAAACTATTGTACTCTAACCATTAGTGGCACATCCCTTTCGAAGTTAGTTTGAATAATCATGTGTATAAGAAAGGGACATATTTTTTTTGTTGCACAAAGAGACAAAGGTTGTTTTGTACTTTGTAGGGTTATTCCCCATGTGTCTAACTAAAAATGTTATTCCATGATGGAGTATCATGTTTTTTATCATCATGGAAGCATGAGCATAATTTTGACGAATCAAGTTTGTTACAATAGACTCCAAGCCTGAGAAAGAAAGTTCTAGCTAGAGCATCTTTAGGAGTATGTTGAGTTTAACTAAAATTGTATAAGTAAAGGGGGCTTGTCCCTTTATAGAGGTTGATTAATTTTTGAGTAAAAAGCTATAACTTATGAGAGTTCTCCATATGTAATTTTATGACTCCAAATGGATTACTCTTGTAAAATCATTGGCAAGCTTTGAGATCATTCAAAATGTATCCCTTGTTATAGAAAAGTTTTGCATGGTGTTCTGACATATAATTTTCAAGACACATTGTATTCATCTTTGATTTAGCTAATATATGGAATCTATTCATGATTAATTATTTCTTCCTATTGTTGAAATACAATTCTCTATTTTACATGCTTAGTGGATTAGTTATCTGATGTGTGCTTCTTTATAGTAGTCATTTAGGGTTTGAATCTAGAGTATAAAATCCTTTCCATTTGTATATGTGAGAATAGGAATTGATAGCCTTCTTAAGGGTAGTCCTGGGTTAATGAATTAAATTGGTAGGAATTCTTGAATGGTTGTTTGTAGTTGCACAAGTAAACTTTTAAGGATCATTTTTGCATGATTTCATCTTATCTATTTTGAACTAAAAACAATTTATTAAATGAAGGTAACATAACTTTTATGTGAACTTCCCCATACTCATTTTATAAGCCATCCACACCCTTATCCATAATTCAAATTAACTTGGTTTTTCCTTATCTTACCCTATAGATATTATGATGTTTGTATATCATAAGTATTATTTGCCTTGTATATGCATGAAGCTTTACATATTTTAAATGTGTTTTCTCTATGTTCTTTAAACCTCTATGTTTTAAATTCCCACTTATTCATTGATGTCCAAAGTTATTTTCAAAGTGAAGGTTACAGTCACATATTTATCTATCTTTAATTGATTATTTTTTTTATTTAAGACATTTGCTCATTCTGTGTGACAACCCTTCCTAGGTGGATTGAGCAATCTTGGTTATGTTCTAGTCAAATTTGGGTGTCTTTGCATTAATAATTCCCATGGAGGGTGAAATATAGAATCTCTCCATATGAGCTAGCTACCCCATAGGTCATCTCACCTTAGTTTAGGTAGAGCTAGAAGTAGTAGGGAAATATCCATACCCTTTATAGGTGCCTCCCAGTCATTTTCTCAAAGTCTGGTTTATTCTTATGTTAAACCCTTCCTTGGATACAATGACATTTTAGTGGGTTCTTCATTTTTATTTGTCATTTACTTCAAATTTTCAAATCTATATTAGAGAGGTGTATAACTAGGAACCAACATATGGTTTAAGAAATTAATGAGAAGTAGGTGGTGATTAGCTATTGGGCTTTGGCACATTAATGGTAACCTTAATCTTGAGATGCAAGGGACTACAACTTAGGTATTTGTCTTCATTATAAAATTACCCTTTGCATCTAGAGCTTGCATTCATGCTTTTGAGATTATATGTGCTTGAGCTAAGTGCAGTGTGAGAATGTAATTATAATGAAATATTCATAGACTTTCAAATTCCAATGTGTGTAGCCATCCAGATTAAATAGTATGTTTCCCATTTGCTCCTCATGTTTTGTTCTTTGAAGAGAGTTAAGAAGTATTTCAGGGTTATTCAAGTGAAGAGTTTATCTGTATAGAGATGTTGTATTTAAGAATTGGAAAAATGGTAGCATCTTCTACCATAATAAAAGGTAATGTTTCAATTTTGGATTTAATTAAGGATACTAATGTTATGGGGTTAGATTTTGGGGCCTTATTAAATGTTATACAATAACTTGACCCCACCCCCAAGTAATTTCCAATGTTGGCACTCATTACATCACACTTTTAGCATGATTCCCTTTGGCTACCCCATACCCAAAACTCTTTATTGTGTGTGCTAAAGCATACCAACTAGACATAAAGACTATTGTTGATGGTGGTCATTCTATTGTATGTTCCTTCACCCCTTCAACTATCAGTACCATGTTAGGAATTCCTCCCCATCTAGAAGGCATTTCAATTTCTTTAGGGGAATGCCAAAATTATATATCAAAGAAGGACAAAGATATCTAAGATATTATCAATACTTGTTAGCTAGCTAAGAGGAGACAAAAGGTATCCAAAATGCCTAAGAACTTGAAATTAGCATAATTTAATAGTTTTCCCCAATGTTTCATGACCATGGCTACCAGGATTTATGGGTCACCTACTATAAAGAAGTTTGAGCCATAAATGTTCCTAATTATGATATATGTATTAGAGGGAAATAAAAAGTTGGACTGGGCCTCCATACTAAGTGATATCCTACATATATAGATGATTTAGCATTAAGCTACAATTATTTCTAAAAAAGCATTTGTAGGTACCTTTTATATGTATTCCTATTTGATGTACAACCTTGTTCATAATAGGACTTTCCAAGGGCTCACTAAGAATCTTTTAGGAATGAAAATATATGAGGTATATCCAGAGGTTACCTTGGAAGGATTCAAGAACAATTTATATAACGTTTATAACTACTTTTTCAATGAAATGATGAGTGTCTTCTTCTCATTAAGAATCCTGAATAGAATGTCTATAATAGCCAAGCAGGTGATTGAGAAATATGGCACCACTTACATACAGTTTAGGACATTCACATATATCAAGGTGAGTGGTTATGTTGGATGCCCACTCAAATTGCCTGGGCACCTAGATGACAAGTTGGTAGTGATGGAGCTAAGATGATAAATGGTACCACCACATAAATGATTATAGCATAAAATATAAACAATCCTTTCAAGTTTCATGTGGTAATAGGTTTTTATTCTTGTCCTTCTATTGCTAAGGCAAAGGGGTTAGAATAGGAGATGATTTCATATGCACTTGGAAAAATGCCACCCCGACCCAATTTTAACATCAAGTGGTTGATAAACATGGCCAATAATGTAATGTTGCATAAGTCTCACTATGAGGGCATTTGGTTTGACTACACCATAGAGGAAGATGTCTAAAAATTGGAATTTATGAGGTTAACTGTTTAGGAAGTCATAGCCTACAATATTGCTCCCATCCCCAAAGACATAGTTGTCTTCATTATACAACAGTAATAATATTGAAGCCTAGCCCATTTCTTAGCCATATTTTATTACTCAAGAGGATGATTCCATCCCTAAGAGATTAGTGCAAATTATGAAGAGAACCTTTAGATGGCTTAAGGAGCATGGGGTCAACCTTAGTACATATGACACTCCTTCCCTTCAATAATTAAGGTAGGTTAAGGAGTTGAATGCCTTTCTCCTAGTATATAGTGGTAAATTTATGGATCCATATTCATCTACAACCAGTAAGGGAAAATTCAAGCTTGGGGATATCAAGTTTACCAAGCTAGTGGACATGGAGAATATAATGGTAGCATGATCTAAGGTTGGGTTATCCTTCTCAAAAATAACAAGCTTGATAGAGAATTGGGACAAGATTCTTATAGGATAGGTCACAATGGCTAGTGCTACCCCCATCTCCATTTTAGGAAAGGGAGCCCCAATAATTCCAACCATTCCAATGGTTGCTCCTGTAATTACCTTGGCTATGGTCCCGCACACCCCACCCACACAATAAATAGAGGGCCATCCTCCCTCAATGACATATGTAATAAAAAGAGGAGGGGAAGACCAAGAGGAAAAACCAAGGCCAAAAATATTTAAGAAGAGTATACAACCCCCAAGTAAATCACCTATAAAGAAAAAGGAGGTTGCATTCAAAGACCCACTCTCTAAGGAAATTTTTATGAAGATAAGAGAGGACCAAGCCTCATACACCCAAAGAGTGAGGGACATGAGTGACTAATAAGATTAAGATGAAGTTATACTAACAGCTAAAGTAATGAAGAAATAACGTGCCTTCACCCCTCCCTAAGTAAAGACTAGGCAAAGGACTCACAAGGAGAGGCCACAAACCCAAGTAAAGGCCTCAACATGGGATCGATCCACAAAAGAAGAGGTTTTTGTGATAGAAATCAAAGGTGATGAGGAAGGTTCCTTAACCTTAGATGAACCTTTGTTATTTGATGAAGCCGTATACGTTAAAGTAGAGGTAGCTACCTAGGCCCAAGTCCCTCTTGAGAAAGAGGCAACCTCCCTAGATATAGAGGCATTTAATGAAAATTTCATCTCTCGATCACCTAGTCAGGATATATTACATGAAGGTGAGGATATTCAAGGCCCTGATGGGGGAGTTGAGAAAGAGCTAGAACATAGTGACTAGGTCCCCACTGATAGTGTAGAGGTAGAGGGAGATGGGGGAGTAAACTTACAAAAGGGTACCCCCACCCTTTTAGAGGAAAATAAAGAGTTAGATATAATAAATAAAGATGTTGAGGAGGATATATCAATAATTGATACTTCCATTGAAGTACCTTGAGGTCTCCTTCCTCTCATCAAAGTTCATGATTAAGTCCATAATAAAGGCCCTGAGGTCATGATCAGTGAAGAGTTTCCTAAATGCAGTAAGGAGGTCACCATAGCCTTTTTTGACCTGGGAGTTCAAATAAATAAATAAGGCAAGGTGGTTCCCAAGCTTTCTAACTAGACCATAGCATAGGGGAGCCCCATCAAGAAATTGCTCATGGAGTCCCACTAGCCAAGGTCAGATTTTGAAGTTTTGAAATAGGTAGAGCCAACATTAAAAGAAAAGTATAGAATAAAAGGGGTTGGAAAAAAACATGATAGTGACGATGACATTGAGAAATTCATGTTGAGCCCACCACCCAAGCCCATGGAACTCCATGCATCTAGCTTGTCATTAGCACCACCCCACATTGAGTCAAGGCTTTCCACAATGTCTACAACCTTGGTGCGTTTCCAAAATAAACCCCTTCTTTAGGTCATGGAGAAAGTAAAAATAAAGGAAGATATTATGAGTAAAATAAGGGACATTGATATAATAGAGATCATTCAGAAGCATAAGGCTAAGCCCCCTAAGAAGGCTAAAACTTACTCTAGGACCACTTACATTGACAAGGGGGAAAAAAATATTTAGGTAGATGTTCCCCCTCCTGATGCATTGAATAAAGATTCTCCCTTAGAGAGTTATTCCAATTATATTTATAATATCGAGGATCCATCATGAAAGGAGTTGAAGCATAGTTCTTAGATTCTAACTAACATGGTGGCACAAAGCATGGACAAAGATAAATCCACCATGGAAGAGCTAAAAGTAGAAAATTAGGCTATGATCTAATACTTGCAGAAGTTATTGAGTAAGTTAAAGGTAGTAACTCTGACTACCATTAAGACTCTAGACCTTCCTCTTTTCCCCATGGGGTCACTATATTTTGGCTGAGGTGATGAGTTAAAATCTAGAGGGTGGGCTATAGAATAATGGCAAGAAAATCTGAGGACTCGAGCCAAAGAGATCATCCATTCAACATTAGAATGCTTGGATGACATAATAGATAAGGGGAAAGATTGTGAAACCTAAATGTCTCTTTATGATTCAGACATAAAAAACTAGCAGAAGATCCAACTTAAGGTAGATGAAATTTGCAATATGGGTAGTGATGTTTTAATGACAGAAAATTTTCTCTTTAGATGATCACAAGAAGCCTAGAGAATATCAATTGGTAATAAAGCATCAATTAACGGTTCTCAAGGAGGGCATATTTGATTTAAAATGAGAAGAGTAGTCTCTCAAGACTACTACCAAGGAAATAGATGTTGCCCTTAGAAAAATGGTGAACCTTGATGGCATGGGAGATTTAATGGAAGGGGTAATACACAATTCTATGAAAATACTCATTGATGCACCTTAAGGATCTTTTGATGCCCACAAAATAATATAGTTAGTATCACTTGACAAGGATTGTGACCTACTCAAGGTGCTCATTGGGTGAAAATAGGCCACAATTTAAAAGATAGCCACTTGGTTGGAGGAAACTAATGTCAAATTCAAATACCAAGTTGGCCTAATCAAAATTATATCACCTCCATGATTGGCAGGTATACCAATTATAAGAATAAGATGGTGAAGGATTCAGTTATCAATATTGATTCTAGAGCATAACCAATCATTTTGGTTTCTTCCTAGCTAACAATATTCTTTTCTCTTCTTATCTTTCTCTCTCTTATTCTTTATTCTTGTTTCCCACTAAGAAACTATTGTACTCTACCCATTAGTGGTGCATCCCTTTCAAATTTAGTTTGAATATATCATGTGTATAATAAAGGGACATTTTTTTTTTGTTGCACAAAAAGACAAAGGTTGTTTTTTCCTTTGCAAGGTTATTACCCACATGTCTCACTAAAGATATTTTACCATGGTGGAGTATCATTTTTGTTATCATCATTGAATCATGAGCACAAGTCTAAGAATCAAGTTTGTTACAATAGACTCTAGGCATGAGAAATAATTTTCTAGCTAGAGCATCTTTAGGAATGTGTCAAATTTAACTAAAATTATATAAGTAATGGGGTTTTATCCCTTTATAGAGGTTTGTTAATTTTTGAGTACAAATCTATAGCTTAGGATAGTTCTCCCTATGTACCTTTTTGATGCCAAAATAATTCCTCTTGTAAAATCATTCGCAAGATTTGAGAGCATTCAAAATGTCTCCCTTGTTGCAGAAATGTTTTGCATGGTATTCTAACATGTAGTTTTCAAGACACATTATATTCATCTTTGATTTAGCTAATATATTAAATATGTTCATGATTCATTGTTTCTTCCTATTGTTGAAATGCAATGCTCTATTTTACATGCTTAGTGAATTGGTTATCTAATGTGTGCTTCTTTATGGTAGTCATTTAGGGTTTGAATTTAGAGTATAAAATCTTTTCCACTTTGATATGTGAGAATAGGGAATTTATATCCTTCTTAAGGGTAGTCTTGAGTTTATGAATTCAACTGGTAGGAATTCTTGAATGGTTATTTTTAGTGTTGTAGGCAAACTTTTGAGGGTCACTTGTGCATGATTTCATTTTATCTATTTTGAACTAAAAAGCATTTGTTGAATGAAGGTAACATATTTTTTATGTGAATGTCTCCATACTCATTTTCTAGGCCATCCACACCCTTATCCATAATTCAAATTAACTTGGTTTTACCTTGTCCTACCCTACAAATAGTATACCATTTGTATATCATAAGTATTGTTTGCCTTGCAAATGCATGAAGCTTTACATACTTGAAATGCATTTGCTATATGTGCTTTAAACCTTAGTAATATAATCTCCCACTTATTCATTGATGTCCAAAGTTATTGTCAAAGTAAAGGTTGTAGTCACATATTTATCTGTCTTTAGTAGCTTATTTTTTTGGTCAAGGACATTTGCTCATTCTATGTGACAACCCTTCCTAGGTGGATTGAGTAAGATTGGTTATGTTCTAGTCAAATTTGTGTGTCTTTGTGTTAATAATTCCTAAAGAAGGTACACTATAGAATATCTCCATATGACCAAGCTAACCTATATGTCCTCTCACCTTGGTTCAAGCAGAGCCAGAAGTAGTAGGGAAATAACCACACCCTTTTTAGGTGCCTCCCAGTCATTTTCTCAAGTCTAGTCCATTCTTTATGTTGAACCCTTCCCCAAGTATAATGACATTTTAGTAGGTTCTTCATTTTTGTTTTTGTTTTGTTTCAAGTGTGAAATGCTAGATCAGAGAGGTGTACAATTGGGAACCAACACATCATATGGTATAAAAGCATATTAATGACTTCTTATGTCTCTAACTGTAAGTTAACAATAATGGTGAGGAAAATCCCAATATGAATATCACCTATCAAAGGCATGATCACCCTTATAATCATTCCAATAACCAACAAGATGCCTCACCCAATAAGTTACCTAAACTTAACATTTTCAAGTTAGTACTACTAAATTGGTGTCATGTTCATAACATAGCCCAACATGGTGAGTTATACTATATCTAGTTCTTTAGTACCTTAAACAATTCTAAAGAGAAATGAAAGAATTTTAAGTGGTCCCAAGCCACCCAAATTCTACCAATCAACCTAATGTTCTTGGTTATTCAATATCTTCAAGTAAAACTATGGTATTAGAGACCTTATAATTCCCTAACCAAGAGGATAATTTTATAGGTACAATCATTGACAGGGTGGGGTGAATTAGTGATGACAAAAAACCCAATTCAATTTCCAAACACTTAAGCATTCAATACAACCATTCATAAAGCATACAAGATGTTTATAGCAATGAATAATAAAGATGATACAAGATTACACACACAACACAAGATCTATGTGGGAAACCCTCTTGCGGAATAAAACCCAATCTTAAGCCTAAAAAGACATGGACTACTTATCTTATAATATTATCACAAACATGAGACTGGTCAAGTCCTTCTGACTAGAATTTATTGAAACACCTATTTCACAAGGAACACCTACCCATAAGATGATCAAGTCCTTCTGACCACCTATTGGTCAAGTCCTTCTAACCATATTTATTAAAACAACTATTTCATAAGGATCACCTACCCCTAAGATGAACAAGTCCTTTTGACCACTTATTGGTCAATTCCTTCTGACTTAGATGTTGAGTACCCTCTAACCACCTATGAAATGAACATCTCTTGATCATTGATTACTTTTTAATATAATGGATATATAATGTATATCAAATCTCTTAAAATTTTCACACTACATAGTCCACACTCTGATCTACCTCTCAAATCAACCACCAATATCACATAGACATCATATATCCTTTGCTCACACTCAAGGCATCCAAAACATCCTTTTGGATCACTCATCCTTAATCTTCAAACCTACAAGAGCATTATTCTAGCATCAAAAATATGACCTATAATTCATACACTCATTCATCAATTTTATTTTCTCTACAACCCATCCACTAGGAACACACCCGTTATTCTTTCCTTCACTCTTCAATACTTGTTAGGGTGTGGAGCTAAAAGCTTCACCAAGGAGCATACTAAAACAGGTTCGGGTCTACACAGATGCCGGCGTCGGTCAGGAGCGACCGACATCGATCAGTAGCAGTTGTAGAGGTGCTGACGTCGGCAGTAGGGTCAGCCGACGATGGTCACAGGCGAACAGGCAGGAACCGACGTCGGTTACCTGTGTGTCCAGAAAGCGATTTTTGTGGACAGAAGCGAGTGTTTGCATGATGAGTTTGAGTTGTAGTCTCAAGCTTGCATCTCTATTATTAGCAATATTATTTTTAGAGCCCTTGTTGAAGAGGCTTAACTGTTTGTTGTAAGAGCATGCTCAAGTTTCCTATTTCTATATGTAGGAAAGATCTTCTTAGCTTAGTGTAGTAGAAGAGTGTAGAACTGTAATAGTAGAACATTGTGAATGTTTGAAGGACAGTACAGAGTTGCATCAATCCAGGTTGTTGGATTTGAGTGTACTTGAGAGAGAGCTCTTGAGGAATAGAGATCTAGTGAGAGATCTTGTGTGCATCTGAGAGAGGTGTGGAAGAACGAAGTTTCTTCATTGTATTCCTATTGTAAAGAGTTTCAATACAAGTTTTCAGGGTGTTTTCTTGTATATCTTGTTCTGTGCTATTTATCATTTCAGTTACTTATCTATCTGATTTATTTCCGCGTTTATTGCTTTCACAAGTGTAATCTATTGTTGGTTTGATCCCCCAACAATTGGTATCAGAGCCTTGGTTACAAGTTACAGGTTACAGGTTGCTCACAGGGGTTTCTGCAGGGATTTTTGTTTGAGTGGGAGAAGCAATGGCAGAAGAAAGTAAGTTGAGAATGGAAAAGTTTAATGGCAAGAACTACCAACATTGGAGAATGCAGATAGAGGACTATCTGTATCAGAAGGATTTTTACTTACTGTTAGGTGGGATAGCAAAGAAGCCCAAGGACATGGAGGATGAAGAATGGGAAGTTCTTGACAGAAAGGCTCTTGGGTCTATAAGACTGAGTCTGGCCTCCACTGTGATATCTAATTTGTCACAGGCAAAAACTATGGTAGAGTTGATGACTACGTTAGCAAATATGTATGAAAAACCCTCATCTTCAAATAAGGTATATCTTATGAAGCAGTTATTTAATTTGCATATGAATGAAGGTGGATCTGTTTATACTCATCTGAATGATTTTAATGGAATTGTTAATCAGTTAAATTCTGTCAATATTATATTTGAAGATGAGATAAAATCTCTTTTGATATTATGTTCTTTGCCTGAAAGCTGGCATGGCTTAGTAATGGCAGTTTCTAATACTGCATCTGCATCAAATATTTTGAAAGTAGAGGATGTTGTTAGTGTTATCTTGAATGAGGAAATACACAAGAAAAGCACAGAAGAGACATCTGGGAACGCTTTAAATTTTGAGAGCAGGGGAAGGCAAAAAGAAAAGAGCAAGAGGAGATCAAGATCTAAGTCTAAGGTGAGAGGAAGATCCAAATCCAGGAATGGCAGGAAGCCACAATGCTGGAATTGTGGAAAGATGGGGCACATAAGCAGAGATTGTTGGTCAAAGCCTAAGGAGGACAATCAACACGAAGGAAAGGAAGAAGCCAAGGTTGTAGGTATTGCACAAGATGCTTTAATTTTCTCTTTGCATAATAACATAGAATCTTGGGTATTAGATTCTGGTGCATCTTTCCATGCTCCCCTAACAGAGAATATTTCAGTGACTATATCCATGGAGATTTTGGAATAGTGTACTTAGGGGATGATGAACCTTGTAAGATTACTGGCAAAGGTAAAGTGTAGCTGAAGATGCAGAATGGCAACACATGGGTGTTGAGAGATGTGATGCATGTTCCTAGTTTGAAGAGAAATTTGATTTCTGTAGGTAAGCTAGGTGATGAGGGTTGTACAGTAACTCTCACAGCAGATTCTTGGAAGGTGACCAAGGGTGCACTAGTTATGGCCAGAGGTAAGAGAGAAGGTACTCTCTATTTGTGTAATTGTGTTACTAACAAATCTCCTTCAGTTTTATCTACTTCAGATGTGGATTGTAAATTGTGGCACTCAAGGCTTGGCCACATGAGTGAGAAGGGGATGTCAATTCTTAAGTCTAAAGGTATGCTTTCAGATTTGAAAAGTATGGATCTAGAATTTTGTGAGCATTGTGTATTTGGAAAATAGAAAAGGGTTAGTTTTCTCAAGACTGGGTCTACTAAGAAAAGGCAGAAGTTGCAGCTTGTCCACACAGACGTGTGGGGACCGGCTCAGGTAGCCTCTATTGGCGGATCACGGTACTATGTTACATTCATAGATGACGCCACAAGAAAGGTATGGATCTACTGTATTAAAAAGAAATCTGATGTTTTTAAGACTTTTAAGTTTTGGAAGGCTATGGTTGAGAATGAAACAGGCAGAAAATTAAAGTGCCTGAGATCTGATAATGGCGGTGAGTTCTGCAATCTTAAGTTCAAATTATATTGTTATACACATGGAATCCGTAGGCAAAAGATGGTTCCAAGGACACCTCAGCAGAATGGTATTTCTGAAAGGATGAACAGAACTATCATGGAGCGTGCAAGATGTATGAGATTGCATGTAGGGTTGCCCTTAGAGTTTTGGTCAGTAGCAGTTGACACCGTAGTGTACCTGATTAACAGAGGACCCTCTACAGCTCTGGATGGTGGAATTCCAGAAGAGGCATGGACAGGTAAAAAGGTAGATCTCTCATATCTCAAAGTTTTTGGTAGTGAAGCCTTTGTGCACATAGATAAGGAAAATAGAAAGAAGCTTGATCCTAAGTCTATGAGGTGCACGTTTATTGGCTATAGCTCAGATGATTTTGGTTTTAGATTTTGGAATCTAGGAACTAACAAGGTAATCAGGAGTTGTGATGTTGTTTTCAATGAAAGAGTGATGTACAGTGATCAGATAAGGAAGCTGGATCAATCTGGGTAGAGCAATGGTGAATTGGACGAAGTTATGGTCCAAAATGAGCTCACGAGAAAAAGAAATAATCACTTGCAGGAAAACACAGAGACCGATGTCGGCAGGTTAGGAACCGGTGTCGGCAGTACAGAAACTGATGTCGGTCATACAGAGACCGATGTCGGTAGACCAGGCACCCACGTCGGCCAGGAAGAATCGGCATCGGTCAGTAACAGGTCTACAGGTGGCCGAGGTCGGTCACCGTCAAAAAATTTGGGTGGACAGATTGTTGAGAATGAGTCCAAGACACCCATCAGGAGGTCTGAAAGGGTAAGTAAGCCTCCAATTAGATATTCTCCTTCCTTATATTATTTATTGCTAACCGATGGTGGAGAACCAGAGAGTTTTGAAGAAGCATTACAGGTGGAGTCCAGGAGTAAGTGGGAGTGTGGCATGGTTGAGGAGATGGAGTCCTTAAGAGAGAACCAAACATGGGATTTGGTTAAATTGCCAGCTAGTAAGAGAACACTGAAGAACAGATGGACCTACAGGTTGAAGGAAAGTGAGGATGGACAGATGAGATATAAGGCCAGATTAGTAGTAAAAGGATTTGCACAAAAGCCAGGTATTGACTTTGGTGAGATTTTTTCTCCGGTTGTTAAAATGACTTCAATAAGGGTTGTATTGTCTTTGGTTGCTTTTGAGGATTTGCATCTCGAGCAGCTAGATGTTAAGACAGTGTTTTTTCATGGAGATTTGGATGAGGAAATTTATATGGAACAGCCAGAAGGATTTGAGGTCAAGGGTAAGGAGAAGTTTGTGTGCAGGTTGAATAAAAGCTTGTATGGCCTCAAGCAAGCTCCAAGGCAATGGTACTTGAAATTTGACAGGTTTATGACTGAGCATGGCTACAGTAGGTGTCAATCGAACCATTGTGTATATTTCAAGAGATTTGATAATGGTAGATATATTATTCTATTGTTGTATGTAGATGACATGCTGGTTGCAGGGTCTCACATGCAGGATATCTCTGAGCTTAAGGAGAAGTTAGCTCAAACGTTTGCTATGAAGGATTTGGGAGCAGCGAAGAAGATCCTTGGCATGAGCATTAGGAGAGACAGGAAAAATCATAGGTTGATATTGTCTCAAGAAGATTATGTGAACAAGGTGTTGGAGAGGTTTAATATGCAAGATGCAAAACCGTAGGGAGTTTGATGTATGCAATGGTGTGTACTAGACCAGATATTGCCCAAGCAGTGGGAGTAGTAAGTAAGTATATGGCCAATCCAGGTAAGGAACATTGGAAAGCGGTTCAATGGATCCTTAGATATCTGAGAGGAACCAGCAGCAAGCATTTGTGCTATGGAGGTTTAGATAGTTCTCTACATGGTTATGTAGATTCAGATATGGCAGGGGATTTGGATGGCAGGAGGAGCACCACAGGTTATGTTTTTACTGTAGGTGGAATGGCGGTTAGCTGGATATCTAAGTTGCAAAAGGTTGTTGCCTTGTCAACTACAAAAGCAGAGTATATTGCAATCACAGAAGCTAGCAAGGAGATGATATGGATGACACGGTTCATGGAAGAGCTTGGAAGGGAGCATGGGAGTTGCAGATTGTATAGTGATAGTCAGAGTGCAATCCATTTGGCCAAGAATTCAGCGTTTCATTCAAGAACCAAGCACATATAGCTAAGGTACCACTTCATATGGTAGGTATTGGAAGATGGTGAGTTGAAGCTGGAGAAGATCCATACAGACAAGAATCCTGCTGATATGCTAACAAAGCTGGTTACGAAGGAGAAGTTGAATCTTCATTCAAATTCTATTGGTCTTCATGATTGAGTTGAAGATGGAGGAGCTAGAAGATGTTGCTGTACAGGTTGGTGCAGCTGGTTTATCTCCAAGTGGGAGATTGTTAGGGTGTGGAGCTAAAAGCTTCACCAAGGAGCATACTAAAATAGGTTCGGGTCTACACAGATGCTGGCGTCGGTCAGGAGCGACCGACGTCAGTCAGTAGCAGTTGCAGAGGTGCCGACGTCAGTAGTAGGGTTGGCCAACGACGGTCACAGGCAAACAGGCAGGAACCGACGTCGGTTACCTGTGTGTCCAGAAAGCAATTTTTGTGGACAGAAGTGAGTGTTTGCATGATGAGTTTGAGTTGTAGTCTCAAGCTCGCGTCTCTATTATTAGCAATATTATTTTTAGAGCCCTTGTTGAAGAGGCTTAACTATTTTTTGTAAGAGCATGCTCAAGTTTCCTATTTCTATATGTAGGAAAGATCTTCTTAGCTTAGTGTAGTAGAAGAGTGTAGAACTGTAATAGTAGAACATTGTGAATGTTTGAAGGACAGTACAGAGTTGCATCAATCCAAGTTGTTGGATTTGAGTGTACTTGAGAGAGAGCTCTTGAGGAATAGAGATCTTGTGTGCATCTGAGAGAGGTGTGGAAGAACGAAGTTTCTTCATTGTATTCCTATTGTAAAGAGTTTCAATACAAGTTTTTAGGGTGTTTTCTTGTATATCTTGTTCTGTGCTATTTATCATTTCAGTTACTTATCTATCTAATTTATTTCCACATTTATTGCTTTCACAAGTGTAATCTATTATTGGTTTGATCCCCCAACAATACTCACATACACACCTCTTCTTACAAATATCTTACATCCAAAAATCATCATCTTTTATTTAATAATTTATAGAGCCTTCATGATTAATATCTTCTTAGTCAGCCTTTAAACTTGCCTTAACCATTAATTATTTTGTAATATGAATACATATCTCAATACCATTCTCATAGGTTGGCCATAGCATCCATGGGTCACCCTTAAGTAACTACACCTTTTAATCAGGCCTTAGTAGACCTTATAGATCTCATGTAAACCTATTCACCCATTTAGCACTCCATCAATAAATTTAGAAACAAAATACACTTTCAATAGCATATGTCTACTCCACATGACCCCTTCAACATCTTTAAATTATCATAGACATCACAACACTCTTCTATATATGCTCAATCTACTCGAACATAGCCTTGTACACAAGAACACCATGAATGAATAAATAGTCAACTTATAAGCATTTATTCATATAGAATATGGATTGGTCAAACCTCCAAAGTCCATATAGATAATCCTAAAAGAGTTTAAAACATGCTCCAATATATAATTCATATCCAAACATCAAAATACCATCAATAACAAATCTATTACCCTTCTTGGGTTATTTGCAGAGCATGAACAAACACAGTCAACTTTAGAGCTCAATAACTTTGAATATACAAACATTTATACCTTTAAATGAATATTTATATATTTACCTTCAAGTATTATACAACTTTTATTTTTAATAAAACATCAAATTATGCATAGATCAAAATTTATGGCTTAAAAACCAAGCACTAGTCTTACTTTCATTAAATTCAAATATTTAAATCCAAACGGTCATAGTTAAACCTCAGTCACTTAGAACACATCTCGTGTTCTTCACTTAACTCAATCAACTTGCATTGTTGATATTTTTTGGAAGTATCTCAAACTTTAACTCAAATAAACTATTAAACATTGAACAATTGTCATCATCTCATTACTTCCTAACAATTTGGAACAAATGCACTCCATTGATCTCCTATAAGTAGCTCGATCTTTATCAAGCAATGCTCATCATTAGATCTTGCTCAAAACTCCTAAGATTATGAAAATTGTGACCCTTGCATAAATTTTTAGCACTTTAATAATCATATGTGTGTTTGTTCCACATGGTAATATCATGTGCATTATTGACTCTTTGACTTGTCATGAACCATTGATCTTTGTCAGTACGAATTGTTGCTCACCATTGATCTTCTGTCAAACTAGTGAGCTTATGACATTTATCACTTACATGTGTAACCTTTGACTTGTTGAATTAATATGCACCATTTATCTCAATATGTATTATTAGGTTATCACAATTATATCTACTAACTAATGACCTCAGACTTCAATTTGTTTAAACCTGATAGTCTCTAGCCCAACACAGTCTGCAAGAGCAACTTTGAAGCTTTATAACTTGAGCTATAAAACACTTCAAGAGTCCAAATTTTTAGGTTAAATTCTTGGTACTATATAAAATATCTCCATGAACTCCTTTGACCTTGGCTAACTTTATATGTACTCAAAATAAATGCTCAAACTCTTGGTTCACCCATATCTTCATGACATGCAATGATGGTCTAGCTAAGTATGGGAACATATTAAATCTAAGAATCCAAATTTTCCTCTTAATAACTTTTTTTTCACTCAATTACATGACCTTAAATTTGGACCATATGATCTCCTCACATAGGGAAATCCATCCATATATCAATCTACTCTTGGAACCTTCACATGTGTGAAATATAATGTCATTAATATGCCTACTCAATTTTTTCTATCACATAACCAATTATGCTAAGATAAACATAATGAAGAATCAAATAAATATCATGCACTTCCATAATTTTATATGACCCCTCACACATGCTCAATACTTTAGACTCATCCCTAATCATGCCAAACTGAAGATCAACCAAGCCTACTTCAAGCATATTAGGACAAGAACATTGCACACTTTGTCATTGATACTTAGACTATCAAGACACTTCATCCACTCACTTGGAAACCTACATGACATCATTTAAAACTCTCTAACAATTTACCCTTTTATCATTAATGTCAACACCCATCATACAACTCACCTTCCTTCTCTCTCTTTAAGCACTCTCACAATAGGAACCTTCTCCCCCTTTGACACAATGACAAAGTGGGAATAAACTAATCTTAAACACCTAAAAATACCACCAACATGAGAGGACAATCTTAGAAAGATGATACAAACTCCCCCTTACCTTGATCTTACCTCTTCTTACCTTGATAACTTCCTCTTGTTACATGCCAAAACTCTCTTCAACTAAGCACTATAACACAAAAGTATTAAAATATGATGGAACTCACCAATAAACATCTAAGAGGGACTCCCCCTAAGATATTTGATCCATTACACCTCTTGATCATATTTATATCTCTACACATCATGAAGAAACATCACACATGCTTACTAGCCTTCTCTCTCAAGCCACCTCAAGGACCACCAATAGAAATTCATGCCACTCACCAAATAGGAAACATGTTGTAAACCAACATAATAACTCACCTTAAAACACTTATGCCTTTATATTTTGGATAAACTAAGCATAAACATCAAATCTTCATACTAGGCATGTCTAGACTCCCTGTAACCCTTCTTGTAACTTGTAAAGCCCACAACTCTTAGTAGACACACCTTAAAAACCTGAAACTTAATATTTGGATCACTATCATATTCCCCCTCAAGCACACCAATTTTAATTACCTAGATCATCCTCTAAAACATACTTCCTTCACAAACCTTCTAGCCAATTAGGCCTCTATCATGACAAAAACTTGAATAATTTGAAAACCACAAACCTTCAAATCCATATGAAGCTTGATTTGACAACCCATTTTTCCCATTATATTGATTTAGGTTTTATGAAAACCATAATCAAAGGAGCTAACCTCTAAAATTTTATGATCTTAATAGAGGTAAACTCCTCTCCAAGGCATGAGTTTCAGGTATGTAGTTTATTTCAACCTGTTGATGGAATAAGGATAGGGCATGAAGGTTATAGACAAGGTTTTTAATTCATGAAAATTTTGATGAATCTAGGCCTCATGCACCTAATTTTTGGGGATTAAATCCTCAATGTTTTTTAATCAATCCTTTGCCTCTTCCTGTTTCTACCTCAAATTTGCTTTTAAGACTATAAAGAAAGAAACTAGAAGAAAGTGAAGGACAAGGCTTGGAAGTACCTGGACTATAGATTGCGCACCGTAAATCCAGACATTCGTGGGCACTCCTCTTTGGCTGTGGAGGAATGACACCTGCAAGAAAAAGGGAAACTTGGACAAGGGGATGTTAGACAGATAGGCAGTGGGTTGCCAAGCAAAAGCTTGTTCCCAGAAGTGTAAAAACTTCCTTAAGGGAGGTCAACCCACTGTTTTGATAAAATAAGTGACTGATAAAAGACAGAATGACAGAATACAAAAATGATAAAAAGATTAAAAATGAAAGAAGAAAACAAAATGATTACCTGAATGAAGGAGTAGGCTGAAGACAGTCGCCGAGGTCGGTAATGTTGCCGCCGTCGGTTATCTGACCTGCCGTCGTCGGCTATTCTGCCGACGTTGGTTGGGAAGTGACCGGCGTCGGTTGGGGTTGCGGCCTGTAGTCGAGCTTGAGCAGGGTCTGGTCTGAGTCTTGGTCTGTGCTCTGTCCGTGGACGGGTTGGACACTGATGGACGGGTCTGGGTCTTGGTCTGTGGTCTGGGGATTGGTCTCAGGCAGAGATACAGGGGAAGGAAGGGACAAAGAGGAAGGAGAAGAGAAGGGTACACAGAGGAAGGGGCCTGAGAAGGCTTTGCAGCCTCTCAGGGGAAGGGACAAAGGGAGAGACACAGAGGACAACAGAAAACAGAGGATTAAACCAAGGAAAATAAAATAAAACCAGAACTAACTTACCTTTAGCCTGCTGAAAGAAGAAGATGGAGATGTTGCTGGAGCCAGGGAAGATTCTGCAAGAAGAGAATTCTGATGAAGAGCCTTTGCACCTGCTGCTGTTGTTACACGAGGTTCAAAATGAAGACAAGATGAATGCCAAACGCCAAGAGAGTTCTATTTGCGAGCTCAGGAGTCCAGGGGTTGCAACGGACGCAGGAGGGGATAATGAAGGCTGCCGACGCCGGCAGTTTTGCCGACGTTGGCCGAAGGGTCGCCGACGTCGGCGGTCGCAGGATGGGCACAGAGGCTAAAAATAGCCTCTGCCCATTCTTGCACGCCGCCGAGCGAGGGGTCATGGGCAGAACGGTCGCAAGGTTGCCAAAATGGACAAGGGGGGCTATAATGGTGAGATTTGGGCTAATAAATGCTAGGGGAAGGTGGAGGGATTCAAGGGAGGATCCAAGGAGGCAAGGGTAGGGTGGAAAAGGGGGCCTCAATTAATTAAAAGATGTTAATTTTTAATTAATAAGACCTAGGTGGGTTAGGGACCAAGGAAGACTAGGAGGGAGAAAGGACCAAGGGGGAGAACCAAGGTACAGACACGTTTGCGGTGTCTACATTTGCCCCTTTTTGTCTTGTTGGTTGTTCTAGACGAACTGCAAGACAAAAACAGGAGTTGGTTGCCCCAGAAAAAGGATGAGGTGTTCCCCCCTCAAAGCGATAGTCGAGAGCAGGGAACCGAAGATCGAGTGTCGATTTGACAAAGAAATGGATAGAAAAGAGTGAGTGAAAATGCTGCCATAGTCATGATTGCGCGTAGTCCACTTCACGAGAGGGTCAGGTCAAATTGTCGCATGGTCAAGGGTCAAGGAGTGCCAAAATTGAAGTAACCGGGCCCCAGCATTTAGTCGTCTACTGATCGGGTCACTCAATCTAAGTGGAAGCTCCAAATGGTCGTCGTGTCCCAGGTATCCAGGGCTCAGGAAGTGCTCCCAGAAACACGAAAAAGGCCACAAGTAGTAGGGATCAACTGGCTCGTGATCCTACACTTGTGAAGGGTCAAAAATAGTCTGCGAACAATTCTGCTAACCAGCCGTGGAATATCATACACGCAAAAACAACCAAGGCAACATTGTCTTGGAAGAAGGTCAAAGAAGAAGGAGATAGGCATGGTCGCCAATGGTCATTGGTCAAGAGGATGGATGGACGAAAGGATGCGGCTGAGCTAACCCCAGAAGACATGTTATCTGAGTGCTGCCTACATAGCCCTGGTGACAGGGCCTCAGGCCGATGTAGTTCTCCCTAAAAGGGAGGGGGGGTCGGAGGGATTGATAGGTCTTGGTCAAAGTCGATGATTGGTCTTGGTCAAAGGAAATGATTAGTCTTGGTCAAAGGTCTATGATTGGTCTTGGTCAAAGGAAATGATTAGTCTTGGTCAAAGGTCTATGATTGGTCTTGGTCAAAGGAAATGATTGGTCTTGGTCAAAGTTGACGAAGTTGGGTGTGATAAGAGTCAAAGAAGAGAAGGTTTGTCCATCATAGAGATGAACAAACGGGGGTGGTCGAGCTAACCTCAGAAGATGTGGTATCTGAGTGCTGCCTACATAGCCCTTGTCCTAGGGCCTCAGACCAATGTAGTTCGGACAAATTGAAAAGATTGGTCAATGATGAGATTGGATGTGGTCAAAGTGTCAAGATGATGCTGCAAATGTCACAAGAGTCGAGAGTCTTTCATCCCTAGCAAGTTTCCATAGTCGTGATGGATGCATGCTAAAAATGAATGGAAGTCTATTTATGTTTCAGCAAGTATTGGTTTATGCTTGACATAAATTGGGTCAGGTCGGTAGTTTCCATGTGTATTGGTGTCCATGGAAACTATGTGAAATAGACGAGGATGATGTCTGAAAATGATAAAAAAAAAATGACTTGGTTTGAGTTGAGTCGCCAATTGATGCGGTTAAATGTGACCAAAGTGTAGAGAAAAGATGGAAGGCAAATTGCGCTTTCATTGACAAGGACCAGAAAAGAAGCATAGATAGGGGTTATTAGAACAAAAAGCCCCGTTCATGCATTACGTCATTGACCAGTGTTGTGTCAGAACGGTAATCGAATCACTTTGACATTAAAGTGAGCTCGAAGTCCCTTGAGCGGGTGATAGGAGGAGGATAGGGTAACCCAGTTTAAGAGCAGGAATAACCTTGCCCCTTTTTATAGGAGACCCTCAGACAACTACAAGCCAAGTCCATGACCCGTTTTTTTTTTTTTTTTTTTTTTTTTTGCGCAGGCTGATCGATGCGGGAAGCCTACATAGAGATGTCTTTTGATTTAGTGGTCATGTTGCGAAGCTGATCGATGCGGGAAGCTTCTAAAAAAGGTTGCTGTTAGTAGCAAGATTTAATTATAGCCATCCTTCGAGGGAGTGGTCTATATCTTTGCTTTATATAATGTTTGAATAGCTGTCCTTCGAGGGATCAGTCTATTAACTACAGCAATGATAGTACAGCTGTCCTTCGAGGGATCAGTCTGTCTTTTTGGATTTGATTTTGTGACCTTGGATATGTTTGGACATCGTCTTGACTTGGATATATTGATGGAAACGAGAGTCACGGACAAGACTGTAGAAGTGCAAGGACTCCCTTTTATTAGGACACGGTACCCATGCGTCATAAAAGGGTTGCAGAGGACTTGTTAGAGGGGAATAGGGTCGAAAGGAATAAGGAGCTAGAGGACGAGGATTGCTCAAGGGACGAGCTCAAGTTATGTGTCAAGTTGGACAAGTACTCGACTAACAGAAGAATGGTCGAAGATGTAACGCATTAAGAGGCTCAGGTTCTGGCCATCCGTCGAGGGAGGACAGACGATAAGTCCCTGATCCATACTTGTGCGTGATGATAAAAGGTCCAAGCCAATTGGGGGCAAATTTGCCTCGTTTACTTTGCTCCATATTGGTCACATGTTGATTCTCTTTGAGGACGAGGTCTCCGATGTTGAAATCTCGTTCTCGCAGATTTTTGTCGTAGGCCCACTTTATGCGACTTTGGTAGACATGGAGATGATTGAGGGCAGCAAGGCGGCGCTCGTCGAGTAACTCAAGTTGAGCTAAGCGATCTTGACGAAAGTCGTCATTTGAGAGAATGTCATGCAGAGAGATGCGGAGAGATGGGATCTGTACTTCGAGAGGTAAGACAGCCTCTGTTCCGTACACAAGAGAAAAGGGGGTAGCACCCGTAGAGGTTCGGATGCTAGTGCGGTAGGCCCACAAAGCGAAGGGAATATGAATGTGCCAATCCCTTCCTGTATCGTCGACCACCTTCATGAGAATTTTGGTCAGAATTTTGTTGGAAGCCTCGGCCTGCCCATTTGCTTGTGGGTAGTAAGGCGAAGAAAAGCTGAGTTTGATGCCAAATGAGTCACATAGTTTTTGGACAGTCTTGTTTTTGAAGGACTTGCCATTGTCGGTGATGATTTTGTGAGGGACACCGAAGCGACAGATGATGTGGCTACTGATGAAGTCGGCAATTTTGTCGGCTTTTGTGGAGACAAGAGGAATGGCTTCCACCCACTTGGTGAAATACTCAGTGGCAGTGATGATGGACTGATGACGAAGAGACGAGTGAGGGTTAATCTCACCGATGAGATCCAAGCCCCACTGAGAGAAAGGCCAAAAATCCTGAGCGACTTGCAAAGCGTGGCTGGGAAGATGAAGCAGGTTAGAGTGTTGCTGACACTTGATGCAACGCCGAACACAGTCGCTACAGTCTTGATGAAGGGTGGGCCAATAATAACCCAGGCGAAGGAGGCGCTTGGCAACCGAGTTTCCACTGAAGTGTCCGCCACAAATCCCGTCGTGGACTTGTTTTATGGCATGAGAGGCTTCGACAGAAGTTAAACAGCGAAGGAGGAGGCCGTCGAAGCCTCGCTTATAGAGAAGACCCCCTAGCATGGTATAGCGAGCTGTGCGTTTGATGAAAGCTCGCCGCGCATTGCTAGAGAGGTTGGGAGAAGTGACAGAAAGAGACAAGTAGTCCACAAGTTGCTTATACCAGTCATCTTGTGGGCTAGAATTGATAGTGTTGATATGGTCGATGTGAGGAGAGATGTATGAAGGCAAAGGTACGCGATGCACTGTGACAAAAAGACGGGATGATGATGATGAAGACGGGATATGCGAAGCAAGAGAGGCCATGGTGTCGGCAAACTTGTTCGTAGAGCGTGGAACAGTCTGCAAGAGGTAATGGTCGAAAGATGCCAAAAGAGTGTCAGCACGATTCTTATACCTCTGTAAAACTTCATTTTTACAGAGATATGAACCGTTAACCTGATTGACGACGAGCTGCGAGTCGCCGAAGATGTTGATAGACTTGATGTGGAGAGAAAGGGCAGTTTGAAGTCCCAAAATTAAGGCCTCATATTCGGCCATATTATTGGTACAATCAAAGTCAAGCTTAAAAGATAGAGGCATGGGTTCTCCTTCGAGTGGGATAAGGATGACCCCCGCACCCCCGCCGAGTTGACATTTGGAGCCGTCAAAGAACATGGTCATTTGATAGACGGTGTCATCGGTGGAAAGTGTGGCGATAGACTCATCAGGGAACTCAAATTGTGAAGGTTGATTGTCGGGAAGAGGGGTATCTGCCAGTTGATCAGCAATGGTTTGCCCCTTGATAGATTTCTGTTGGATGAAGATGAAGTCAAACTCAGCGAGCAGCATAAGCCACCGAGCCATACGTTGATTTTGATATGGCTTGGAGTGCATGTATTTGAGCAGATCGGTGTGAGTGATGACAAATGTCCTGTGGTTGAGAAGATAGTGACGGAGCTTGGTGGCAGAAAAGACTAATGCCAAACAGAGTTTCTCGGTATGAGTATACCGAGTTTCATAGTCGACCAGTGTTCGGCTGATGTAGTAAACCACCTGCTCACGATGATGCTCGTCTCGGTGCGCGATCATGGCACCTAACGAATGGTTAGTGGCGGAGATATAAAGGTAGAAGGGTTGGTCGTCTTTAGGTGGAATGAGGACTGGTGGAGAGACCAGATAGCTTTTGAGGGCATCAAAGGCCTCTTGACAGTCCTCATCCCACTTAAAGGAGACGTCCTTCTTAAGGAGATGATGAAAAGGTTGGCAGCGGTCTGAAAGCTGCGAGATGAAACGACGAATGGACTGGAGCTTCCCTTGGAGACTGCAAAGCTGCTTGAGATTGGTCGGGGGTGGCATTTCAAGGATAGCACAAATTTTAGCGGGATCTATCTCGATACCACGGAAGGAAACGATGAAGCCGAGAAGCTTGCCTGAGAGGACCCCAAAGACACACTTCTTGGGGTTAAGGCGGATGTTGTATTGAAGAAGACGAGAGAAGATGATTGCGAGAATGGTCAAGTGGTCGCGGCGAAGTTTGGACTTGCCGAGAAGGTCATCCACATAGTCCTCCATGATTTTGTGGAGGAGATCGTGGAAAATGTAGGTCATGGCGCGCTGATAAGTGGCACCAGCATTTTTCAGGCCGAAAGGCATGACTCGATAGCAGAAAGTCCCCCATGGGGTGATAAAGGTAGTCTTGTGCTGATCTTCCGGTGCGATCAGGATTTGATTGTACCCTAAAAACCCGTCCATAAGAGATAGCATCTCATGGCCAGCCGTAAGATCAACAAGCTGGTCAATGTTAGGAAGAGGAAAGTCATCTTTAGGACAGGCTAGGTTAAGGTCGCGATAGTCCGTGCAGATCCGAATCCCCCCAGTTGCTTTAGTAACTGGGACGATGTTAGAGACCCACTGCGAATAATCGATGGGTCGGATGAAGGAGGCAGAGAGAAGGCGCTGAAGCTCCTCTTTGACGAGGAGCGCAACGTGAGGATGCATCTTTCGAAGCTTTTGCCTAACAGGCTTAGCCTCTAGTTTGGTGACAATGTTATGGATAGCAATGGTGGGGTCGATGCCAGGCATGTCGCTGTAAGTCCAGGCGAAGGCCTTGCTATGGTCGGAAAGGAATTGGGCATAGTCAAGCTGCTCCTGATCGTCTAGAGATTGGCCAATCTTTAAGACGTGAGGAATATCAGAAGAAGAAGGGAGGTTGATGTCAATGGTGGATTCATTTAACATAACCTGGGTCTCGGAAGGGAGGGAACGCTGGATGAAAGAGTCATCGGCACCCATATAGGAAAGAATGGCGTCATCGTCAACGCAGTGGACAGTGTGAATGGTTGCCGACTCATCTTCTACCATGCTAGGAAAAATGAGAGGGAGAGACCTGGGCACCCCATTGAGCTGATAGGTCAGGGGTTCCAGGCGGATGGTGTTTATGGAAAAAAAAAACTAGGAGGGATGGAGACCACTGACTCCGTAGGTGACGAAAGAGAAATGGGCGAATTTGGAGGAGATTGGTCCATGGTTGGCTCGGGACAAAGGTCGAAAGGAGCCTGAGTGGGGTCATGATATCCCAGGCCATAACGTTTCTTGGCATCGTCATCATTGAGCGGCTCGATAGGCTGATGGGAGCCCTGCTCATAACGTCCGAAACCAAAACCCTTCCATGCACACCTGTAAAGGTAAGTGTGTGCGAAGGCGGGGTTGCCAAGAAATGAGAAATCTGAGGTGAAGGGTCGGGGTGAAGAAAGGGAAGCGCCGTAGGTAGGAGCTTGATTAAGCCCCCCATAGACAAAGTTGGTTCGGAAGTGAGGAGGACCATAAGGCATGACCGTCCCGATCCGAGGGTCGTAATTAGGACTAAGGCGAAGGCGTCCATACTCTTGCGGAGTTTGGAACATGTCGAGGGTCAACAAGCGATATTCCCCAAGCGATAGTCGTTGGAAGACGTCTTCCATGGGGTCTTTGGTCGGCGCTTGAAGAGGAGGGGTGAGGGCAACCGCCGATTGCGAACTGGTCGAAGCTTCCGCGGATGGAGGCGGTGCCGGAGTGGACGGCTTGATGGGAATGAGGACATCGTTGGGACGGTAAGTCATGTTGCAAGTCTTGAAAGGTGAAGGGTCAGCAGGAATGGTATGGACTTGCCCGTCATGCTCGAACTTCACACAATGGTGCAGGGTGGAGGGTATACAGGCCATGGCACGGATCCATGGTCGGCCCAGCAGAATGTTGTATTGAAACTCTCCTTCGATGATGTAGAAGAGCTCCGGGACTATGCGTGGGCCAATGCGAATGTGAAGGACGACTGTGCCAATGGTCGTGGTGGTGGTGTCATTGAAAGAACATAAGATAGCGTCAGTTTTGGAGACGCAATTCTTGGGAAGAGATAGCTGATCAAAGGCGTGGGTAGAGATGATGTTGATGCTAGCGCCGCCGTCGATCATAACGCGTTTGATGCGTGTCCGATCGACATAGGCAGTGATGAAGAGGGCGGCATCCTGATCTTCCGTGTTGGATGTGGGAATCTCAGAATCGCTGAATGTGATGGAATTGATAGGAGATAAAGAATGGACAAGGGCAGCAAGCGGCTGGGGGTCTTCGGGTTGGACCTCTGCTGCTTGCAAGGCTTGGATGAGGGCTTGACGGTGTTGGGGCGAGGTTTGGATAAGGTCATAGAGAGACATCTTCACCGGTGTCTGATGAAGCTGCTTCAGCATGGAGTCTTGAATCGGCCCAGAAGATGAAGATGAAGAAGGTTGGGACGCGCCAAGGATAGAGATTTTAGGCTTGGGCGCAAGGGGTGGCTTGACGAAGGGATAGGTCCAAGGAATGGCGGCTTTTGCTTTGGCCTTGTCCTGCTGCGACCTAGTGGTTATACGGATGGCATTGATTTCAAAAATGGGAGGCGAAGAAGGGGTCATGTTTTGCTGGTGAGATGTTGACGTGTTTGAAGAAGTTGGACAGGAAGGAGTCGGGGTCTGGTCAAGAGTGTCCTCAAGGAGAAGAGTGTCCTTCTCCATATGGCGGCGGATGACAGCCTTGCGGGCACAGCAAGTCTCGGTGTCGTGTCCTGGCGTACGATGATATAAGCAAATTTTCGTATCGTCGAACCAGGAGGGCTTGGACCCGAGAGGTTGGAAAGGCTTGATGGGCGGAAGAGTTATGTCAGAAGTCTGGAGAAGTCGGCGTAATATCACCGAATATGAGCCCACTAAAGGGTCCGTGTTAGTTGATATACGCGAGGTCGGTGACTTTTGCTTGGGTGAGGCTGGAAGAGGTTTCCGTACCACCTTATGGGTTGATGGTGCGGGGACAGATGGAGGTGACTCTGGTCTGCAGATTGAGAAAGGCTTTTTGAGAGAGGGACGGCTGGAGGTAGGCGGAGGAAGCAAAGGAGGTAACGAGTTCCGGTTGGAGGCCGGAGTGGGAAGGATGCTGGCCAAGGTCGAAGGATGGGGGCCCAGAATGGATGGCAATGGTGACGGGGAAGGAGGCATTCGCTTTGGAGGTCTGGCAGTCTTCTTTGTCTTGGTTGGAAGACTGCTGCTGGTCGAGGTCTGGTCTAGATCCACCTTCACTTGTGGATGAGTGAGGGCGGAGATAGGACGAACGCCAAGTGATTTGATGGGCTTGGACGAGATGGATGCATGTCTTGATTGGTTTGGTTGAGGTCTGCGTGTCTGGTCTTTGCCGAGAGTTTGAAGAGATTCTGCCCGGGGAGGATTGGCAGCATGTGATGAGAGGGCATGGGTATGTTTAAGGGCTTTGAGGCATTCCCACAGCACCTGAGGCGTCACTTTCCTTGAAGGGAGAAGCTGGACCTTCTCCACTAACCGGGAAAATGGCTGAGAAGATGATGTTGAGGGTTGCGGGGTCGAAGACGAGATGGGGGTAGTATTGAATGGCAAAGTCATGATGGATTTGGATGAAGACGGAGGGGAGACAGGATCTTCTCTGGGTGGAGAAGAATCCGGAAAGCGAGGCTCCTCTAGCGGGTAAAGGGCGGGGATGATGGTGCCCTCTACTTGCGGCTGAGGAGTAGGAAGGGTCGGGTCCTCCAAAGGCTGCAGAAAGGAGGATGGCGAGACTGATGGGACTGGTAGAGTCGAGGCATCCTCCAAGATGAGAGAGGTCGGTGGAGAACTAGCCGGAGAAAGAGGTTCATCCACATGTGATGGACTAGCCTCTTGAGATGGATTGGGGACGAAAGGAGAGACCGCATTGACGGTTCGAATGTTGTGTTCATGGTTGTCGTCAATTAAGGTCTGGACGTTGTTTTGGGTCGGCGGATGATTGGGAAAAGGTTGCTTGAAGATGTCAATGGCCTGATTAGGGGGTGCATTAGGATTGTCTAAGATGAGATCCCCCTTCTCAAGCATGTCTTGTATTATGTTCTTAAAGGTCTTGCAGTTCTCCGTGTCATGGCCCTTAACACGGTGAAAGCTGCAGAAGTCTTGCTCCCTATACCACGCGGGGATGGCATGTGAGGGATCGAATTACGGAGGAGGTCGAGCCTGAGGGAGATTGAGGACCCCCTGCTTAAGAAGCTTTTCCAGCACAGACGCATATGATTCTCCAAGGGGAGTATATCGTCGCTGCAAGTATCTTTGCTGGAATTGCCGAGTAGCGCTCTGAGACATAGAGGGCTCAGGCTGATTGGACGAAGAAGATGAAGGTCTGACAACCATGGCATTAGCTGAAGCCTTGGATTTAGAATTGGATGATGATGGCTTGGCAGAAGAAGAGTCATTGGTCTTAGGGCTGGGATTCTTACTCCGCAGTTTGACTTTGTTCTCCTCGATGGCACGCAACTCAAGTTTGTGAGCCATCATGAAGGCTTCGTCAAAAGTGCGGAAGGTTTGAACCCTCAGGGTGGACGAGATATGTCTGGCGCAAGCTTGGGAGAAGAGTTCGATAAGCTCGGCCTGGGGTAAAGAGAAGGAGAGTTGGTTGATAAGGCCTCTCCATCGAGCTACAAAGTCGGCTATGGACTCATCCTCGAATTGTCTGATAGAATAGAGGTCCGTGATGGAGACCTTCTTAGTGATGTTAATGGAAAAATGATCGAGGAAAAGCTGGGCCAATTGCGTGAATGAGAAGACAGAATGGCTAGGAAGGGAACTGTACCAGTCAAGTGCAGCGCCCGAGAGAGACATAGGGAACGTGCGTAGGAGTAACGCATCGTCATGGCCAATGAGGTAGCAGGCATGTTTGAATTCCCGCAAGTGTTGCTGGGGATCTTCCTTGCTTTGGAAGCGAGAAAACTTTGGAAGCTCCCATTGGCTAGGGTATGGTCTGATTAGGATAGAAGGATAGATGGGCTCGTTGCAGATCTGTTCATATGAAAGAGCGTTGCGCGAGCCGGAAACAGAAGTCTCAAGATGGGTCATCTTGTCCATCAGCATTTTAATGATGTCTGTCGACGGATTGACGGGTGGCGCGCCCCCTAAGTTGTAGGGCGCTTGGAAGAGGTTAGGGGATGCATACGACGTAGTCGGTTGTCCTTGTGAAGGGGCAACATAGAGATAACTAGTCGTAGAGGAAGAGGCTAGAGGTGGTTGAGTGGAAGGCATAGGTAAGCCCGATGTTGCCACGAGAGGTGGGATAGTGGTAACAGGGGCCAAGGGGTAGGAAGCCACCCTGGTGTTGATAGGGGCCAGGGCAGGCGGGATAGAAACGACAAGGTTTTGGAAAGGAGTGGATAACGATCGAGCGGGTTGAGGTTGACAAGGGGCCGGAACCCCGATGGAAGTGGGCCCAATGATAGAAGGGGAGGCCACCCCTGTAGGATTGGTCAAAGTCTGAGTCTGGTCGGTGGTCGAAGCGATGGGTCGAGTGTCTGAAGGTTAAACTACGGGTGTTGTCGATACAACCGTAGTCACGGCCAGAGAGGTTGGCATTCCATAGATTGGATTGCCCAAGGAGTCTCGCGTTCGACTATGCGCGAGATAATGTTGCAAAGCCTTGACATTGAGGTCCAAGAATCGCTCGAAATCTTGGTCCCCTTCCTGGACAATAGGAGTCAAAGGCGGGGTTGGACGGGTAGGAGTTCTTTCGGTCTCTGAGTTGAACTCCATTGTAGGCCTAGTCACAGACGGGGTTGACGGAAGTGGTTGACGGCTAGCGTGGTTGACAAGAGCTTTGGCTTGGCTACGAGTGAAAACCATGCAAGGCAAAGAAGGTTCGGGTCTCAGGAACTGTGTTGCTCAGTTTCAGAAGACCAGGATGAAGTCCTTACAGAGAAAGGACAGGTTTCAGGTTGCTGGTTTTGGAAAAAAAAGGACAGTGACAGAGACCGACGTCGGTTTAAAAAACCGATGTCGGTAGGAAATGAGGCCGACGTCGGTCAGATAACCGATGCCGGTAATAGATGAAGCCGACGTCGGTATCAGAACCGATGCCGGTGACACGGGACGCCGACGTCGGTGGCAGAACCGATGTCGGTCACTGTGTTTTCCAGAGAGCCGAAAGGTTCTTGGGAAAACAAAGAAGAAAGCGTCCTCACACACTCAAACAAACAGATGAGAAGAGGAAAATAGAGAGAGACAGACAAGCCTAAGCGATAAATCCTAGGAATTAACCTTAGAAATTTGTGGCTTATGCCTTAGATGAATTTTTGGGGAGATTGGCTGAAAAAAGGGTCCTAGAAGAAGGCAGTCTAAAGATAGTTTCAGGTGTTGTTTTAGGTGCTCAAAGATCTGTGTTAGGGTCTGGTACGTGGCCTGGTGCTAAGGAGCAAGCTCCCCTCACTTCACGATTCCATTGGTTAGCTGGTCTCGCTTAGCCAAGATATACCTCGCCTAGAGTTTAGACTCCGCCAGAGAACGGAGTGGGCTTCCCCCTTGGTGATGAAATCCAAGTAGGGTCACCAGGACGGGTAAGGTATCCGCTGGGGGATGAAATCCCAGTCGGGCCTTGCCTCAGGTAAGTTATATGTTTGTTTAGTGCATGTGAGTCGGTAGTGTAACATCAAGTGTCTAGATTTATTCAATATGCGTTTAAGTTACTAGATGTGGACTACGAAGATGCAAGCACAAGCAGAGATGAATGCAAAGTGTTTTAATGCCCAAAGTCGAAATGTGATATTGTTATGAAGACAATGTTTTGAGAAAGGGTCAAGAATATGATGTTTAGACTAGTCTAGCATGCAAAGAAGAAAGGTTCGTTTTAGTCCTTGCTTATAGTGTCACTTGGAATAGAAGAAAGAGATAAGAGAGAAGGAGCCTAAATGCACCTAAATGAATAAAAAAGAAAAAGGAACCCAGGAGGAACCTAGGGTCCCACCGGGCGTGCCAGAGATGTTTCTACCTCAAATTTGCTTTTAAGACTATAAAGAAAGAAACTAGAAGAAAGTGAAGGACAAGGCTTGGAAGTACTTGGACTATAGATTGCGCACCGTAAATCCAGACGTTCGTGGGCACTCCTCTTTGGCTGTGGAGGAATGACACCTGCAAGAAAAAGGGAAACTTGGACAAGGGGATGTTAGACAGATAGGCAGTGGGTTGCCAAGCAAAAGCTTGTTCCCAGAAGTGTAAAAACTTCCTTAAGGGAGGTCAACCCACTGTTTTGATAAAATAAGTGACTGATAAAAGACAGAATGACAGAATACAGAAATGATAAAAAGATTAAAAATGAAAGAAGAAAACAAAATGATTACCTGAATGAAGGAGTAGGCTGAAGACAGTCGCCGAGGTCGGTAATGTTGCCGCCGTCGGTTATCTGACCTGCCGTCGTCGGCTATTCTGCCGACGTCGGTTGGGAAGTGACCGGCGTCGGTTGGGGTTGCGGCCTGTAGTCGGGCTTGAGCAGGGTCTGGTCTGAGTCTTGGTCTGTGCTCTGTCCGTGGATGGGTTGGACACTGATGGACGGGTCTGGGTCTTGGTCTGTGGTCTGGGGATTGGTCTCAGGCAGAGATACAGGGGAAGGAAGGGACAAAGAGGAAGGAGAAGAGAAGGGTACACAGAGGAAGGGGCCTGAGAAGGCTTTGCAGCCTCTCAGGGGAAGGGACAAAGGGAGAGACACAGAGGACAACAGAAAACAGAGGATTAAACCAAGGAAAATAAAATAAAACCAGAACTAACTTACCTTTAGCCTACTGAAAGAAGAAGATGGAGATGTTGCTGGAGCCAGGGAAGATTCTGCAAGAAGAGAATTCTGATGAAGAGCCTTTGCACCTGCTGCTGTTGTTGCACGAGGTTCAAAACGAAGACAAGATGAATGCCAAATGCCAAGAGAGTTCTGTTTGCGAGCTCAGGAGTCCAGGGGTTGCAACGGACGCAGGAGGGGATAATGAAGGCTGCCGACGCTGGCAGTTTCATCGACGTCGACCGAAGGGTCACCGATGTCGGCGGTCGCAGGATGGGCACAGAGGCTAAAAATAGCCTCTGCCCATTCTTGCACGCCGCCGAGCGAGGGGTCATGGGCAGAACGGTCGCAAGGTTGCCAAAATGGATGAGGGGGGCTATAATGGTGAGATTTGGGCTAATAAATGCTAGGGGAAGGTGGAGGGATTCAAGGGAGGATCCAAGGAGGCAAGGGTAGGGTGGAAAAGGGGGCCTCAATTAATTAAAAGATGTTAATTTTTAATTAATAAGACCTAGGTGGGTTAGGGACCAAGGAAGACTAGGAGGGAGAAAGGACCAAGGGGGAGAACCAAGGTGCAGACACGTTTGCGGTGTCTACACTTCCTACTGAATGACTACTAGATTTAAGGCATTAGATGCCTCTAGTGTAGTCATAAGGTCAAGATGACTATATAGAGAGTTGCATGTATAGACAACTAAAATCTTAAATTTTGAATTATCATCTCTCAAAGAATTGAATAATTTTTTAGCTTGGTTTACATGAGGGGCCATCTCAACCTTCATGAACTCCATGGCTTTCAATGAGTTATAACATCTAAAAGCTACGTCCTGAACTTCAGCTTCTATGCCAGTAGGGATATATATTATCTTGGCCTACTCTTTTATTTACTCTACTTTGGACTCTAATACCTTCACTTATACCTTGAGATCTTATTAATATAATTACATGCCCTCATGGATTGAAACTATGGCATCCTTATGTGCTTGTTTCAGGTCTACAATATTTTTATCATATAAAGAGTGTTTTGGTTGTCTATTCTACCTCTTTGTGAGGGAGAACACTTGCCTTTCTTCAAGGATTATTTGGATATTTTTATAATCTTCTAATTTCCTATTCTTCACCCTTTGGATATTTCCATTTAGGGGATCAAATAAAGTAGAAATAGAGGGAAGATCAATGATTCTAAAGTTTGGCATTTGAGAGGCCTTGCTCTTTAAATCCACTACCCATGGAGGAATGTCTAATTAGGATGAATCAAAGGTTGTGACAACAAACTCTTCCTTGACCTCCTATTAAAATCTTTATTATTTCTTGTGGGCTTTGGTTGGGACATTAGGCAAGGAAGGCCATATAATTTTGGACCAATTCTCTCCCCTAAATTGAGGAAGTGGATGGACCATGATTATTTGGGGCTTGAACTTCCTTCCCCTACCAGTACTTATCATTATGGTTTCCTCTATTAAATTGGTATATGGTAGTGTAAGGATGATTTGAGTAGAGTGTACATGGAGTTGTGAGGTGGCTAAAGTTATATGCACCTTTCAAGACATTTTCTTCATCTTGACGGCTCTAATAGTGGAGGTACCAATAAGAATAGAAGGGGTCTATATGGTGAGTGGGATGGAAGTGGAAATAGAAGGATCAATATGAGTAGTGTAAATGGAGGGGGTATATGTGGGAACTTCCTCAGAAATAACTTGCCTAAAGAAGGGTATAAAAGATAAGAGGAAAACTAATAAAAGATTGAGTACTTAGGAAAGTGAGTTCTATAGGCTCTAGTTGGAGGCTCATAGCCTTGGTTGTCTTCAACTCAGCTTCCTCATCGAAATCATCCTCAATATCCTTAATGATAACCACATCTCTCCTATATAGTTTTGAATGTGGAGGTTGAGTAGGCAAGCCTTGTGATGTCTCCACTATAGGACTATCTGTTGGAGTCCTAGGCTTTCTTGTATAGACCAAGGGGCTCCTTAATTATGTGAGGGAGTCTTGAGGTGATAATATTAGTACTTATAGGGTTGTTACCCTAATAGATGTAATAGTATGTACCTGGGGCATAGGAATACACATTTGAATAGAACTTGTAGTAGAAAATTCTTTATGTTTTCTATTCCTCATAAAAATCCAAGTTGATGGGATCCCCTACTTATTTTCCCCTAATAAAAATAGGCTCAGATAACTTGAGCTCTTTCTTTACTATCTTCAACTTCAAAGAAAATCCTTGGGAGGAAGAAGTAGCTTGGTCCTTGGATTTCTCCTTAGATTGTCCTCTCTATAAATATAAATGTTACCACCTTTTATAGAGTGATTTTTTGTTATCCAAATCCCTGATAGAAATAGAAGGGTCATTCTAGATCATCATTAAATGATATTCTTATAGCCCAGTAATCCTTGCCCATTTCAATACTTCCTCATCAGACTTGGCATTCAAAAATAGGAAACCATAGTCATAAGGCTCATGATTATAAGGGATGTTAAATCTATTAATGTGATTTTGGATTAGCCAATGTGGATCCTAATCTCTATGTGTAAGTGTAGGGAAAGGATAACTCCTTCATTTTCCACCTCCCTCCCCTAGATTCTTCCTCATTATATACATTATCTTTCTAATAGTTATGAAATGACCAAAGTACAAGGTCTTCTTCTACTATGAAATTTTTTATTCAATACTTTTTTATAATTAGAAGGTGATTTCCTATTCATTTAGTTTATCTAGTACAAACTTTGGGGGACATAGGGGGCCAACCTTATTTCCCCAAATCATGATAATAGTGAAATTTGGGTAAAATAAATAATCCCCTTTCCCTACCAAATTTTTTAAAATATTTTATCCAATTCGAGGCATGGGTGAGCCATTAATGGCCTACCAAACTTGAGGATAGACATCCTCAAATATCCTCACCATATGCTTGGTATAGCAGTAGACATGCATGAATTGGTAGTGATCATAGATTTTTTTCTTCTCACAATCTATGGTCAAAGCCCACAATTCACCAAGGTATTTATAACACATACCCATGACTAGATCCAACAAATAAGACATCATATAGAAATCTCTTGAGGGAATGGGATGCTTGTATTTTTGAATAATCAACTCTCTCAATCAAAGGTTAATTATTTCACCCAGGGCATATATGGTATCATGTGTAAGAATCATATATATCATTGGTACCCAATCTAAATTAACAAAATGAATACTAGGCATACCATATAATCAATTGAGAAGAACCAAACCAATGCAAATCCCCATCTTAAATCTATCAATTAGGAATTTTCATTTTGGCTTCTTCCCTTTCCATGTGATGGTTTGTTCTAGGAGTAGCCACAAAAATATTTCCTTCTCCATTGAAGTCTCTATGTTAAATTTCACCAATGTGTTCTTATCAAAGTAGCCATCATGTATACTCAAAGATAAGTATTTCTAAAAATCTATTCCCAAAATGTATGCGACCACTATGTTTTTACTATAATGATGTAGGAAATCATCCTATGATATCTTCCTTAAAAAGAATAGGTCTCTTAGGAGGTTAATGTATGGCATTACTTCTGGGTTGGCTATAACAAAGAGAAATATTTGGCATTTAAATACCATTAACTCCTTAAAAAATAGTCTATCTACTAGTGTCATCTCATCTTTGAGTAAAAACATGTCCATTGAATTGATGACATCCCATAATGTTGAATAATTTTGATACTTGGCCCCAAATACTATGGCATCAAAGACTGTATTTATGAATTCCTTAGAGTCCTTAATTAAAATGGGGATGGTATATTTGTACCTTGGAATGTCCTAGATGTAGATGTCACTGATGCATACTCTGTGATACTTCTTTTATGTGTTATGTATGCTAGACAAATAATTTGGCTCTAGCTCAGTCATTGTTTTACTCATAATACTCTTGAAATGGAAACTAGGGATCTTTATCACTGTAATAAAATCAAAAGACTTAAAATTTAAGTTAGGTTGAACGTAATGATGTATTTTCAATAGTATTGTATTGCATATATATAATTTTACATTGAATATCAGCTCATGTGACATCAATGTGGAACGTTCACTTGTCTTCTATTTTAATGTATAATTCAAACTTGTTAGCTCAAGTTGGCTAGGGTCTTTAAACTATTGATGGGAAATATTTTTACCTTTTTTTTGGCTAAGTATGGTGAGACTAGAAATACTCTTAGTAATAAGGCACTTAGGGTCTATATCAAAAAAAATTGGGGCATCATTTGTAGACTAATTCCTTCAGGGGAATTATTGTGGATAAAATGTCTGCAACAAATTCCCTAAAGATTTCATCTGGGCAAAATTTCCAAGACAATTATCCTAAAGGGATATTTTTAAGTTTTAAATGGAATTTTTGATTTCCCTTAAGGGTACTTTTGATCCAAAGGGTCCACTTCATAGGGCATTTTATCTATGACAAAAATCCTGAAAGGTCTACTTTGTAAGGGTTGATGGGCACTTCTAATTTTCCCAAAGGGTAATTTTGTATGGCTAAGGGTCATTTTAAAAGTCCCAAATGGTAGGTTTGGTAGGTTTGAAGGGGTAATATGTTGGGGGATTATTTTAGGTAAATGTTCACAGTCTAAAATCTTGTAAGGTAAAGAGCTCGTAGGCCAAATTACTTTCGGTGATTTGTTTCAAACAAAATATCTACAACAATTTTCCCAATAAAATAAGGATTTATGAAAACTAAGTCTAAAATAATAAGGCCCAAAAACACTTGAAACATAAAACTTGAAAGGACAAATTGCATAAGTGTTGAAAGAATTAGCCTAAAAATATAAACCCGAAGAATAGTCTTCTATAGAACAAAATTTAGTCTCATAAAACACAATGCCAATATCATCCTTCTAAATGTGAAATACCTTATATTTTTTATAATTTTTATAAACATATGAAAAAATCAGTTCCCCATTTCTCCGTAAATAAAAGGGTGATGTTGGGTACAACAAATGATAACTTACAAGAGAAATACTCTTGAGTATTCAAGAACCCAAAACTCTGGTTTCGCAATCTTTAGATCAATCTTGAAGTGTGTCATAGAAAAAATACTTAAATAAAAAACTTGAAAGAAATTATTGAGTTAATTCACACAACATAATTTCCTTCTAATTTTTTGGATCTATGTGTGTGAAATGTGTAGTTTACTTAACCCTTGTTGTGATGAGTTTTTCAAAAAAATTGATGAAGTTGTAGGTTTTGTTATAGTATGTATTAAAGATAATTTAATAAATGAAGGCTTAGGCATTACTCTAATTCTATCTTAGCATCCATAGCCTTGATAGAGATACCTTATCTCCTCTTCTCCTTCCATTATTTTCTTATAACCATGATATGTGGTGCATTGACCTTATTTCATCATGTGAACTATTTTAATTTTCATTAAATTTTATTTTAGCTCTTTTAAACTCATTGGTTATTTTCTCTCTCTTTTTTATTTATATTATGTTTAGATCAATGGAAAAGAGAGGAGATGAAACCCCAGTGAGCTAGTATAAGTATTAAACAAATTGTTATTAGAACGTCCCTGCCAACTATATCTACACCTAAAATTATCACTTTCAACAAGTATTGAATATGATAAGTGCATTTGATACAATAAAATAAGAAAAACTTTTTAAATTTTCATGAATTACCCCAAGAAAAAATTCCACATGCCTATTAAAATTATTCAATTGTGGCATAATTTAGAATAATCCTTTGATTACCTTCATCCTAAAGACTCAAAAACACATAAATACACCCAATCTATGAACTAGTCCCCAACATGTCAAGATTTTAATTTTCCCATTTTATACAAGTCATAAACTTAGTTGTTTTTGGATTTTAGCTTGGAAATAACTATATGAAACACAACCTTAAATGTCAAAGAAAACAAAAAATAACTAATCTAGAAAGCAAGAAACTACTTTAAGAAGCACTGAAAACTAATCTAACAAAATAGAATACTAAAAGTAGAAATATTAATCTAGAAAGCCTAAAATTTTGGAAAGCATGGAAATTTAAACTATACCTATATATAAACTTATCCAAATCCTTTCAATTAATAATATCTATATATGGAACAGCTCTGAAGTAATGCTTTAGGAACTATCCATTGACTTGATATGTAAGCTCATTACCTTGGAGGTCCTTTAGATGAAATGCATTATTTCCCATGATCTCTAAAATATGATAGAGTTCAATCCATAGTAGGAAAAACTTATTGTGTTGTCCTTTCTTTTCATAGGCTTTATCCCATAATAACACTAAATCCAAAATCCTAAATGCTTTAACTTTTGCTCTTTTATCAAACCACCTTTTGACTACATATTGGTGTTTGTTGAATGCCTACAAGTATTTAGTCCTTGAATCCTCCATTTCTATTATATTAATCAATCTTGATTCTTCTTTGTCATTCGGTTTCATGTAATCTTGCATGAACTTATATGTGGGTAGCTTTAACATGATGGGGAAAATAGGTCTACATCCATATACAAGTAGGTAGGGTAAAGCTTTCAAGTTTTATTTGTATCTCATCTAGTCTACCCAAAGAGCATATATTAGTAAATTATGTTAGCCCCTAGGCTTGTCCCCTATTGATTTTTTTATTGCATTAATTATATATTTATTTCTTTACTTTGTCAATCCATTTCCATAAGGGTAATGGTTAGAAGCTGACCTAATGATGATCTTGTTATCATGTGCCCATTCAATGAATTCTACTAATATAAAAAAAATCCATTATCACAAACCAAAGAGATGGGCATGCCAAATCTTTTTGTTATGTGTTTTTCTAAAAATTAAATCATGTCTTGTACTCTACTATTCTTTGTGGAAACAAATTTTATCCATCTAGTATAATAGTCTATAGCCATGAGTACAAATTTAAGGCTTGCTAAGGAATTTGGGTTGATTACACCAATGAAGTCTAAACCTCACTATGCAAATGGTCTTTCTTTAATAATTAGTTTTAGAGGCATTGATGCATGTATTTCTCTCTTGGATAATGTTTGACATTCATGACAAGTTATAATGTGCATATGAGCATCCTTAAATATGGTTGGCCAATAGTAACCCAACCTCAATATTGTATGGGTCATGGTATTCCCAACAGGGTGACCACTACCTATCTTTTGATGCAAGTTCTCCAAGATTTTCTTGACCTCCTCTATAGATACACATAATATAAATACCTCCATAGTTCCTTATATAGAGGACTCCCTTCTTAATCATGAAATGAGTAGCTTTGAGCCTTAAAGCTCTCCTTCTTTCTCTATTAAGCTCTAGGGGATAAGTTCTTATAAGTAAATACTATATTATATCTCTATATCATTCTCCTTTAGAAACTTGTGCTACACATACCTCTTTAATAGTGATTCATGGATTAGGCCCAGTCATGAGTTGAACAATGCCTTGACCTCTGATGATCTTTGTAAGCTTGATTTCTATGTCAAATTTCTAAAGCTTTGCCATATATTTGCCTTGATGTTTTCCTAGGTCATTATATGAGAGGGTGATCTTGATAGTAGGGTCAGGTATAATAGCAATGGTTTTGTTTCTCATGATGTAATTTCAAATTTTCTTCACTACTTTGATCAGAGTAAAAATTTGCTTGTCAATCATTAAATACATAAGCTATACATCCTTCATATTTGTGCTCATGAAAGTGATCAGATGCTTAGTTTCATCTTTCTTCTACGTGATAACTATAGCAATAGTGTGTTCCAAATTGAATGAATATAGATAAAAATATTTTGTGAAGTCTAGACTAATTAACACTGGAGCTTGAGATATGGCATCCTTAAATTCTTGGAATGACTTTCTAGCTTCAACTATCCATTCTATTTTAGCATCTTACTTGAGCATGGCATTTAGAGGCTTGATGATTCTTGCAAACCCTAAGATTAACTTCCTTATGAAGTTGATCTTCCCAAAGATTGACTTGAGCTCCTTATTTCTATTTGGTGGCTAAATTTTTGAAATTGCTTGGATTCTATCTGGATTAATGGTGATCTTGTCTTTTGTGATAATGTCCCAAAAATTTTCCCTCGATGACTCCAAATATGTTTTTCTTTGGGTTTAATTAAATATCAAACCTTCTGTACCTCTTAAATATGGATTATAGATGACTTACGTGATTTTTTATATTATTTAAAAACACTCTAAGATCATCCATATAGATGATTATGAATTTTCCTATTATCCCCTTGAATGAATGATCCATGGTGCATTGAAAAGTATGTCATACATTGATCAAGCCAAATGGCATCCTTTTGTATGCATAAGTACATCATTTCATAGTAAACATCATCTTCATTATATCCTCAGACTACACTAGTACTTGATTATAGCCTAAAAATCCATCCAAAAAGGAAATCATTTTAGAACCACTCACTATTTGTATTACCTCTTCTAGGGAAGGTAGAGGATAATTATCTTTCTCAGAAGTCTTGTTCAGATTTATAAAGTCTACACATAATCTGATCTCACCATTCTTTTTACTAACTAGGATTAAAATGGCTATCTAATTAGAATGTCAAATTGGGAAGATGATTTTATCACTTAATAACTTCTCCACTTCCCTTTGAATAAGAGGCTCCAAAATAGGATTTACTAGACTTTACCTTTATCTGAATGGTTTATGGTCTTGCTTTAGGGGAGTTATGTGAGTATCAACCTAAGGATCATACGCTTTTAGGTCTTCATATGTCTAGGTAATAATGTATTTATATTAAGTGATCAAATCCCTGACTCATTGTCTTTCTTCCATAGTTTATTTGAGACCAATATTCACATAACACAAGTTATGATCATCTCCTAGATTTTCCCTCTTGAAGTCTGATTCATCAACCTTGGGTTACTTGAGTTGTTGTGCTTAAGGGTCTAAATCAAATGGTCTTTCTAAAAAGACTAAGCTAGTTAGAATCCAATTTTCTTTGAGTTGGAGAATGTCCTCTTTATCTATTTATTCTTGATAAAGGTGGTTAATGTCTTTGTCATCAATGATTTGGGACTTGAAATCCCTTAAATTAGTTAAGAACTAAATAATATATTGATCATCATCAAAGACCTATAAATTTTCTACATTATCTAGAATAGACTGACAAGAAACAAATTCAATAGAAAACCTCTTTACCTTAGACTCCTTCAATGGCTTGATATTGGTAGCAACAGCAACTAGTGAATCAATGGCTTGATTTTACTCTGTCAAAAGTTTTAATATGTTAAAATATTCAAATATTTCAATTATATCCCACTCTCTATGATTATATATTCTTAGATAAGATAATTTTCACTTATACTTGTTTCTTACTTGGTTAACTACCAGCTTTGAGTCACCTAATACTTTTATTTATTTTACATTGTTTTTTAGCACAAATTATAATCCTAGAATTAGAGATTCATACTTAGCTCTATTTTTAGTACATGTAAATTACAATCTATAAGCTACCAAAAACTTCTTACCTTGAGAATCAATCATCTCAATTCCTATACATGATCCTTGATTGGACTTGGCTATGTCAAAATACATAGTCCATAGCTAATTCAAACCTTTGGGTTTTGGGTTTTGTGTTAGATTCAAAGTGCTAAAAGTATAAATACCAAGAGTGGGAGAATCATACTTTACCTCTTCATTTTTGACATTTTATTCCATGATGGTATATTTCATTCTTTGCTCTCTATAAATTCTAATTTGGTTCATAACTCCTCTCCATAGCAGCTAGATATGAGAGAAGTTTGTGGAAAGATATCCATTGAGTGTTCTAGACCAATCTCTACTTAGTAACAATTCATATCTTTTGGTATATACACTACCAAAATATCAATGGTCATTTAGACTCTTGGTTTAGATCATACTTGAATGCATACGTTATTCAGTTCTTTAACTACTTATACCACTATTTTGTCTAGTTGAGAGACCGATCTTTTTGAAGGACTTAGAGTGAGACAAAGATTCTTACATGTAAAGGTAGTCATAACACTTGTAGATGCTCTAGAATCAACTAAATATTTATGAATGTTCTTATTGAATGCCCTAATAATCATTAGAAATGATGGCACTTTAGGCTTGCTCTTGTAAATGACATTAGCATCAGTAACTTTCACTTTGTCCATAGTCACTCTAGTTCTTTCCATAGCGGCCTTTTCAGTAATAGATTTCCACATTAGCTCCTTTTGTTTAGTGATTTGGGATAACTCATGAAGAGTTATATTTCCTTAATTTTCTTCATATTTTCCATGATTTTGTATCCTCTTTTAGTTAGTTCTTCCTTGCTTGGTGGTTGATCATTCCCCTTGGGAGGCGATGGATTGTTGTCTACTTTGGGATTTGGAGGAATCATCATGGTATTTGGAGGAGTCGAGGTGGTATTTATTCCTTAAATTATATTCACCTTTATAAAACTAATAAAAATCATGAACTTCATCTATATTATCTTTTGGTTCATTGTCATCCTTGTTTGGGAAGGGGAACTCATGAGTTTTAAAGAATTTGCCTATCCTAGAAGATCCAAGATCTTGATGGTATTTTAAAGGATTATTCATCTGATCCTATCTAGTTAATTCCCTTTGAAATATCTCAAATGTCATATAGAATTCAACATAATCAAGCTCACCATGTTGGGGTGTATTATGTATTTTACACTAATTGGGAAGAGTTGTTTCAACTATGTTGATTTTTGGGAGCTTGCTAGGTTGATTCATATTATTTATAGGGCTATTGAATGGTTTGTTATATCTCTAGAATCTGGTGTTTTGGTTCTTAGTTGAGGTATTTCCATTTCCCATCTTTTCTTGCATATTCAAGAAATTATTGCTCAATTTGTGGACTATATTTTGAATCCAATTCAACTTTTATAGAATCCATACCTTATAAAATAGCTATGGGAAGTGCAATTACATGTTGGTTCTATTGATAACTATTGTCTATCACATGATTGTTCAAGTAGCCAAAATTTGGTTACATTATTTATGTCAATAGAGGTAGTGTGCATAATTGATTATGGTTATTTGCTAGAACATTCTACTTCATGTGTGGTATCTGATCAAGCACTACAAATCCATTATTGATGATAGGCTCCCCAAGCATCTATAGGTTGAGTTTCTTATCAATGTTAACATCCTATTTTAATACTAACACCAAAGTATTGGAAGTAGGTGCTCTTCTTAGGAACATGGAGGTGATAGGGTCTAAGGCATTCTTGTACATCTCTAATCCTAATATTACTTGTAGTTTAAACCTTAGGTTCAACTAGTTATACATCTCTTAACATATTACATTAAAAGCATGGATGGGCTTATTATGCTCACTCTTCATACTAGTGAAGTGTTAATATACCAATCCAAGATTGGTGACCTATATAAATTGTGCAAGAAAATTTGTTTAACATTACTCCCAATTGGTGATGGAGTTTTCCATTAGATTTAAGTACCAATCATAAGTATCATCCATTAAAGTAAAAAGGAATAATCAACATGCAACATATTCATCTACTATAATCATTAACCTTAAATTATTTTCAATAGATTTGATATGTTATTCTATTGTCCTTGGTCCTGAAGGAGAAAAGGATGGTAACTACGTTTTGAGATTTTGAAGCAAATCATGCATGTCTCCTAGGATGGTGATGGTAGATCCAACTAACCAAGGATTTTGTTGATCCATTGTTTGATTAATAGGTAAAGTGTTCCTTATGGGTAAGTAGTGCCCAAGTGGAGGCAATGGATTATTCTGAACTAGAGTTATTGGCACAACTCTAGGTCTCTTATGACTTGTCAAGGGTGACACTAATAAATAAGCCTAGGAATTAGATCTGGTCACTCTCTTGGGTGAATCTATTATAAATATGACATAAATAATAACCTCTATTATCAGGGGTTCAATCCCTCCTTCTATCATTAGTAGAATATTGTTGATGCAGGTTTTATGCACACCACATTTGAATAAGGTAACCTCTAACATTTTAAGATCTTAATGGAGATAAACTCCACTCTATGGCATGAGTTATAGTTATGAAATTTATTTTAACCTATTGATGGAATAGGGGTAGGGTATGTAGGTTGTTGACAATGTTTTTTGGATGGAGGTTTGGCCTTCTAATAGATTGAATCTCTATGTGAGTTGGATGAGTGGTTGGTTTCTAGTCTAAAGTGGGTAGCTCTTAATAACAAAATTCAAAAGGGAGGGTAAGGTAGGGTAGAAAATAAGGATCTATGGTTCTTGGGGATCACTTCCCTAGTTGGTTTCTAAATATACCTATACTTTCTAAAACCTATGAATGTTACTAGCAACAATAGCACACACACAGGAAGACATGGCTAGGAAGTCTAAATAAATAAAGATGTAGGGAATTAACAATCCTTAGACAAAGGTTGATATTTTTAGGTTAGATATTTCACACCCTTAATTATGATATTATGGCTTGGGAAAATGAATTATCTGAGGTAGTTATTGCACACACACATAGAACTACACCAAAGAAAGCACTAGTACATATTTAGAAATATGATTCAATCAACTTGACCAACTTAATCAATGTATTCACTAATATTTAAATAACTATTGCACATCTAGGATTAGTGTATAAATTAAAATGGTCAATAATCAATTCACATCTATAGCACGCTAAATATTATTGAAACACACAAACATGAAAACAATAACTAATTACATGTAATTAGAAAGAAAATACTCAAAACATTTTGTTGATGATCAAAATTGCTTCATTTCTCTGTCTTCCAAAATATTCTAATAAAAATCCTAAGTTGGGTTACAATATTATATATATACTTTGAGAATGGGTCACCTCATCCTCCAAGTTCATGCAAGGTGGTTACATGTGTCAATTAAAACATGTAGTTCTAATAGTGATCTAAAATTGTATAAGAGAAAACTAATAAATAAATTGAATTTTAAAAAATTATAAAACATGTGCATGTGCACAAAATATAAATTCATTTTTCATAATTATCCACTTGAAATATAATGAAAATCTAGGTAAATTCACCATTACAAAACTATGCATACATAAAATCTTGGCCTATCAAGGCTTAGTCATTCGAAGTACTGCATGCACCTTGGTTGGCATTGAAGTTGAAGTAGAAATTTAAGATGTGGTAGCACCAAAAAAACTTGCTTCTTCTTTACTTCATTATCCTCATAAAATTTTTGTTCCATTCCATGTTTTTTTCATATAATTTCTAAATTTAGTAGTGATGGTCGATGGATTCTTTTGGTATGTCTAAGGAGCTTTTCATGATCATCCTTGGTTAGTTAAAATGTAATTTTGAATATTTTAACTTTAGTGACCTTTTTTCAAGACTTGTTTAATTCATAATCAATTTCTTCAAGTGTCAATCCTTGTAATCTTTGTTTAAAATCATTAGTCGCTTCCTAGATAAGCTTGTCAAAATTAATCCTGCTAATCAACTTATAAATCAATCCTTTGCCTCTTCCTACCAAATGACTACTATATTTAAGGCATTGGATGCCTTTAGTGTAGTCATATGGTTGAGATGATTTTATAGAGAGTTTCTTGTATAGATAACTAACATCTTTAGTTTTACATTTTCATCTCTCAAGGAATTGAATAATTTATTGGCTCAGTTAGCATGAGGTCCCATCTCATCATGCATGAACTCTATGACTTCCAAAGAGTTAAAACATATAGAAGCTACTTCTTGAACTTTAGCTTCTATTCTAGTAGGGATATGTATTATCTTGGCCTACTCTTTTAGTTACTCCACTTCAACCTCTAATACTTGCACTTCTATCTCAAGCACTTATCAAGATAATTGTGTGCCCTTGTGGATTAAAACTATGGCATCCTTGTGTGCTTGTGCTAAGTCTAAAATATTTTCCTCATATAGAGATTGTCATGGCTATCTATTTTGCATTTTTGTTAGGGAAAACACTCCTTACCTTTATTTAAGGATGATTTGGTTACCTTTATCATATTATAATTTCCTATTCTTCACCCTTTGGATACTTCTAGTTGGGGGATCAAAAAAAGTAAAAATAGAGGGAAGCTCAGTGATTTTGAAGTTTGGAATTTGAGAGGCCTTACTCCTTAAATTCACTACCCATGGAGGAATGTCTAATTAGGATGCATCAAAGGTTATGACAATAACCTCTTCCTCGACCTCCTCTTGAACTATTTGTTATTTATTTTGGGCCTTGGTTAGGACATCAGGATAGGAAGGCCATATAATTTTGGACCAATCCACTCCCCTAAATTGAGGAAGTCGATGGACCATTATCATTTAGGGCTTGGAATTTTTTTCCCTGCCAGTACTTATCACTATGGTTTCCTCTATGAAAGTGGTAGATGATAGTGGAAGGGTGATTTGAGTATAATGGACATGGATTTGTGAGGTGGTTAGAGTTGTTTACACCTTTTTGGACACTTTATTCATCTTAAGGGATCTAATAGTGGAGGTGCCATCATGAATAGAAGGGGTCTATATGGTGAGTAGGATGGAAGTGGAAATGGAAGGATCAATAAGAGTAGTGTAAATGGAGGGGGTATATGTGAGAACTTCCTCAAAAGTAACTTTCCCAAATATGGGTATAGAAGATAGAGGATAATTAAAAATATTGAGTACCTAGGAAAGCGAGCTCTACAAGCTCTATTTGGAGGCTCATTGCCTTGGTTATCTCTAACTTGGATTCCTCATATAAATAATCCTTAATATTTTTTAATTATCACCACTTCTCCCCTATTTGGTTCTAAATGTGGGCATTGAGTAGGCAAGCCTTGTGATGTCTCCACTATAGAACATCCCAAGATTTGAGCCTTCACACCTTTGGGAACCTTGACTTCTTATACCATGGATTTGATCTAAATTAAGAAAGATAAACTTGGAAAAACACAAAAACCTCTAAAAGGCACAAACATGATCATCAAAACACAAACCACATAGAACACATCACAAATAAGTACACAAACCTTTCTGAGTACTAAACTTTTCTTAACATTCCATAATGTTAAGGTGTAGAGCTAAAATCTTCACCAAATGAGTGAGTGCAGAAGTTGCAAGAATCACACAGTCACCGACGATGGTCAGGAATGGACCAGAGGCTGCCGGCGTCGGTCATGGATCGGCTGACATTGGTCACAGGCAGATAGGCAGGGACCGACATCAATCACCTGTGCATCCAGAATCTATTTTCATGGATAGAACAAAATGTTTGCATGATAGGATTAAGTGTTAGTCTTAAGTCCACATCTCTATCTTTAGTAGGACTATGTTGAGCCCTTGATTAGGAGGTGCATCTAATGGTTGTGATTGTATGCTCATGAATTCCTAAAGTTATATAATAGGGATAGATCTTCATAGCTTATTGTAAAAGTAGAACAGTACAAGAATTGTATAGTATATGTATATGTGAATCAATCCAGGTTGTTGGAGTTGATTGTAATTGAGAGAGAGAACTCTTGAGGGAAAGAGATCTAGAAAGAGATCTGTACATCTGAGAGAGGTGTGGAAGAAAGAGATATTTCTTCAATTGTATTTCCAAGAGTTTAATACAAGTTTTTAGGGTGGTTTCTTGTATCTCTTATTCTTTGCTGATTCTGATTTCTAGTTTTTTTCAATTCTAGTTTAATTTCGCATTTAGTTGCTTGCAAAAGTAATCAATTATTATTATCTAGATCCTGACACATAAATCTCATTATGCCACCAAGAAACACCCATTATGATCATGTAGACACTGCATACATTAAAAAACACCTTATGACAACACTCTAACCTCATCAAAGCACTTCTCCCATATTGACACACCAAATACTAGAAACACTCATCTCTTACCTTCTAGGACCTTCTAAAGAACACCACAGCAACACTTTTTTCTCCACTAAAAGGAGTCTCTTAAGAAACATAGATAGAGACCTCCTTAGTACCATAATTTTCTAGATCAAAGTGAATCCAAGAGGCCCACATCTCCTTAGTAACCACTAGAATCATTTTTAGCTATAAGACTCCTTAGTCTAAACTTTGACAACTTGTTCCTTTTCTACATCACTCACTTTCTCTTCTATGATAGGATATACAATATTTGAGCAACTATGAAATCTTGACATACCTTGATCACTAAAGTATCTCCTAAGTAGATAATGAGAGATCTTATCACTCTCTAACTTTTGTAGCATTTCCACCATAGTAAATATATTACTTGGACCTATAAACTCATCATGACTCACACTTACCACCTTTGGTTTCCATGAATTAACTTGCCTTCTTTTTTTCACTCTAGGATCCTAATTAAACCTATTCTATATTTTAGGATTTTTATTGTATAATCTAGCAATATGACATCTTTGTTGACAACTAAAGCATGTTATACCTTTTAAAAGAAGCTTATCCTACATTTATTGATTAGAACAAAATCTTGTAATATGTCCAATCTTTTGACAATTGAAATAAACTACTCCTTTTGAATAAGACTCACCTTTTAACTAATGACCCACATCATAGTTCCATGCAAACTCATTTCTAACAGGTCTCTTGCATTCTCTATATCTCTACCCAAAATTATTACATGTATAATAATAACCATTGAAAATTTCATACCTCATGAAATTTGGTTATCTGATCTGATTTGTAATCACTCTACTAGCATCTTCATTCCTTGACTAATTATTGACCTTCAAGGTCTGATTTACATTAGTCTTCATCTTGTCTTGAGTTGCATTTTTTGGTTCTTCTTTTTATCTAACACCAATTCTATCACTTTCTTATTTTTTACCACTTAGAATATTTTTTGGATCATTTGAGCTCTTTTCAAATCTCATAAATGACTGCATCATACTAGATATCTTCTCTAACTTAGATTTTAATAACTCATTTTCAATTACATACATTGAACATTCATCTTCATTAGCTTTCAGGCTTGTAAATAGGATTTCCAATTTACAATTGAGATGCTTCACAACATATTATTGTTCCTTTGTGTCTTAATTCATTCTTGCTTCATACACACTGAATTAGTCTTCATAGTCCTTGATTTAAGACTTCATCTTCTTGTCAATATTCTTCTCAATCTTTAGTTATTCAAGAGCATTCATCAATTTATTCTCATAGTACACCTCATCTTTATCATTATCTAAATCCCTCTAAGTAGAGTCCTTTTGATATGAGCAACTTCCTTCCTCAACCATGAATAAGTATTCATCTTCAACAAGACCATCATCTTCATGATCATACTCTGAGTCACTATCTTCACTCTCGTTTGATGAGCTACAATCTTATTTGGTGTAGAGACTCTTCTTGTCCTTGAAGTATTTCTTCTTATTGTCAAACATTATGAATCCCTTATTGATTTTATGAGACCTAAATTATCTCTTACAATCATTATGACCTTGACCATGTTTTTCATCATCATTATTCTTATGCTTATGAGGGCACTTGTTATCAAAATGTCCTACTTCTCCACAATTGAAGCATTTTAAGGGTAGTTTACCCTTATACTTGCTTGACCCTATTTTCAATTTCCTTGTTAAAAAAATAATTAGTTCATCTTCATCAATATTAGATATTTCATCCTCCTTGAGTTTCATACCTTGGAAATTCTTATTTGGCTTCATTTCTACCTTGAATGTTACTTCCTTCTTTGGTGGTTTATCATCATCAACTCTCATCTCATAGGTAATAAGAATGCCATGTAATTCATCCATCTTCAACTGAGTAAGATCATGACTTTCTTCTATATCAAATATTTTAGAATCAAATTTGAGAGAGAGACATTAATACCTTTTGAACTACAATAGCTTCTTCAAGCTTATCTTTAAGACCTCTAATGATTTTCATAATTTCATCAACTCTCTACAAAAAGGATGCCATATAATCTTCTTCCTTCATCTTAAGACTCTCAAATTATCTTCAATGAGTTTGCAACTTTGCCAACTTAACCTTTGAATATCCTTCATAAATAGTATTAAATTTATACCACATTTATTTGGTGTATATAAAATGTATTACATTTGTGTATTCAGTCTCTACAAGGCCACAAGTGATAGCATTCATTGTCTTAGAATTGTTCTCAAACAACTTCTTCTCTGTAGCACTAGATGGAGGAATAATAAATGCATAATAACCATCCACAATAGATTTCCAAGTGTAAACCCTAGTGATATGATGTATATCCTCATCCTTTCACTCCAAAAATAATAATTGGATCCATTGAACATTAGTGTTTGCTTAGTGGAAAAAACCCTCCTTGTATTTGATGGCTACCCATAGTGTACCTTGGATCTCCTTCAAGTTATCAAGCCTTTGCCCTAAATGACCTGATTTGATAAAAATTATTACATGTATAATCACTGAGTGGGGGGTGAATTAGTGGTGATAAATAATCTAATTCAATTTCCAAACCCTTCAAACACTTAAGCATTCAATATAACCATTCATGAAGCACACAAGATGTTTATAGCAATGAAGAATTAAGATAATTCAAGATCACACACACAACACAAGATCTATGTAGGAAACCCTCTTAGGTAATAAAATAAACTCTCAATAATAAAAACACATGGACTACTTATCCCATAAATGATCACAAACATGAGACTGATTAAGTCCTAATCAAAATTTATTGAAACACATATTTCATAAGGAGCACCTGTCCCTATGATGATCAAGTCCTTTTGAACACTTATTTGTCAAGTCCTTCTGACCAAATATAGTGAAACACCTATTTCATAAGGATTCCTTGCCCCTAAGATGATCAAGTCCTTTTGACCACCTATTGGTCATTTTGACCAACTATTGGTCAATTCCTTCTGACCTAGATGTTGATTACCCTCTCAACACCTATGAAATGAACATGTCTTAATCACTTATTATCTACCAATTTGAGAGAGATATAATGTATATCATCTATCTTCAACTCTAAACACTACATAGTCTATACTCTAATCTACCTCTCAAATTAACCATCATTCTTACATAGACATCATCTATCCTTTTCTCACACTCAAGGTATCCAAAACATCCTTTTGGATCACTCTAGACCTCTTCACTCATCCTCAATCTTTTTTTTCTATAAGAGCACTATTCTGACATCAAAAATATGACTTATATGTCATACACACATTAATTAATATGCTCTTCTATACAACCCATCCACTGGGCACACACCCTTTCTTCTTTCCTTCACTCTTCAAAATTCACATACACACTTCTTCTCATAGATCTCTCACATCTATAAATCATCATCTTTTATTTCATCATTTATATATCTTTCATGATTAATATCTTCTAGGTTAGCCTTTATAATTTCATTAACCCTTAATACTTCTATCATATTAATACATATCTCAATACCATTCTCATAGGTCATCCATAACATCTATGGGTCACCCTTAAGTAGCTACACCTTTCAATTAGGACTTAGTAGCCCTTATAGGTCTCATACAAACCTATTTACCCATTATAGCACTCCATCGATCAATTTAGAAACAAGATACTACTTTAAATAGCATATGTACACTCCACATGACCCCTTTGACATCCTAAAATGATCATAGACATCAGAACACTCCTTTGAATATGCTCAATCTACTCAAACATTAGCCTTGTACACAAAAACATCATAAATAGATAAATAAATAGTTAACTTTTAAGCATTTATTTATACTAAATCTGGATTATTAAAACCTCTAAATTCTATATAGATCATCCTCAAAGACTCTAAAACACTTTACAATATCTAAGTCATCTCAAAACATATAAATACCATCAAATAACTCTATTACCCTTCTCAGGTTACTTGCAAAGCATGAATGAACACATAGTCAAGATTAGAGCTCAATAACTTTGACTATACAAACATTTGGACCTTTAAATGATAGGATATAAATATTTTGAGCAAAAATGAAATATTGACATACCTTGATCATTAAAGTATATCCTAAGTAGATAATGAGAGATCTTGGCACTCTCTAACTTCTGTAGCATTATCCACCATAGTAAATAGATTACTTGGACCTATAAACTCATCATGCCTCACACTTACCACTTTTGGTTTCCATGAGTTAACTTTCCTTCTTTTTTTCACTCTAGGATCTTAATTAAACATATTCTATCATGTAGGCTTTCGCTTATAGAATCTAGTAATGTGACCTCTTTGTTAACAATTAAAGAATGCTATACCATTTGAAAGAAGCTTATCTTACCTTTCCTGATTAGAACAAAATCTTAAAATATGTCTAATATTTTGAATATTAAAACAAACTACTCCTTTTGAAGAAGACTCATCTTTTTACTAATGACCCCCATCATAGTTCCATGAAAACTCATTTATAATAGGTCTCTTGCATTTTCTAGATCTATGCTCAAACTTATTACATGTATAACAATAACCATTGAAACTTGCATACCTCATGGCATTTGGTTGTCTGATCTAATTTATCTTCACTCTACTATAATCTTCATTCATTGACTAATTATTGACCTTCAAGGTCTGATTTACATTACTCTTCATCTTGTTTTGATTTTCATTTTTTGGTTCTTCTTTTTATCTACAACCAGTTCAATCACTTGCATAATTTTTACCACTCAGAATATTTTCTAGATCACTTGAGCTCTTTTCAAATCTCATAAATGACTACATCTTAATATATGTATTCTCTATCTTATCTTTTAATGACTCATTTTCAATTACATACCTTGAACATTCATCTTCTTTAGCTTTTAGGCTTGTAAATAGGATTTCCAATTGACAACTAAGATGTTTCACAACATATTCATGTTCTTTGGTGTCTTAATTCATTCTTACTTCATACACACTAAACTAGTCTTCATAGTCCTTGATTTGAGACTTCATCTTCTTCTCAATCTTTAGTTATTCAAGAGCATTCATCAATTTAGTCTCATAGTATACCTCATCTTTATCATCATCTAAATCCCTCCAAGTAGAGCCCTTTTGATATGAGCAAATTCCTTCCTCAACCATGAGGAATTCTTCATCTTCAACAAGACCATCATCTTCATGATCATACTCAGAGTCACTATCTTCACTCTCATTTTATGAGTTACAATCTTCTTTGGTGTAGAGACACTTCTTGTCCTTGAAGTATTTCTTCTTATTGTCAAACCTTATGAATCCCTTATTGACTTTATCAAACCTGAATGATCTCTTATAATCCTCATGACCTTACCATGTTTTTTTCATCATCATTATTCTTATGCTTATGAGGGCACTTTTTATCAAAATTTCCTACTTCCCCATAATTAAAGCATTTCAAGGGTAGTTTACCCTTATACTTACCTGACCCTATTTTAAATTTCCTTGTAAATAAAAAAATTAGTTCATCTTCATCAATATTAGATATTTCATCCTCCTTGAGTTTCCCACCTTGTAAATTCTTATTTGGCTTCATTTCTATCTTTAATGTTACTTCCTTCTTTGTTGGTTTATCATCATCAACTCTCATCTCATAAGTAATAAGAATTCCATGCAATTCATCCATCTTCAACTGAGTAAGATCATGACTTTCTTCTATATCAAATATTTTAGAATAAAACTTAAGAGAGAGATAGACATTAATACCTTTTGAAATACAATAGCTTCTTCAAGCTTCTCTCTAAGACCTCTAATGATTTTCATAATCTCATCAACTCTCTACAGAAAGGATGCCATATAATCTTCTTCCTTCATATTAAGACTCTCAAATTATCTTCAGTGAGTTTGCAACTTTGCCAACTTAAACTTTGAATCTCTTTCACAAATACTATTAAATTCATCCCATATTTATTTGGTAGATATGCAATGGATCACATTGTTGTATTCAGTCTCTAAAAGGCCACAAGTGATAGCATTCACTGTCTTAGAATTGTTCTCAAACAACTTCTTCTCTATAGCACTAGATGGAGGAATAGTAGATTCATAATAACCATCCACAACATATTTACAAGTGTAAAACCCTAGGGATTTAATTTATATCTTCATCCTTTCACTCCAAAAATCATAATTGGATCCATTGAACATTAATGCTTGCTTAGTGGAAAAAACCCTCCTTGTATTTGATGGCTACCCATAGTGTACCTTGGATCTCCTTCAAGCTATCAAGCCTTTACCAAAGGAATTGATTTGATACCAATTATTATATGTATAATCACTAATAGGGGGTGGATTAGTGGTGATAAACAATATAATTCAATTTCCAAACCCTTCAAACACTTAAGCATTCAATATAACCATTCATGAAGCACACAAGATATTTATAGCAATGAATAATTAAGATAATGCAAGATCACACACACAACATAAGATCTATGTAGAAAACCCTATTTGGGAATAAAACCCACTCTTAATCCTAAAAACACGTGGACTACTTATCATTTAAGATAATCACAAACATGAGACTGGTTAAGTCCTTCTAATTAGAATTTACTAAAACATGTATTTCATAAGGAACACCTGTCCCTACAATGATCAAGTCCTTTTGAACATTTGTTGGTCAAGTCCTTCTAACCATATTTAGTGAAAATCCTATTTCACAATGATTACTTGCCCCTAAGATGATCAATTCCTTCTGACCACCTGTTGGTCAATTCCTTCTGACCTATATATTGAGTACCCTCCCAACACCTATGAAATGAACATCTCCTAATCACTGATTATCTACCAATTTGATAGAGATACAATGTATATCATATATATTTAACTATAAACACTACATATTATATACTTTGACTACCTCTCAAATTAACCACCAAGCTCACATAGACATCAACTATCCTTTGTTCACACTCAAGGCATCCAAAACATCCTTTTGGATCACTCTAGACCTCTTCACTCATCCTCAATCTTCAAACCTATAAGATCACTATTTTGACATCAAAAATATGACCTATATGTGATACACACATTCATTAATATTCTCTTCTCTACAACCCATCCACTAGGAACACACCCTTTTTTCTATCCTTCACTCTTCAATATTCACATACATACTTCTTCTCATATATCTCTCACATCTATAAATCATCATATTTTATTTCATCATTTATATAGCCTTCATGATTAATATCTTCTTGATCAGCCTTTAAAATTTACTTAACCATTAAAACTTATATCATATGAATACATAGCTCAATACCATTCTTATAGGTCATCCATAGCATCTATGGGTCACCCTTAAGTAGATATATCTTTCAATTAGGCCTTAGTAGCCCTTATAGGTCTCATTCAAACCCATTCACCCATTATAGGACTCCATCAATCAATTTAAAAATAAGAGACTACTTTCAATAGCATATGTACACTCCAAATGACCCCTTTGATATCCTAAAATGATCATAAACATCACAACACTCCTTTGCATATGCTCAATCTACTAAAACATTAGCCATGTACACTAGAACACCATGAACAAACAAACAATTAACTTTTAAGAATTTTTTCATACTAAATATGGATTATTCAAACCTCCAAATTCCATATATATCATCCTCAAAGAATCTACAACACTCTCCAATAGCTAAGTCATCTCAAAACATATAAATACCATCAAACAACTTTATTACCCTTCTCAGGTCACTTATAGAGCATGAATGAACACACAATCAACATTGGAGCTCAATAACTTTGACTATACAAACATTTGGACCTTTAAATGATAGGATATATAATATTTTGAGAAACTATGAAATCTTGGCATACTTGATCACTTAAGTATCTCCTAACTAGATAATGAGAGATCTTGGTACTCTCTAACTTCTGTAGCATTATCCACCATAGAAAATAGATTATTTAGACCTATAAACTCATCATGACTCACACTTACTACCTTTGGTTTCCATGAGTTCACTTGCCTTCTTTTTTTCACTCTAGGATCCTAATTAAACCTATTCTATCTTGTAGGATTTTTCTTATAGAATCTAGTAACGTGACCTCTTTGTTGACAATTAAAGCATGTTATACCTTTTGAAAGAAGTTTATACTACCTTTCTTTATTAGAATAAAATCTTGAAATGTGTCCAATCTTTTGACAATTGAAACAAACTACTCCTTTTGAAGAAGACTCACCTTTGGACCAATGACATCCATCATAGTTCCATGCAAACTCCTTTCTAACAAGTCTCTTGCATTCTTTAGATCTATACCCAAACTTATTACATGTATAACAATAACCATTGAAACTTGCATACCTCATGGCATTTGGTTGTCTGATCTGATTTGTATTCACTATACTATCATCTTCATTCCTTGACTGATTATTGACCTTTATGATTTTTTTTACATTAGTCTTCATCTTGTCTTGAGTTGCATTTTATGGTTCTTTTTATCTAAGACCAGTTCTATCACTTACATATTTTTGACCACTCAAAATATTTTCTAGATCACTTGAGCTCTTTTCAAATCTCATAAATTATTGTATCTTATTAGATGTCTTCTCTAACTTAGCTTTTAATGACTCATTTTCAATTACACACCTTAAACATTCATCTTCTTTAGCTTTTGGGCTTGTAAAAAGGATTTGCAATTGATAACTAAGATGCTTCACAACATATTCATGTTCCTTGGTGTTTAAATTCATTCTTGCTTCATACACACTAAATTAATCTTCACATTCCTTGATTTGAGACTTCATCTTCTTGTCAATATTATTCTCAATATTTAGTTATTCAAGAGCATTCATTTTTAGTTTCCCAGTACACTTCATCTTTATCATCAAATAAATCCCTCCAAGTAGAGTCATATTGATATGAGTAACTTCCTTCCTCTGCCATGAAGAATTATTCATCTTCAACAAGGCCATCATATTCATGATCATACTCTGAATCACTATCTTCACTCTCATTGATGAGCTACAATATTCTTTGGTGTAGAGACTCTTCTTTTCCTTGAAGTATTTCTTCTTATTGTCAAACTTTATGATTCCCTTATTGCTTTTATCATACCTAAATGATCTCTTACAATCATCATGACCTTGACCATGTTCTTCATCATCATTATTCTTATGCTTATGAGGTCACTTGTTATAAAAATGTCCTACTTATCCATAATTGAAGCATTTGAAAGGTAGTTTACCCTTATACTTGCCTGACCCTATTTTCAATTTCCTTGTCAACAAAACATTTAGTTCGTCTTCATCAATATTAGATATGTCATCCTCCTTGAGTTTCTTACCATGGAAATTCTTATTTGGCTTAATTTTGATCTTGAATGTTACTTTCTTCTTTGGTGGTTTATCATCATCAACTCTCATCTCATAGGCAATAAGAATGCCATGCAATTCACCCATCTTTAACTGAGTAAGATCGTGACTTTATTCTATATCAAATATTTTAGAATCAAACTTAAAAGAGAGAGAGATATTAATACCTTTTGAACTACAATATCTTCTTCAAGATTCTCTCTAAGATCTCTGATGATTTTCATAATCTCATCAACTCTCTGTAGAAAAGATGCCATAGAATCTTTTTTCTTCATTTTAAGACTCTCAAATTGTCTTTGGTGATTTTGCAACTTTAAAAACTTAACCTTTGAATCTCCTTCATAAATAGTATTAAATTTATCCCACATTTTTTTGGTAGATATGTAATGGATTACATTAGTGTATTTAGTCTCTACAAGGCCACAAGTGATAGCATTCATTGTCTTAGAATTGTTCTCAAACAACTTCTTCTCTATAGCACTAGATGGAGGAATAATAGATTCATAATAACCATCCACAATATATTTCCAAGTGTAAAACCCTAGGGATATGATGTATATCCTCATCATTTCACTCCAAAAATCATAATTAGATCCATTGAACATTAGTTCTTGCTTAGTGGAAAAAACCCTCCTTGTATTTGAGGGCTGCCCATAGTGTACCTTGGATCTCCTTCAAGCTATCAAGACTTTACCAAAGGACCTGATTTGATACCAATTATTATATGTATAATCACTAAGACGGGGTGAATTAGTGGTGATAAACAATCCAATTCAATTTCCAAACCCTTCAAACACTTAAGCATTCAATATAACTATTCATGAAGCACACAAGATGTTTATGGAAATGAATAATTAAGATAATACAAGATCACACACACAACACAATATCTATGTAGGAAACCCTCTTGGGGAATAAAACACACTCTCAATCCTAAAACCACAGGGACTACTTGTCTTATAAGATGATCACAAACATGAGATTCATTAAGTCCTAATCAGAATTTATTGAAACATGTATTTCATAAAGAGCACCTGCCCCTACGATGATCAAGTCCTTTTGACCAAATTTAGTGAAATACCTATTTCATAAGGATTACTTTCCCATAAGATGATCAAGTCCTTTTTACGACCTATTGGTCAATTCCTTCTGACCTTTATGTTGAGTACCCTCCCAACACCTATGAAATGAACATTTCTTAATCACTGATTGTCTACTAATTTTATAGAGATATAATGTATATCATCTATCTTCAACTCTAAAAACTACATATTATATACTCTAATATACCTCTCAAATTAACCACCAAGCTCACATATACATCATTTATCCTTCACTCAGACTCAAGGCATCCACAACATCCTTTTGGATCACTCTAGACCTCTTCATTCATCCTCAATCTTCAAACCTATAAGAGCACTATTATGACATCAAAAATATGACCTATATGTCATACACACATTCATTAATATGCTCTTCTCTACAACCCATCCATATGGCACACACCCTTTCTTCTTTCCTTCACTCTTCAATATTGACATACATATTTCTTCTCATAGATCTCTCACATCTATAAATCATCATCTTCTATTTCATCATTTATAGAGCCTTCATGATTAATATCTTCTTTTTCAGCCTTTAGACTTTCCTTAACCCTTAATACTTCTATAATATGAATACATATCTCAATACCATTCTTATATATCATCCATAGCATCTATGGGTCACCCTTAAGTCGTTACACATTTCAATTATGCTTTAGTAGCCCTTATAGGTCTCATGCAAACCTATTCACCCATTATAAGACTCTATCAATCAATTTAGAAACAAGAGACTAATTTCAATAGCATATGTACACTCCACATGACCCATTTGACATCTTAAAATGATCATAGACATCATAACACTCCTTTGTATATGCTCAATCTACTCAAACATTAGCCTTGTACACAAGAACACCATGAACAAACAAATAGTTGAATTTTAAGCATTTATTCATACTAAATATGGGTTATTCAAACCTCCAAATTCCATACAGATCATCTTCAAAGAGTCTACAACACTCTCCAATAGATAAGTCATATTGAAACATATAAATACCATCAAACAACTCTATTACCCTTTTCAAGTTACTTGTAGAGCATGAATGAACACACAGTCAACTTTGGAGCTCAATAACTTTGACTATACAAACATTTAGACCTTAAAATTAATAATGACAAATATGCCTTGAAGTCTTATATAACTTTGCTTTTTTTAATGACATTAAATACTATATAGATCAAAATTTAAGGCTCAAAAACTAAGCATTGGTCTTTCCTTCATTAAATTTAAATATTTAATCCAAACAATCACAGTTAAACCTCGGTCACTTAGAACACATCTCATGCTCTTCACTTAGCTCACTCAACTCACACCATCGATCTTATTCATAAGTATCTCAAACTTTAACTCATCTAAACTTTTAAACATCAAACACTTGTCATCATCTCACTACTTCTTGATAATTTGGAATAAATGTACTCTGTTAATCTCCTCTAAGTAGATCGGTCTTTATCAATTAATGCTCACTGTTAGATCTTTCTCATAACTCTTTAGATTATGACACGTATCACCCTTGTGTGCCTTCTAAGCACTTTACTAATATTCCATGTGATTTTTCCACTTATAAGTCTCGTGTGCATTGTTAACTCTTTGACTTGTCCCACACCATTGATCTTTGTCAGTATGAAACACCGCTCATCGTTGATCTTCTATTAGACTAGCGAGCTTGTGACCCTTGTCACCTATGCATGAAATCATTGGCACGTTAACTTCATATGCACCATTGATAAAAATATGTACTATTAATCACTCACTATTATATCTACTAACTAATGACCTTAGACTTTATTGTGTTTAAAATTTATGGTCTTTATCCCAACACAGTCTACAAGAGCAACTTTGAAGATTTATAACTTGAGATAGAAAATACTTCAAGAGTCCAAATTTTTAGAACTTTTTAGTAATATATATAATATCTCCATGAACTCCTTTTACCTTTGTTTAATTTCTAAGTACCAAAAATAAATTCTTAAACTTATTGGTTCATCCATATCTACATGATGTGTAGTGATGGTCTGGTTAAGTATGGGTACATAGTAAATCTATCTAAGAAGCCAAATTTTCCCCTTAATAACTTTTATTTCACTTAATTACATGACCTAAAATTTTAACCATGTGATATCCTCACATAGGTTGATCCATCCATATATCAATCTACTCTTGGAACCTTCACACGTGTGAAATATAACATCATCAATATGCCTACTCAAATTTTTATATCACAGAACCAAATATGCCAAGATTAACATAATGAAGAACTAAATGAATACCATGCACTTACATAAGCTTTCCAATCATCCTTGGCCTCTGATAGGACCCCTCACACATGATCAATACTTTAAACTCATCCCTAATCATGCCAAAAATAAATATCAACCAAGCTTACTTCAAGCATACTAGGACAAGTACACTGTGTACTTTGTCATTGATATTTATACTATCAAGACACTTCATCCACTCACTTTGAAAACTCCATGACATCAATGAAAACTCTATAATGTATAATGAACTGTAATAGGCTACCAATGAGGTGTGTAATTTTCAAAGGTACCAGAGAAACAACTATGCCCTTAGGAGTTAAACATAATAATAACCCCTTACTACATCCACTCCTCCCAGAAATGGTGCAACCCCTCTAGATCTTAGTGAAATAAATGATCCTCTACCTCTAAAAACCAATACCTCTAATCACCCCCAAATATACTTAACTAGATCCTAGTAATATTGGGTATAACATAGTGGAAGACATGAAGAATATCAAGTCTAACGTCACATTACTTGAGCTTTCTTAGATCACTAAGCAAAGAGACCTCCTCATGCAATCCATGACTAAAAAACCAACTCATCCCAAGCCTAAAACTATACACACCAATGTGCTCATACATAAAAAAAGTTTGAGTTTCCTCCTTTCCTCCTTACAATCTGACTATTTGGGAAGAATCTACATAACTTTCTAATTGACTCGGGAGCCTCAAAAAATGTCATGTCTATTGTAATTTGTGAAAGTTTGGGTCTAACACCTATGAATTCAAATAATATAGTGGTTCAAATTGAAAATTTTGAATTCAAGGTGGTAAGTTAGCTCTTAGACATCCACACGCAAATATAATCATAACCTTGAGTGTAATAATTTAAAGGCATTCATGTGTTGGAAATCATGAATGATTAAAAGATTTTTCTTAGTAGATACTAGTCCAAAACTCGAAATGGGTATATGGCTAAAGACTTCTCCCATATATGGTTACATTAGAGAGGTGTGGCCAATCAAATTCATGTTAAAATAAAACCTAAGATGAAACACATGATCATGAAATATAATGCAATTAATGAGAAGATAAACATAGTATCCTCTAACATAGGCATTTATACCTTATCTATAGAAATAGCAAAAGACAAAGCTGAAAAGAGTTCTCAATCATTAGGGTTATAGTCCTTGTATATTGATTGTGCCCTTTCCAAACAAGGTTCTAGGGCTTGGATCCTATTGATTGACCCATAGGTAAAATTACACTTAGTAGCTTATAGGTTATAATTCCCTTACACAAATAACGTTGCAGAGTATGAGGCCTTGACTTTAGGTCTTCAATTTACCCTAAAACATAAAGTCAAAGAGATAGAAGTGTTAAGGGATTCTGAATTAGTAGTCAATCAGGTTAGAAGTAAGTTTTAGTGTAATTTGTATTAATAAAATATAGATATATAGCATGGGATTTGATAGATGCATTTGATAAATTCAATGTCATTCCTATCCCCAGAGAGAAAAACTAGGTCATGGATTATCTAACATATTTAGATACAAATTTATCTTCTTTGGATGATTCAGAATTCCAACACTTCTCCATAAATATTATGTCCTATTTTTTAGTCCTAGCCAATATTGATAACTTCCAAGTTTCTTGATGATGATAACCATATACTAGATTTATTAAATATCCCTAGTGTCTTTAGTGTTTATATCATATATGAGAGAGATAAATATGGTTCCCCAAGTGATTAATGTGATGAGTATGATGTCATGAACTTGAGATAAAATTGCATCATAAAGGCATGATCTCATTAGAGAGAGTGTTTGATATTGATATCTCTATGGATAAACCCAAGGGACCAACATGTGCTAACTATCAATCACTCACTATCAACCTAGGTTCAACTGACCACCCCAAAAATGTTCATATTAGTCTTGATTGTACCTTAGATGAAATAAAATAGATTAGAAACTACTCATGTGGTACATATATGTCATTTCTTGGACATAAAAAGGTCTTAATGTCTTTGACCCTAGTTTGATAATGCATACCATCCCACTTAAGGGAAAAATACATATAATAGGTAATAACTTGTGAACTTGATCTTAAAGACTTTTATTCACAAATAATTTCATAAAATCCTCTTAGCTATAATTATCTTTCTAGTCAAACATTCCACATGGGTTACCAACTTAGTGCCTATTAGTAAAAAGAGTGGATAAATTCGACTATCTCAATTTTAGGAACCTGAACTAAGATTATAATAAAGACAAATATACTTTAACCTCTTTATATGAATAAATTTAAATAGTGAGTGTATCTCATATGATGTCCATTTTTGATATATTCTCAAGATATAAATAGGTCTTGGTAAACCCTAAAGATAGAGTGAAAAATATGTTCACAATAAAGTGGGTCATCTTTGCTTATAAGAGGATTTCATTCGATCTCATTAATGTAGGAGCCACTTTTCAAAGATACATAATTTTTTATTTTGAGGGTATGATCAATAAATGCATAATTATTTATATGGAATACCTAACTATTTTTTTAAATGTAGGATCAATCATATCCACCATCTACAGAAGATATTATAAAGGTATAGAAGGTATGGTATCTCTCTCAAACCTAATAAGAGCATCTTTCACATCATATAAGGTAAACTCCTTAGCCATGTTATCACTAAGGAAGTTATTTTTATTGACCCTGAGCATGTCAATATAATTTATAAAATACCTCTTCCTAATAGAAAAAAAGAATTAAAGTCTTTCTTATCAATACTAATTTTGTGCATAATTTTATATCTACTTTTTTTAGATTTGTTGTTAAATTCTAGGGGTGGTTTTCTAAAAACTAGAAAAAACCTAAGATAACTCATTTTACTCTCAACATTTAAACACTCAACTAAATTGGCATCAATCCACATGAGGCACAAGCCTTATGCACCCACTTAAAGCATAGTTGAAAAGGAATCAAGGCCCATATTGGGTTAGTTGTGCCATGGCATAAAGCTTCACTAGTGGAGACTTAAGCAATACACTAGAAACTTAACTCTAGGGCAAACCCATAGGTGCAAGACTTTCTCAAGGTAAGTCATTAGTCATATAGGTGATTAATGGGTCATAAAACTAATTTGAATCAATTTATTCTCCATACTAAATACATGCAAATTACACAAGGGTTAGGTTTATGGATGCAAACCTATATTCATCTTGCATGTAAGATGATAATGACATCATGAAAAATATAGAGACTCCATTAAAATATTAAAACCAACAAAACACATGAACTTTAGTTCACATAATTAATCAAAAGTGTGACATCACACAAACACTTGCACCACATAGCAATACTAGAAGACATGTGAACCAAATAAACTCAAGTACAATTAAGGTAACACTATTTGTCATTATTCAAAGTCTATATCAAGATTTTATATTCAAAATCATACTAATAATTACCTAAAGGCTTATAGATGAGCTTATTTACATAAAATTAGAGCCAAAGTGGCCTCCATTTTGTATCTAAGCCTCAATGACCGCTAGATTAAAGTTTATAGAGTATGGTTTCAAAGTCATTATGCTAGAGCTTCACTATAGTTTCCTATCTCCTTTTTTTTGGTTTGAGATCTTTATATAAGCCTTTAAAACAATTTTTTTCTAGGATAGAAGCTATATGTTAAACACTGAGCTAGAATTCCATCATTATAACTATTTTCTCCATAACCCCATGATTCCCATGCTCCACTTGTCATGTTTATTCAAATATTCAATAATGTCCTGATTATTTAGGAGATGGTTATCCATTGACTAGCTAGTGCATGATTTGCACTGCATCCTCTAAATAGATACCAAAACCATTAGGCTAACTACTTTCCAAAATATCTAGATGCACCAAGGTATATATCAAGTTGGTTAGAAAACTCCAATAAATAGGTTAAGGGCCCAAAATTACCCCATAAAAAAACCCTAGTCTACCATCAAACTAAGATGTTAAACTCTTGGGAGTGTAGAACTCAAGTGTATTCTCCTAAAATTTTGTGCTAAAATCCTCAAATCCTTTTATATCTAACTTAATTTATTTTGTGGCACTATCAATCTTTATTGATGTAGCAGTGAGAACAAGTATATCTACTTTATGTAAATCTTTATGGAAAGCTTTTACATTATCCTACACCTTTGCCACACTTCCATCTAATATTTCCCATTACTCACAGGCCTTAGTCTATAAATCATGGAAGAGTTCTTCCAAGGTTATTTCTTGGTCTTTGATCTGATTGATCAACATGTTTATGTTTCCCATTATCTATGACCTTTTTTCCCTACATAAATAGTAAACCTTAGTTGTCAACTACCCCTTATCATCCTTCACTTGATTTAAGCATACATCTATCACTAAGACTTGGTTGGATAAGTCAAATAAGATTACATCTACTATTTTTTCACCTTCCTTCAATTTTATGAAGATGTCATCCACTTCTTGGAGTTTGTCTGATAGTTCCTTCTTTAGTGTGATGTTGGGGTCTTCCTCTTTTTATTCTTCTTACACTAGCTCAGGTTTTAGTCTTGGGAAAATCTGCTTCACCAATCCACAAACCTTATCAACCTCTAATATGTCTTAAGTGCTGAAACTAACTAGAAGAGATGGATTGGCCACCTCTACATGCTCACAAAGTTGTTTCAATTTGAACTTGTTGACATGTGCTTCTTCTTTGGATTCCTTAAAGAGTTTTTTCAGTTTCCTCACCTTGTCATCATTTATGAAATTTTAGTGCATTTCTTTCATGGCCATTTTTATTATCACATTCCTAGATTGGACTGGGTTCATGGTGCATGGGTTAACAATAATATATTTTTTCCCTTCTTTGGTATATTCTAGGCTCAAAGTAGCAGCATTTGACACCTTGAATTGGGGCCTGTCCTTGTAATGGTCTAGTGTAAATGAAAGTTTCTTGTGCATCCTTGTCATGATGGCTTTGGGGGGGCATATTTTTGTATAATTATAAATCTTCATCCCCCTAATTATTTTTCATTATTTCCCTAATGTTAATCTCTTTGTCGTCCTTTTTGATGATAGCCTTCTCCATATGCACTTCTTCCTCTTCACTAGATACACCACTCTCTTCGATGTGCTCCTCCAAAAAGTCAATTATCTAGTCTTGGGGGTTATTTCATATAACTTATCCCTCTCATATATTTCTTCATCCTAAGGCTTCTCAATATTTACCTCAAGGGTTATACCTTTGATTATAGGTTTACCTTGTTAATGGTACTCCTCAATTGTCTCTGTTTATTACTTTGAGGTGTTAGTATCACTTTATTTTACTCTAGACACCCCTTCGTTACTTGGGCATGCTTTCTTATCTTCACTTGCTAGTTTAGTAGGGTCACTTTGTCCCTTTTTTACCATCTTTACTACTAGTCCTACACTAAAGGGTAATTTTAGGGCCCTCTTCTCTAACTTGGCCTTATTCTATTCTCGATCAAGTTTATACTTCTCTTTAAGTGCCAAAGCCTAGTTTATGTCTTCCTCACTAGGTCCTATCTTCCTTTAGGCCACTCTTTTCTCCCTGATAGATTGAGGGGTTGTTTTGGAGGCCTTATCCTTAGATTTTGGTACTAGTTTCTTTTGTGGGATTTTTAATGAAGTTATGCTAGATGTAAGGCTTGTCATTTCCTCAATTACTTTTAACATGATGGCGATACCACTTTATAGGGCTTCCTAAATTTTTCCATTACCAAGATCCTCTTCACCTTCCTCTATTTTTAGGTTATAAGTTCTTTCCATATCTTATTTAGTCTCTTTTTCTATTATGGGTGCTAGGGTAGCCTATTTTTCCATATCTTTAATGGTATTGGTAAGGAATGCCATAGGTCCCTTAGTTATGGAGGCCTTATCCTTAGATGTTGGTACTAGTTTCTTTTGTGGGATTTTTAATGAGGTTATGATAGATGTAAGGCTTGTCATTTCCTCAATTACTTTTAACATGATGGTGATACCACTTTATAAAGCCTCCTAAATTTTTCCATCACCAAGATCCTCTTCACCTTCCTCTATTTTTAGGATATAATTTCTTGCCCTATCTTATTTAGTCTCTTTTTATATTATGGGTGCTAGGGTATCCTATTTTTCCATATCTTTAATGGTATTGGTAGGGAATTCCATAGGTCCCTTAGTATTTTTTCTTAGATGCTTGATAGAAGAATCATCCTCTTGCTTAAATGTCATGTGCTTATTTAGGGCAAGTGGTACAATGTATTCCTTAAAGACTATCTTCAGTGGTATGTGCTCCATAATCTCCTCTAATTTTTAACCCCACTTCCTTTGGAGTGAATTCACCTAAACTTTTGGCACATCCTTTCCTTCATCACTATCTAGGAGGGGGCACTCATCATCCTTTCTAGGATCTCTACCCTTCATACATAGATTCATCTCATAGTATAAGTTTTAAAAAATTCCATTAATTATTAACCTTTGGAGGGGATGGATGTTAGGCCTATCACTATCATCCTCCTCATCCTTGTTTTCCATTGGTTTTAGGGTGCATATATTGGCACCTCATCATTATTCTATTGCAATCCATGGCTTTGGCCTAGATATTAATCTGATGCATGTTTGGGATCCTTTTAAGCACCACCATGAATTATTTGTCTAAGAATAAATAAGGTAATTGGAGCCAACCTAAAATATTTCTATTTGTGAGTGCTATGTGCACCACATATAAAGTATTACATCATGGTGAAGGTCATTGTTCCCATAAGTTGCTGAGGGAGTTCTTGTGGGATGTGCCACTCCTTTTCAAAGGCCTCTACATACCTATTAAACCAGCCTTACACTCTAGTTTTATACTTATACAAGAAACTAGGGGGAAAATGAAGTCCTATTAATTAACTATTGGGGACTCATGGTTTGGTGAAAACACCCAAGTTTGGTCATCATCACCATCCATCATACTTATCTCCTCCATCACCATCATGATAAGCATGTATCCCCACTATAAGGTTTCTTATGCCCAATGGCATTCTTGTGTATTCTTTATGATCTCCTCTATGATAAACTTGGAGATGTTGAAAATTTCTCCTTGCACCATATGGTGGGCAATGCCAAGGAAGGATTCACTTATATTTGACCATTGATTTCTAGGGAAAATTTTGGTGCTTACCAAGTGCACTACTACCCTTATACCTGAGTCTTGGATATCTTTTATATGGAATGTAAATCTTGACTTGTAATAGCCTATGAGCTTTACAACCCTCTCTTCTTTTACATCATCATCCATCATCTCATGTATATCTACTCTTGTGAAATGTATCCCTATGATTCTAATTATGTGGCTTGCATAAATTCTCATGTGTCATCTAGAAAAATAGAACCACTCACCATACACCTATGAGAGAAAAAAATGTATCAAGTCTTCTATCTTTCTAAAGTTGGTAGCTCAAAATTTTATGGTGCACATGTGGTTTGTAACTTGTCTCTGATGGAGACATCAAAGAGCATGTCATTTGCCATGGTCTTCTTTCTTGTGTCCACCATCTAGTCTTTGTTCAGCTCTTGTACATTGATCTTCATCCTATGGTTGTAATCTTTCAACTTGTACACATGGGTGAAGGATACCCACTTTTCCCCCACCATGACTTACAGTGGGTATTCCATCTCTTGATAGGTGAGATTTTCACTTGTAGTTGGATCAATATCCATGACACTAACTCCCTCTACCATTTACACCTCTAATTTTGTAGTGGTTTCTTATTTTACTATTTTTTATTTCTTTGCATCCCTGTGCACTTTTGGTGGTCCTATGCTTAGTCTTTTCTTCCCCATCCTAAACCTGCCACTATTAAAGTATAGTCGATTAATCCTACCAAAGCCAAAAATTGTGTCTAGTTTGATTAATAACTACAATAAATATGACTATGCATTTGGCTATTGAGCTTCCATCCCCATTAATGGAAAACTAGTTATCCTATTGAAATCTCTACTTTTTTGTTTTTCTCTCAAATTCTATTTATTTGCCTCCTCTTCACCTTAGGTTGAAATGAATTATCCTACTTGCTCTTTTGTTCACACTTGGGAAGGTTGTGGGGAAATTTGTTTTCTCTCTGGTAGTGTTTTCTCTTTTGGTGGATTTAGTTCCCTACTCTATTCTCTTGAAAATGATAATTAAATCACATATATCTACCAAATTTGGTTTAATACATTGTTCTCATCTACCAAATTGATGGTTGGCATCATTTAGATCCTCAAAATATATTAAAACTTATAAAATCCATGAAAATCTACCACCATCTACTCATTAATGTAGATCTTTATTGTTTTGCCATCATTCCATAGCATTAATTTTGCTAACAATTTATTCAAGGAAGTGACAACAAATTCAAATGGTCACTTCCCACTAACTCTTACGTGGGTGTTAGTTATCAAAATAGTCACTTTATTGTAATGTATTCATCTTAGTGTGACCTTTTCCTTCCTTCTGGTTACCTAGGTGTATCGCTTCACATGTGTGTGATTTAACCTCCTAGTTTTCATCACTTCTTTGGTGATGTGCTTCCTTTCAAGCACAACTCACTTTCTTAGTTAATTTCTCTATGATTTATTATCTCTTTCTTTGATCTCCCCTACCCCTTAAAAATCCTTGTACTAGTCTTCTATCACCCATTGTCTCCTCTTGGTCTATTATGCATGAACACTTTGTGTGCTTTACTCATCAAATTGTACTTTTAGTTCACTTAGCCTGGTAGACTTCACACATGCCCATAAACTTAGGGGTCTACCCAAAAATTCTTAAAAAATGATTGGGCTTGACTCATTTGACTAGATTTATGTGATTTTAAGTGTAAAAATGTTCTATTATAGGCTTGAAAGCACCATGCTTATTCAAAAAACATAATAGAAACAAAACATAAAGAAAATATTTGGCTCGTGCTAATTTTCTTATGCTCACAAGATAAAGTGACCAAATTCTAACATAAAAGATGGTGTTATATGGTTTAATCACCATCCTAGTGATGGTATAATTTTAATTTGTTGTTATTTAATTGCCCAAGGAACATTTCACTTGTCAACATATGTAGCTTATATGTGCTAGTCTCCAAGATGTTATGGATGACTTAAGTTAACATAAACCTAATTTATAATTTTCTTGGGTGCCTTAAGTACTTATAATCATATAAAAGGACCAATGCACCTTCTATAAACACCTTTCCCTTGATGTGTTTATCATGCCATGTCTTTTAGCAAGCTTTCTATATCTATTGGATCCATCATGCTTGGGTGCATGTCTCATCTAGCCTCTCCAAATATTTTAGATATGCACTTAATGACTCTTTGTCATCTAATCAAATTTGATATGCAATGATGGCACTAGGAACTCCATAGGTAAAATGGCCTCTACACCAAACACCAATTAGAATGGTATAGCCTTGCTCAAGTACTTATATGTCATGTAATAGGCCTATAACACTATTGATACACAATCATCCCAATCCTTATGACCAATGTCACATATTTTGTATGTCCCTAGTATTTTATTAAATGTTTCTATGGTTCCATTATCTTAGGGGTGGTAGGGTGTCATTTTATGGTGCACCACCATATATTCAAATATCAAGATCTAAATTGTTTTATTGATGAAATGTGTACCATAGTTGTTAGTCAATCTAAGCGAGCACCCATAACTTCTGATAATGTTTTTACAAATGAATCTTGTTATTATGGTAGTTGTATAGTCTTTGGTTGGTACTGCTTCAGCCCACTTGGTAAAATAATCTATAGCAACTAGAACTTACCTTGCACTTGTTCACCTCATGGTGGGAGTAATAGGTTCAATAAAATCACTGGCCCATTTTTAAAATGGTGACTAGGAAAGGGTGGTGATGAGGTTAATATCATCCTGGTGGTTTGGATTTCTAGTGAACTAGTAGATGTCACACATTTTGGCATATTATTTTTCATAATTAAGCATAGTCAGCCATCATAAGCCTTATTATAGCACCTTTTATGTTGTGGCATCTCTAGCATAATGGCCTCCAATAATCCCCTCATGTTCTTCTTGTAGTAACAGGTCATATTTGTGCTCTAGGACACATCGATGCATGATTTCATCATATCCCAATTTATACAATTCCCCACTAGTGAGTTAAAATGGGGTGGTGCAAACTATGAGCTACTTCTTTGTTTTAATTGTCATATCCTGAGGCATAGATTTGAAGGTCAAAAATGTAGCGATCTTGGCTAAGTTTTCCAAGATGAATTGGATCATGTAGATTTTTTCATCAAGCATATTATCTTCAATTAGAACTATCACATCACTAGATTTTATGTGGGAAAAATGGTTTGGGCCTAAGTTTTTCTTTCTAGATGTGACAATAATAAAAAATTGGAATTCTTGAAACAAAATGATCCATTGACAAATGCACCCATGTAAAACAAGATTTTTTACAATTTATTTAAGCACCTCCTAATAAATAAATAAGATAAATAGGTTTTTCAACAAATATTATTGAAACTTATGTAGGGTATAGACCATGGCAAACACCTCATGCTCAGTCATGATGTAATGTTGTTCTACCTTGGTTAGTTTTCTACTTGTAAAATAAATAGGATGATCCATTTTCCCTTCGCTTGGTTATGTGAGAATGACATCAATTGAAGTACCATAAGCATCGATATGGCCATGGAATAGAGTTTCCAAATTAGGAAATTATAGTATCACTGTACTTTCTAGATTTAGACTTAGGGTCTCAAAACTAGGAAATTATAGTATTAATGTACTTTATAGCTTTAGATGTAGGGTCTCAAAAGCATCCTCCTATGTTATGCCCCAATAGAATGGGCCATCTTTTCATAATAATTCCTCTACAGTATCATAATCTTAACATAATTACTTATGAAATTCTTTTAATATCCACAATGTCCAAGAAAGGCATGAATGTCTTTTTACATTGATGGTATTTGAAGCTTAAGGATGATTACAATTTTTGTTGGATCAAAGAGCAGCCCATCCTTGAAAATGATGTGTCTGAGTAAAGTGCCAAATGGTTTCATGAAAATACACTTCTTGAGATTCAATGAGATTTGTAACTATTGGTACCTTTAAAACATTAGGTATGAATTATCATAGTGATATTTTACCAATACATACACTGTCAAATCATATAAATATACTTGGAGGAACTTGTGAATAAAGTCTATGAATGTGGTGATCACCACCTTAGAGAAAATGGATAGCACATTCTTTAGCTCAATGGGCATCATGTTATATGCAAAACATCCCCATTCAATCACAAAATTGGTTTTAGGCTTGTCTTCCTCCTTGATCTAGACTTTATGGTATCCTAAAAATCTATTAGTAAATGTGTATATTTCACAACCAGTAATGCCATCCAATACTTCATCAATAAATAGAGTTGGGAAGGGGCCATTCATGCAAGAATAATTCAACATCTTGTAGTCAACATAAATTTTAATGCACCCATCCTTTTTGATGATGATGACCATGGGGATGACCCATGTCATTGATCTCAGTTTTGACCTTGATGCAAAGATTTGGATTCATTTTATAAGTTCACTTCCTGTTGGGTCTCACATCATCAACTAATTTGATTCTCATATTCTCGAGGGATGGGTGGATGCCTTTCATATATTTATAGTTTCATGGGAACATGTCTTGTTATTATTTTAAGAGATCAACAATACGTGTTAGTTTTATGTCAGACCAATAGGCACCAAGAATGGTAATTTTGGGTTCCCCCTCTGAACTGATATCTACCCTAGTAGTTTTTAATGGCACCCATTAGGGTGCATGCTTTTTTGGTGTGAATCCATGATTTGTCTACTACCGTTGATTGTCTCTATCCAAATATGGTTAGGGTCTTCTTCTTCTAGGGTACCATCCTCAACTTGGTACACTAACTTGTTTTTCCCTACCAAATTCTTCTAGTTATGCACTTTCTAAGTGTCATAATCTTCGTCACTAGACTCAATATTCTAATTTTTTTCTTCAAATAAGGTTGGGAGTGTTAACCCTTTTTTTCCAAACATGTCCCTTAAGTGCTCTTCTAATATAGTGATGTACTCAAACACTAACCTTTGAACTATCTATAATGGCTCAAATAATTTAAGATTTTATAAAGAAAAGGAGAAGGTATGAACAAACACTCCTTAAGGGCATCCCAGTATTCTATTTCATGGAGCATCTTATTCACTACATACCACACCTATGCCCAAGCCTTTAAGGTTTTGGAGAAGGTGTGTACCCATAGATTTCTTAGGGCATTTTTGCCAAAAATAGTCCATGTTTCTTTACAAAGTCATACATGTGCTATGGGGTTAGAGTTACCAGAGCAAGCTAAAATGTCCAGGTATTCATTGATTTTTCCAAATTTGGTGCAAATGGCTACCTTTATATCCTACCAAGTTGGCAAGCTAGGCTTCTACACTTCCCAGCAATGAGTGGTAGTGATATTTAATGTGTATACTAGTGCACCCATTCTATCCACTTCCTTTGAGATGCATGACTTAATGTCATGGACATAGTCTTCCATAGGATTACTTCCTTCATATCTTGGGAGCAAAGCAAGATTATGTTTACTGATATTGAATAATATTTTCCCCATTTTATTATCACAAGGGATCCATCTTTTATGAGAATGATCAATCTATATCCATCTTGTCCTTATTGGTTTTGTTGTCTTTACTCACAACAAGTGACACTATCAGCTAATGGTCTCATATGCTTCCTCGATGCATCAATCACAAGTAACATCTATAGTATCTGAGGTTGACTATTCATCCTCCCAAGAGAGGATTCCTTGGTTTCTTAGCTCTAGGGTCTCAGCACCTTGCATTGTGATGTTATAGATATGGTTGATTTCATCCTTAATATCCATACTCTTGACATAGGGGGTCCTTGCTCATTTGAAATAGGTATAACTAACCTCTCCTTTTCATTATCAAAGGTCATGTAGTGCATTTTGAAGTACATATATACATTGTTCACATAACACCATATCCTTCCTAAAATAATTGGGTGTTTTTCTTACTCTATTAACTCTATTACTTCAAAATTAGCCTAGAATTTTGTTCCCATGATATCTACAACTGTACTCTTAAAAATTATAATAGGTTGTGCTTGTGTCTTACTAGCCATGAAGGGAACATGAGGGGAGGGTCTCAAACCTAGGCTACCCATTATCTCCCAAGTAGTCTTAATAAATATGTTGACCTCAGCTCCTGTGTCTACAAGAACATCATAGACAAACCAACCATCAATAGTGGCATCTACTAGGAGTTATTGGTCATAACCATCATTATAAGTGTGTCAAACTTCTTGCACCCTCTTCATACATGGTGTGGTAACCTCAACTTGATTTTGACCTATATGTTCAAGGAGTAAGTTCTTCCATAGGTTTAACATACCCTCAATCTATGGGAAGAGTAGGATTTTAGTCAATTCTTGTACTTCATCCTCTTAGTTATCCTACTTATTTCAAGAGGTGGAATCTTGTACTTCAAGTTCCTACACTAATTAGAGCTCCCTTTATAATTTTTTGGATTATGCTCATAGCCTATTGTAGTACATCTTTCTGGTGAATTATTTCTAGATAAGGCACATCTTTTGTTTCATGTTGCATTATGCATTTATTTCAACCCTTATCCCCATTCTTGAGGCATAATTTAGGTACTAGCATAGCTGGTGGTTAAGTTTTGAATCCATTGTGAGTAGTTTCTTGCACCTTAACTTATAATGTGTGTGTAGGATATGCCTTTAGGGTCCATTTTTTTTATCTTTTGATCATATCTGATCATCTCTATGCCCTTGTTTACACTAGGCCTACTTTGGGTTAACTTTTCTTAAAGGTTAGGGAATTCTTTGACCTTATGGGGCCCTTGATAATACCCAAAAGTGGGATGTGAAGGGAAATCATGTTGATAATGCTCTGGTGAGCCATACTTATAACATGAGCATGGTGGGAAACTTCTACAACCACATCCCCTACCTCCCCCTCTAGCACTTCATTGAATCCTAAAGCCTATATTTTATTGGTCATATCCATCATTCCCTTGGTTTGCTTTCCATTAAACTATTTTTTTACCTGTTGTGTGCCCCTTTCCATGTTTTTATGCATTTTTTCAATCACCTAGAAATTAGTAGTGGTATGGGTGTAGGAATTACATAAACAATATTATATGGTTGTGTTTACTTGGCTAGCACATTATAAAAAAGGGTATTTTTACACATTATGTAGTTCTTGATAGATTTTTTATCTTAGAAGTAGAGTGTACACATTCCTCCTTGGGTAATTAGCTCTATTACAGCCTTCTACTTCATATTCAGTGCACCATAGTCCATTTAGAGCATCATGTATCGAGTTGGTACTAAGATTTTGGAGCTAATATGACATAGATGCAATCTATGCCTCCATAAATAAGCTAATCTTGGTGTCTTCACTTCTAACTACCTCAATTTTGAGCATGGCTTCAAGCACTTCTTGAGTGTCTGTAAAAGGATTCATATAAAGTGCTCTTTAGAATAGCATGAACAACCCTTCAATGAACCAATGGCCCTATAAGTAAGGGTGAATATCATATGGGATCTTTGATAGGAAAGTTTTTAATCATTCATTATACAAGTACACACTCTTTGAGAGTTCTGGGTTAATTTTTTAAGCACAGTGATGCTCTATTATTTGAACTCCAAGATGTTTAACTCTTTTATAAATGCATCCTTCAATATATAATAGTCAATCATGGATTGGTTAGGATCAAACTTCTTATACCAAGTGTGTGAAAAATTAAGTAAAGTGGTTGTAAACTAATTAGCCTTTCATTTTAACTAGGTTATGTTTCATAAATGCCATTGTAGTTCACACTTTAGCACATGTTCTATAGAATTTTCCACATCATGATACTCTAGAAGGTGCAGAGCCATTTCATAGTAGATATTCTATGGGGGGTAATTGGTACTTATGGCACTTATCCTCCCAATGCCTATCCTCCTTATAATGGTCTTTCAATTCCTCTATCCTTATAGATAGGTGCTAGTCTTGCCATTCCTACTGGTGTGGTTGATGTCATCAGTGTTGTGTTACTTATTTGTAACACTAGACCACTTCATGTGGGCTATTTCCCACCTTTCACTATTGACATTATTTATTTTGGTATGCTCATATTCAAGTATTGTTATGGTGAGAGGTAGTTGTACTCACCTCCTTATATGGAATAGTCTATTTAATAACAAATTTACAATCTAAATCTATAAAATGTCTAAGATCTAAGGCATTGGTAGGGTCAACAATCACTTTGATACTATCTTTAAATGGGGGATCTAGTACATAATCATGTGTCATAGGTTTAAAGGGGGTAGGTGTGTCAAACATATCTATAGTCACCAAATTCTATAAGAACTCATTGAATTCCATACTTGTCAAGTGTTAAGCTCAGTCCATCACTTCATTATACCTCTCATCTTTACATTTCTATTTTTTAAGAGATCCTTCCCCATGCCTTTCCCATTCACTATAGGTCCTCTCAACACTTCCAAGTTCCATATCCTCCATCATTTGGTACCATATATTAGTATAGGTTTGTCTTATAAGCTCTCAAGTGTCAATTGGATCATCCCCTTCCATCACACCTCACCTACACATCCCCTTCTTCCCCTTTGCACAACTTATACATGAAATTATTTTATCCTTCCATTTCCAAAGTTTCAAAATCATAGTCAACCATTAGCTTATTTATATTTATGCCAAACTCTTCCATGAATGTACCTCTAATGTCATGAAAGAACTAGTTGTTAGCAGAGGTTCTTGAAGCATCAAAACATGCTAAGGATGAGGATAGATATGATATATTTTTTATATGTATAATAGTGTATTATATTTATATAGGAGTTTGGATAATAGAAACATAGTAAGTATTAATTATCCTACATTATTTAGGAATTAAGAATAACCAATGTTTCATAAATATAAACAAAGAATTTAGATTAATTAGATAGAAAGTAACTAAAACATTATAGACAAGAATGCAAGAAAGGAACATAATAATAAATCACATAGATAACCATAACTAGATAAATTTCTATTGATCTCTTCAAAAGTGGAACCTTCTTCTTCTTACAAATAAAGGTATACATAGACATTTTTAGTCTATGATTGTTCATATTTTTCTCATACTTGGACCCAAAAGTGGAGTCTCTTCATATTCTTAGTCTATTACAAGTCATGAAGATAAGACAAAATAGACTTATACAGCAAAAAAATAAGTACATAATGCATGAATATCAAATGAATATCTTGTATAGATTTACAATCTAAATTCTTCTACCAACACTTTCCTAGACTTAAAATGTTGTCTCATCTCAAGATAACATAATAGGATCTCCAAAAATACAATAGTGAGTAGGGGATGAAGGAATGCTTAGACCAATAAGATTTGTATTAATCACTCAAGGCACCATTTTTGGTTTTCACTTCTTGCACTCTACTTAGCTACCCTTTTAGGTTTTCAACTAAGTAGCATACCAACCTAATGCCCTTTATGGGGTTTCAATTGGCTAGCATAACTAGTTGGTTGCCATTTACATATTTTCAACCATCCTAGCACTACTTATCTTACTAAGTCATCCCTAATACAAAATATTATACATAATTTTCAAAATTTATACTCTGTGCAGTACTTAAGTTGATGGTGGTGGCATGGATGAACATGATGATTGACCAGAAGAGTCTTTAGACTGGGAATGTATGGCCTTGTTCTAAGTGATGATAAGTTAGAGAATTGAAGGTGTCTTATATATAGGTGTATTGATAATCAGGTCAACTATGATGGAAAAGGGGGTTAGATCCATCTTATAGGCATGTTATTCTAGCATCACTTCTTAGATAATCCATAGTAGGGTGCACAACAAAGCATGGTATCCAATTATCTACTTGAGGTCTACATCTTTAGTTATGTTTAATGTTGCCTTGGTATTCATGACACTTTTCTAAATCTTTACACTCAGTTGTTCCATCTTATCTATGTATCATTGAGCTTAGAGGTTGGTGAATAAACTAAAAAAAATTGGCTCTATCAATTCAAAAGGTTATTACACACATTATCCCTAGTATTGAGTGACTCTTGGAGTGATCCATCCTTCTCCTCCCCAATGGTAGTGTGGTTAGACATGGTTCCTTTAGTGATAGTGGCCTTTGCAAATTTTGCATTGTAATTGACTAAGGAGGCATTTAGTTATTACTTCTATTATAGTAAGTTGTGTGTAACCTATTGTGCCTAAAGTGTGGTATCATCAAGCATTCCTTGATACTCCTTTAGTAGTGTTATGAGTGTGGTAGCCTCAGTCTTAGCATATTGACCCAATGTGATAATTGTGTAGAGTTTTTGTGTTGCACACTAATCCTTTGTTAACTTAGAAACAAGTGTCTTGAGACTGTATTGGTTAGATATTACTTGGTCCCTAATTATTTGAGTCACCAACTCAGGACAAGTGTCCTAGATAAGCTTGTTAGCTTCATGTAGTCAAGCCTTTAACTTAATGTTATTAGCCTTAAACTTATCAATCTCTTATTCTAGAGAGGAAACCTTTTATGCAATAAACTCTTGGAATGTCATAGTACCCACTAACTATTTCTTTAGTGGCAATCTAGAGACATCCAATGAGGCTTCCTACTAAATGGGGAATGTTGTCAGTGTTCTTATAGTCATTAAAGGGTTAGGTTATGGCATGTCTATAAGTGGAAGTGATAAGGTGGTTCACTAAGCACACATAGTTATAATTTCCCATAGCCAAACTCCTCCTAGAGGTAAATTCAATTGACACTCACTTGTTGCAGTTGTAGATGTTTCTTCTTCTTACTTTGACTAATACAATCCCACTAGGTGTTATATAGGAATTTGTTATTATTATACCATATAATCTACTACAGTCTTGAGTTATTATGAAACATCTTTATCCTATTATATTTTGGTATCCTTATTTGCTTTACTATTAAGCTCATCCTCTACATCCTTATTTTTTGCTTGTTCCTCCTCCTACAACTTTTGTGCACATTTTTCTTCCTTAATATGGTCCTTAAGGGCAATAGTCTTATCTTATTTAGATTTAGCCTATGATTGTACTAGTAGGTTATCCTATGCCTTGGCTATACTTATTTTTTTCCTAAACTTGAGCCTAATGTTTGTGTAGGGCTTCATCTTTTTTGTCTTTCTTCTTCTTTTCATCTTTCTTTACTTGTTACTATGTGAGACTAGCATCCTGCATATCCATATTTTCTTGTCACTATGTCTTATTGTTACTTATCTTTTTCTACCTTGGCCTTAGTAGTGAACACAGCCTCTTTATTCTTTTTTTATTCATCCATATTATTCTTGTGCACATCATGTGCCTATTTTGTTACATCAATAGTTTCTTGCACCTTCTTGGCAACCTCGAGAGCCTTTTGTTGGTTATCCTCTATATCTTGGGCCTTTTGCATAGCCTCAAATTATTTAGCTTGATGACTTTATTTTTGAGCTTGTTTTTGTTGGGCCTACTCCTTGTACCATTTATTTTCATCTTGTCTAACTCATTTTTCTATAATGCAAGCTACTTCTTCCCATGAATCCTATTGTTCTTCAATTGTAAGTTGTTCTAGTGTGAGATCTTTGACCTCTAAGGCTTGTTGTGAAGGTGGTGAATCACTTGGATAGACTATAGATCTGGTGACATGTGCTTTATTGTGCCCCAAAGTAACCAACCTATATTTGGGGGTGTTAAATTCAAAGATAGAGAAGGTTACATTTCTTGTATCATGGTTATCCTACCAAATGTGCATTCTTTGAGGCTAAGAGAAACCCTAGCCTCTCATCAAGTTATGGGTCTGTACACTAGATACTCCTATGGACTTTCTAGTAGTGGAATAAATACATCAATGGCTATGAAATTGGTATAAGGTTTCTACTATAAGTCAAACCTTCACTATATCTACCTAGCTTCTTTACACATAGTGTCAACCATAATGGATGTAGAGTCTAGTGGTATTTCCACCCAAAGACTTGGAAGAACCTTCTTACACACTTAGATCATGTAGACTACCTTCTAGAAGAATAAATCCACCTCCTCCTTATCATATAAATCTCCTTATATATCTATGATCATTACATGGTAAACCTCCTACTCATTCATTCCCATTTAAGGTATGTTATAGGAGCTTATGATCTGGGGAACCTTAGGGTAATCTAGATAGGTTTTGGTGCTCCTTATTTTGCACTTTAGTAAAGGAGATAGTGATTATTATTTGTTAGAGATAATTTGATTTATTTTTTACTACTATGATATTATGGCTTTTGATTATTTCTATACTGAAGGTGCTGTTGCACCAGGTGGTATGGATTGGGGTAGTATCGCATGTTGGGCTATGTAGGATTTTTTCTTTGTGACTTCAACCTAGGCCATGGCCATGGTAATAAATAATGGAAAGGGTCTAAATGGTGACCTTTGTATCTCATTAATGTATATGAACACACATTTTTGGATTAATATGACAATAGCCCAAGTATTACATGACATCAAGTGGCACCTAAGGATGTGTGGTAATTAGCTCTAAACACTCATCCCACCATGTTTTAAATTTACCCTCATACATAAGTTCATCACACATAGGTTTCCATATCATGTTGTGGATAATTTTTGTTAGCCAATAATCAATGTCAGGGTGCATCTCTCCTTTAGGGGACTTTTATTAGATGAAACCTAGTAGAAAGATGAGAAACTAGAACTGGAAGGTCTTCTTAGAAGTCATGCAGCACTTGTCAATGTTTTTAAGTATCTCATATTTAAAATATTTAGGATAATTAAATTATTCATTTTATTGGATCATGTAATGTGTAATGTCTACCACCCCTTTAGGAATTTGCTTCACCAACTTAGTGGTCTACTAGAATCTCTGTGTGATGCACTCGACCAAGATGCACATTAGTTTGTATTAAATTTATTCAATTAGGATTCCTCTAGATACTTAAACATATAAATCTTTGACTTCCTAAAGGATATAAGTCATTTTCCTCTTGTATAGAGAAATAGAATCACCTTGTATAGGCATTCCCAAATCTTAAGCCATAATTTTGGTGTTGATGACTATAGTGGTGTTAAGGATAATGTAGATGTTTTTCATCACTGTAGTGGCTGAGAAAGATTTGTACAATCTCCTCTAAATTTCCAAAGGTGGGAATGCAAAGTAAGCACTCAACATCTATGTTCTAAAAGTGATGCGGGACTATAAGATCCAGTGGTTATGTAGTATCAATAGGATTTGGTCAAAAGAGTTTCTTATCTACCACTCAGAGGTAATCAAATGGATTTAGATCAGTGAATTTTATTTTCCAAAGTATAACTCTGATTCATATTACTTACTTTTGAGAATATATCAAGTTCTTGATGAGCTATGAATGATCCATGAGTTTTTAATATTAAAATTGAAAAACCGTTTACTTTCTATGTAGTATAAATTAGCTCAGCTCTTAAAACTTCAAATCATGAAAATATTTACAAGAATGAAATACCAACTTGGTTTGTAACCTTATGCCTTTATAGATTTTAGGGATATTGTTTTCCATATAAATTCCACACTGATCTATCCCTTCAATATCAATGTGAATGTTAATGTGGAAAATCTTACTCAATCTAACAATTAAGGTAGTTAGTCATTAGTGCATGCATTGAGATACACCATTATATTCTTTGCTATTCATACTAGAGTATGAATAGATTATGTTGATCATATATTGATTTGGTGAAAATTATATCAATCAAACCTTATATATATCATTAGTTACTTTGGGATGACTATTATATGACTGAGATCTTGGTTGATGTGACTTGACTGTACATTTCCTAGACTTAATTATTGTGTTTTGTCCTCCTAAAATCAATAATGGTGTATCTAAAGTATTTTACACATGATTGGTGCACACTATACTTGTTATTTTTGTTCCTAAAATCAAATAAAAAGATCATTTACAAACACACACATAAAAATAAACACACAAAAAAACTTACATAAATAGAAGACCCTAATCTACATGATGTTACTCAACACCCACTCTTTTGATAGAAAGAGATCAATTAAGACTATTAGCAATAGGGCTTAAGCTTACATCCATTTACCTATCTTGGAAAAATAGTTCCCTATAGATCTCTCAAAATAATGGTTCCTTGTTGTAATATTTTGTTGGAATAATTATCATTGATGTCAAAAGAATTATAATGGATATGAACAAAAATGTCAAATAGAATTGTTGTTGGAAATGAATGGAAGTGTCATACAAAATTGTTACCAAAAGTGAATGGAAGTTTCAAATAGAATTTTTGATGGAAATGAACAATATTATTACCAAAAGTGAATGAAAATGTTGACAGAAATATTAATGGAATTATTGATGAAAATATTAATGTAAATGTCAATGATCACATCTTTTGGTGAAGAGGTGCCTCTTGTATTAGATAAATCCTTAAAATACTTTATAATGGAGAAGACAGGTGGAATTATAACAAGAATTCAATTTGATTGAAGATCATATAAGTGTGAGAGAGAACGAAGAGAGGAAGAGTGGAATTTTGTTTATGCATATCATTTGAGCAAAGAAGAAGAGAAGAGAAAAAAATGAAATAGAATATATCTTAAGAAAAGAAGTGTGAAGGGTAGAATTATTTTAATGAAGAATATCATTTGAGAATTTTGAAAGAGAGGAGAGTAGAAAATATATAATAAAATTAGTGAGAAAGAAAGTGTAAGAAAAGAAAAGCCATCATTTTATTGAAAAAGTAATCACAAATGATGAAATCGATTTGGGTTGGGTTGGTGCCTCATAATTTATGGGTTGGTTCTCTTGTGGGTCAGTGCTCATGAATTGGCTAGGTTGGTGTTTGGTGAAGGGGGTCAATGTCTCTAGTGGGTGGGTGCTCATAAATTGATGTTTGGTTTGGGGATTGGTGTCTCCATTAGGTTGGTGCCTACAAATATTTTAAAAGAATTATATATATATATATATAAAGTAATATTTTGTTGTGGTTTTCTCTTTAAAGGGTTTCCACATAAATCATATGTACTCTTGTGTTATTAATTACTAGAACTTTAATGTTTATGGTTGTTGTGGTTAATTAAATTTAAAAGATTAAAATATTATCTTATATTGATTTACCCCCCTCTCAATATAATCCTATGCTTAATAATTTGTATTATAATAGTTCCTACAGAATCATTCTAACTACTGGAAGGTAGATCCCAAGAGCACACATGGCTAGTCATCAAGATCGGGATAGTTTCTACACAAATAATGTGCCATTGTATGATGGAATGAATTATGCTTTTCAGAGTATAAGGATGATAACATATCTTATGTCTCTAGGGTTTGATATTTGGTTATCAATAGTGATGGGGTACATAGCACCAATAAATCAGCCAATGGATCAGGTTGCAAAGAAGGGATGTGAGAATAATGTTAAAGTGATGAATGCCATTTTATGTGGCTTATCAAAATTAGAGTTTTTAAAATTAATGCATTATATGTCATCAAAATATGTATGTGATAAATTATAGAATATATATGACTAAGAAACAAAGTGAAGCAGGCTAAGCTCCAAACCCATAAAAGGTAGTTTGAGAGTCTAAAAATCAAAGAAGAGGAAAATTTTGAAGCCTATCTTCTTCATGTATATGAAATTGTGAATACCATCAAAGGACTTGGTGAAAAAATAGAAGATCCAATAATAGTATGAAAGGTAGTAAGATCTCTCCCTTTATGATTTGATCCTAAGGTTTTGAAATTTGAGGAAATAAAAGATCTAAACATGTTAAAGATGGATGAGTTGCATGGAATCCTCAAAACATATGAAATGAGGATAAAAACAAAAAAAACTCAAAGCATGAATCAGCCTTCAAAGCTTCAAAAAAAATTCAAAAATGTAAAACTTGAGTGAAGTGATGAATTAAAAGAAGAAGCTCTTTTTGTGAGAAATCTTAAAAAGGGATCTGACAAGTATAAAGGTAATCTTCCTTTCAAATGTTTCAATTGTGATGAGATAGGGAATTTCACTTGTAAGTGTCTCAATGCAAAATATGATAATAATGATGAAGAATAACATGCTAAGGTAGGAAATCAAAGTCCAGATGACCACCTTCTTGGTGGTCTGAGGCTTCTTCTGAACATTATGTGGTTAAACAACTAGTGGAAGATCTGGCTGATTCTAAGAATGAAGCTAGTATCCATTCAGAACCAATGATTGAGGAGGATTCATGGGTGAAAGATTCCATAGATGGTCCTGTGGAGACTGGGAATAATGATCATTCTAAGCCTGGTGTTGAGGAGGCTTTGGTCTCTCCCCCTGTTGTGGAGGAATTACCTAGGAGCCAGAATGTGGCTAGTTTTCAAAAGGATGTTGCTGAATCATCTGTGTCCTCTGGGTTTCATGGATCATTGTCTTCTGAGGTACGGATGATTGAGGCAGCAAAGGTAGAGGATGGATGGACAGCTGTTAAAAGGAAGAAGTCTAAGCCTTTGGTCCCCCCTCTAGATATGAATCTTCGGTCATGTAAAAAATAAATTATTTTTATAACTTCATTTGTATGGGAGGTTGTAGGATGCAGATCTTGTCTATTGACGGTCCGCTGTGTGTTGTGTCAGTTGTTACATCAGGTCTTCTCTAATGTTTTCAGGTTCCTGTTTAACCTGGTTTGGTTTATTCCAATTTCAGGTTCCTTTTTTGAAACTCGGTTGTGCTTTATGGTTTATCTCTTTTTTGATATAAAGGGTTTCGGGGTCCCTTCAAAACCTATTTTTACCTTAATCTAAAACATGCTAAGGTAGGAAAAATCAAACATTCATACAAAAAGAACTCTAAGCCAAGTAAATATGAAAAAAAGAAAAACTCTAAAAATATAAGAAAAGCCTATACACCAAGGATAATAGTTCATAAGAAGAGAGTAATGAGATTACTTCAAAAATTGATAAATAAGAAACTATTTTCATGGTAATAGAAATAAATAATGATGAAGACCAAATGTTTCTAGAATAGAAAGAAAATATTGAGGATGGAGAAGTAGATCTAGAAGAACTTGTATGTGCCTTGAATGAAATAAAGGGGCTCAAAAAAAATAATTTGAAGAAAAAATTACAAATTTAAAAATATGAATAAGAAGATGTAAATTTTAAAATGAACATATCTCAAAGATTCGAAGAGTCTGAAAAGATCATTACCAGTCTAAAAATGCAATTAGAAGTGGCAAAAATAATTAAGTAGGTAATAAGAGATTAGCTGAAATCAAAAGAGGAAAATTTTGCTAAGCTTAAATCTAAAATTTTTTATTTAATAAAGGAATTCGAGAAGTCTATCATTAAGTTGACAAGAAGCTTAAGATTTGAGAAGATCACTAAGGTTCTAGATGAGATTCTAGATCATCAGAGGTCACTATTTAACAATTCAGGCCTTGGCTATGGAGATGAACAAAAAGTTACCAAGGAGGATGTTAAAATTGATAAACCTATGAAGATAGAAGAGAAGACTTTCCATAAGAATGAAGTTCCACAATTAGAAGACAAAGGAAAGAACCATTGTCATGATAGAAGATCATTCTTGCCAAAATAGTCTAATAGGTACCAAGGATAATTTTATGGATATTGATTTAATTATAACATTTTTAGTCATAGAGAAAAGGAGTGTAAGAGACATGTAAGGAATGTATATGCATGTAATAGTGGAATAAATGTAGATAAGAGGAATGGGTATGCAAGAAATGAGTATGCATGGAACCATGGCACAATTGAAGGACATGAGAGGAATGGGAATGGTCAGAATGGAAATAAAGATTCATATGGTTTCTCAATTAGAAATTCATTCACTCCATTGTCAAAAGACATTGTATATTATTATTGTAATAAGCATGGACATATATCAAGATAATTTGGAAGTAATCCTATAAACTAGAATAAGAAAGAGGATGCCCAAACCAAACTCAAAAGAGAATTTGTGAAAGTTTGGAAGTAGATGTAGTAGCTAGACAATTAAAAGGAGTAATATATGTTTGTGAAAAAGGCACAAGGAGAAATGGTAGGGAGGACATGATGGATCATAAAGCACAAGGAAAAATGATAGCAAAGACCATGTTGAATCAAGATAGATATGATGTGTATAATGAAAATATGATATGAAGAGGAATAATAAAAGAAGATATTAAAATAAATGTTATAAAATAAATTTAAGATTCTAACAAAGATAGTAGAAGAAGATGAAATTTTTTTTGTAGTGGCTATGAGAGGAATCATTAGCTCAAGGGGAGTAGGGTGTATAACCCTTTGCCATTGATTTTAAATGGGGAGAGAAAATAAAAGGGGAGCATTATAGCAAGAGGATAAATGTGGACAACCCTTTGTCATTGATGTCAAAGGGGGAGAATTGAAGACAGGGGAAGCAAAGGAGGATAACCACATTAAGGGAGAGTTCTTATAATAATTCATGGGGATTGCCATCAATGACAAAGGGGGATATTGTTGGAATAATTATCATTGATGTCAAAGGAATTATAATGGATTTGAAGCAAAAATGCTAAATTTAATTATTATTGGAAGTGAATGGAAGTATCAAATAGAATTGTTTCTAGAAGTGAATAGAAGTGTCAAATGAAATTATTGATAGAAGTGAATAGAATTATTGTAAAAAGTGAATGGAAATGATGATGGAAATGTTAACATAATTATCGATATAAATGTTTATGTAAATGTCAACGGTCACATATTTTGGTGAAGAGGTGCCTCTTGGATGCAATGCATCCTTTAAAGGCTATATAATGGAGAAGAGATGTGTAAGTATAAAAATCATTCTATTTGATTGAAGATCATATAAGTGTGAGAGATAAGGAAGAGAGGAAGATCGTAATTTTGTTTATGCATATCATTTGAGAGAAGAAGAAGAGAAGAGTAAAAAATGAAATAGAATATCTCTTAAGAAAAGAAGTGTGAAAGGTATATTTATTTTAATGAAGAATATCATTTGAGAATTATGAAAGAGAGGAGAGCAAAAATTATATAAGGAAATTAGTGAGAGAGAAAGTGTAAGATAAGCAAATCCATCATTCGATTGAAGAAGCAATCACAAATGGTGGAATTGATTTGGCTTGGGGTTGGTGCCTCATAGTTTAGGGGTTGGTTCTCTTGTGGGTCGGTGCTCCTAAACTAGCCAGGTTGGTGCTTGGTGAAGGGGATTGGTGTCTCCAATCGGTAGGTGCTCACAAATTAACCAAGTTAGTGCTTGGCTTGGTGATTGGTGTCTCTAGTAGGTTGGTGCATACAAACATTATAAAGGTTGGTGATGTGTATATATGTGTGTGTGTGTGTGTGTGTGTGTGTGTATATATATATATGTATATATATGTATGTATATATGTATGTGTGTGTGTATATGTGTGTGTGTGTGTGTGTGTGTGTGTGTGTATATATATATATATATGTATATGTATATGTATATATATGTGTGTGTGTGTGTATAAGTAATATTTTGTCATGGTTTTCTCCCAAAAGAGTTTCCACATAAATCTGTTGTTCTCTTGTGTTGTTAATTGCTAAATATTAAATTTTTATGGTTGTTAAGGTTGATTAAATTTAAAATATTAAACTATTATCTTATACTGATTCATCCCCACCTCTTAGTATAATCATGTGCTTAAAATATTTTGTGTATAACATAAGGCCCTTTCCATCTAATCTATAATTTACTTGGGAATGCTCAAAAGTGACTATCATATAAAAAACTCATTAATCTTTTTGAAATTCTTTATGGCATATATTTTTATCATGCCATGATTTCTAGCTCTATTTATGAGCTTCTTTTATCCAAGATGCTTTGCATCGATACTCATCCATCCCATTGAGTTAGATCAGCCTATTTATGAAAGACTCATGATCCCCTAGTCTCATAACCATTGCAATGGGTAGATTGGGTACCAAGTATTCCATCGGCATAACTGCTTCAATCTCATAAACTAACTACAATGGAGTAAAACTCATAGCCCTATTATAGTGATTTTTATAGGCCCAAAGAACCATAGTATTCTAATCTTTCCAGTCATCCCTCTCAACATCATAGATCTTTGTCACATCTTTCCCAACACTTTATTGGAAGCCTCAGCTTGACCATTAGCATTTGGATGGTACACCATACTTTTATGATGAGAAATCATGACTTTTTCAATAAGATTTTTGACGATAGTGTTCAGGAAGTGTGTCTCTCGATCGTTGAAAAACTTGATGGAGCATCCAAACCTTGTAATGATATTCTCATAAAGGAAATTTGTTGCATCATTTTCCCCATAATTGGTTATCATAGCAGCTTCAACCCATTTATTAAATTAATAAATCATCCTTTGTGGAATTTACTTAGAGGATTGATAGGTCCTATAAAATTGATGCCCCATTATTCAAAAGGTTATTTGGCTAATAATGGCTATAAGGGAATTTCATCCTTCTAGAGTGGCTTACCATTCAATGACATAAATCACAATGTTATGCTACTCTATGTGCATCCTAAAAAAAATTTAGCCACTAGAACCCACTCTATAATAATTTCCTTGTAGTAGTTTCTCTAGCAAAATGACCTCCTACTATTCCTTGGTGTATCTCTTATAAGAGTTGTGGTTGTTCATATTCTAGAAATACCATGTGTAGTAATTCATCCTTCCCCAAATGATACAAGAGCCCATTTATAATAGTATATGTCAAATCTATAGTGATAAACTAATTATTTTCTCTTTCTTAGTAGTGCATAGGGAATACTCCTTATTCTAAGAAATTAGCAATTGCTTTAAAATTTTGGGGGATCATAGAAACATGAAATAGATGGGCATCAAGAGATTCTTTATATAGTTCTTCTGGTTCTTCCCCATTTGTGATGTGACTAAGATGATCTAGCCCCACATGTTCTCGTATTGTCTTGATGTTAATACTAAATTAGATTTCTTGAAATAGCATCAACCATGTTGAAATGCATCCTCTGAGCACAGGCTTATTGACTAGGCAGTACAAAGCTTGAGGATCTATAAAAACTCAAAATGGTGTCACAAGAAGATAATGTCATAATTTATATAGTATGAACACTTTATCTAGTTATTCAATTTAATTTATCATGTAATTATTTTCTATATCAAACAACTTTAGACTTATAAAATGAATGGGGTGGTTTAATCCACCTTATCCTAGTTGTTCAAGCATTACATCGATTTTGATATTATAAGCATCAATGTGCACATGAAAGGCTTATTCCAATCAATAAAGATGATAATAGGCATAGTGACTAGTCATTATTTTAGGTCTATGAAGGTTTTTTGACACTCAAAAGTCTAGACAAACTTTATACCTTTGCATAGTAAATATTTCAATAGAGATGAAATAGTTGTATATCCCTTGATAAAATTTTGATAGTACCCTATATGGCCAAAAAATGATCACACTTATGTGGAGTTGATTTGTGGAGGCATACTAATAATGATTATAATTTTGGCTTGGTCAACCAAAATCCCTTCACTGCACACTACATGACCTAATAAGACACCAAAAGGTGTAAAAAATAAGAACTTTTTCAAATTTAGGGCAATGCATAGAGCTCAAAAACATAATAAAATGAGGTGTAGCTTAGACAAGTATTCTTTAAATAAAGAAAATACTTCCCAATCATCTATATATACTTCTAGGAAGTCCTGAATGAAATCATTAAGTGCAATCGCCACTACTCAATAAAAAATTACGAGTGTGCTCTTGAGACCAAAAGACATTACCTTGTATGCAAAGGATCCCCATTCCATGGAAAAAGTAATTTTAAATATATTTCATTTTGTGATGGGTATTTGATATTATCCACTGAGTCCATCTATGAAAGAGTAGACTTCATGACCTGTGATAGATTCAAAAACTACATCTATGAAAGGAATCAGAAATAGATCATTCACACATGCATCATTCCAAATTTGATAATCACCATATACTCTAATCTCCCTTATTTTCTTAGGTTGCACTACCATAGGACTAACCCAATATGCCTTCTCTATAAGATAGATTATACCTACTTCTTACATTCTATCTAATTCAACCTTTACTTTCAACTTCATATTTGGATTCAACTTGTATGGTCATTTCTTTATGGGTTGTGTGCACTTCTTGAGTTTGATATGCATTTTACCTAGGGATGGATCTACTCTCTGACCTCTAAAAATATTATGGGAAACACATCTTGACAAAATTTTAGGAGTTGCATAGATTCTTAAACTTCAGATTCAATTCAGTAATCACTTATATGTGCTAATTTAGGAATCTCCTCACTTCTAATGTTTTTCATGTGATTTTTAATAGGTTGTTAATAAATCTTACATTTTTCCTCAATAATATATTCTTATAGAATTCATTTCCCTTCCTTTTATGGAATCTATATGTTGCATTACTTATCTTCTTTAGTGGGTTATGTAGCTAGGTCCTTTAATGATTCTACTAATCATTCAGGTTCAAACAAAAAAATCAAATCAATATCACCATCAGTTTCTAAATATTCAATTTCCTCCTCTTCATCCTATATTTGGTGGTAGGATACATAAGAGATTATTCTTCCATCTTGGTAGCTTTATATCTTTGTAATGTTGTATTTATATCATAGACTATATTCTTATAAATAGTAAATTCCATGATGATGCTTAAATCTTCTACGTACCCATGGCATATGAAATGTTTGATTTTCAACTATACATTATGAACTAGAGGATTCTCATCTTCAAATACAAAAGTTTGTATGAAGTTTCTATGTACCTACACCTAATGTTTTATCTCCCTCCTACATTATTGATGCATATACCATGTTGATGGAAAAGGGGTAAGTATGTAATGAAGGATATAAACCCATTACTTTAGTGCCACATGTTATTCAATCTAGACCTCAATACATTTGTGGATATGGATTTTAGGGCACTCACTTTCCTAAAAGAAAGGCCAATTATTTTGATGACCTATAATAATTGAAATATGTTATTCATAAGTTTGCATGCATCATCCTAATTGAGTTGATCATCTCTATGAATTTCCAACCATATCACTTCAACTCCATTCAAAGCATAATTTAAGGCAATAACCCACTAACTAATGGTAGGTACATAAACTTGTAGGTGTATAATGAATTGATTGATATCCTTGGTCATATAGTATGAAGGAAGTTGTCTATCATGGGAGAAGACCATTCTCATAGGTCAGACTTCATGATCACCATGAGCCTAGTTGAGTAGATGTGTATGTGAGTCTTTAATAATAGATGAATATATTTCCCAAGGTAAAAATCCTTCTCTAGTCAGATATATATAATCCTACATATGATCATCTTCTTGATAAAGAAAATAAACTTATAAATGAGTAGGGGATTTAGCAGACATGGATGAACAATATTCTATGACAAACTAAGGTACCAATAGTTAAGTAACTATTGGTTTGGGTTTCCATTATTTATATGTCTTCAACTATTGAGTGAGTAAATATTTTACCTAAGGTTTAGTATGCTCATATAAGGAATTGCACTCAACTATGTGCAAAGCTTTTGAGTTCTCTCTAGAGTTTACCTATATCCAATTGGTTTCTTGTGAAACATAAGGAGATTCTGATTTAACTAAAATAATGTAGGATTTGTGCACCTTATTCATAGGAATGATGACAATCTTATCTCCTTACTATGCCTCTAATTCATTTTGCATAGTATTGATAGTCATCTGACCATCATATGCCCATTTCTTTCCAATCAGTGTAGGGTAATGAGTTATAGTTGTCTTCATATTGATGACTTCAAAGTCACCTTGCAAGCTTAGTTCTATGACTTTGATCTCAATGTCTTCTAATCTACCAATGGGATCAACTCTTACATAGTCCACTAAGCTTAGAGTCATTGGGTTGTAACTAAGAATTGGCCATCCAATCACCTCCCATGTAGACCTAGGCATCATGTTGATTGGGATGCCAAAATCAAAGTCATCATTTAGAATTTCATATCTTGTAACTTCAATGTTGATTCATGCATCTACATCCCATGGATTCTTTATTTTGACATACCAAACAAGCTTTTTTGTCTTATGTTGCCCTCACTACACACACTATAGTAAATTATGTAGTCATTTTGTGATGTTTTGAGAAATGTTTTCATTATGTAGTGTATTTAGCAGCTTTAATAAATCTATCAACATAATAACAACTCCATCCTGATGCATAATACACACAATTTAGCCATACATTTGTGCATTTATTATCATAGCATTTCCTTTAGTAGTGTCTTGGTATTGAATATTTTTCAACATCTTTGTAGCTTCATACATGAGCCCTTTTTCTACATCTAGGTTTGGGTATTTGTCCTATGTTTCTTTCTAGATTCTTTGGTCTTGAGACATTTTGAGAGGATGTAGTCCTCTCTCTTCATGTTGATGTATTGTAATGTCATTTATAAATGCATCCTCTTTAGGCTATGCATTCACCATGTTAACATTCCTAACGGCCTTTTCCTTTACTTTTCTAACAAAAGACAATCTTATATCTCATGTTGCTCATATACCCTACAATATATGTAGTAAGATTGTCTTTGAGGATTCAAAGGGCAATTGCATTACACATGATTATACTCTCCACATAATTAATATTTCAAAGGAGGGTGTTGGTGCTTATTTCCTCTACCACCTTGGTAACCCCCTCTATATCTGCCCCTAGATCCTCCTCTATTTGACTAATAACCTCCTCTCTAACCTCCTTATTACTATGATGTATTCCAGTACAGATGTTGTTGGGTATTATCTCTGATTCTAAATTGTTGTTGTGCAACCAGTGGAGTCTAACTAGTTTGTTGTTGCTACATCATTACTAGAATATAAGGGATGTGTACTTGTATTGTAGTGATGGTGGTGTCCAAATTGATGAAGGAGGTTTCTATCTAACCAAACTTTGAGGCTAGTAGTGAGGCAAATTGGGAATCCATTATGGACCTAATTGGTTCACACAACCCTTATCGACCTCTAGGCTTAGAATCATCTGCTTCACTAAGGACACTTGTGTAGTCAAATCAAATACATTCTTTGTAATGTCTTATTTAAGGTCTTACAAATCCCTACAATCATTTTCATCATGATTGCATGACTTACAAAAATTACAATACAAAATTTGTGGGCTTTTGATATATTATTGCAAAATATGGCACTATATTGTTGTATGCCCTACTATACAGATTTCACAAAACTCCATTTTTATCTTAGGACAATAATTTTTGTAATGTCCTTCCTTCTCACACTTCATGCACCATAGATTTAACTTAGGTTTATTAGCATCATGATATTATTCCATCCTCTTCATAAAATCTTGCAATATATTTTCAATCTTATAACCCATTATGGGAGCTTCCCCATAATCTTCAATTTGTTCCACTCAAAGAGTAGTAGCTCTAACATCTACCTTAGTAGCATATTTAGTCTGTACTATAGTAAATATAATCCTAGAATCCAATCCTTTGATAAACCATGCATCTTTATCTTTATCTTCTAAGGCAAACTCCACCTTATTCATAATATTGGAGAACTTAAGATCATAATCAAGGACTGATTCTCCCAACTTCTACCTAATATCCTTTAGGTCTTGAATAGTCTAACTTTTATATTAATTATAAGCCATTCCTTAACCTATTGTAGAATTTCCTAAGTAATTTCTCTATGGTACATAAACTCAAGTTCTCTTTCATTCAGTACCCCTATTAATTCACACTTATTTATAGCCTCATCAGTAATACCCTTAGTTTTCCATCTCATCTCATATGTTAGTAACTATTACTTAGGTTCTGTAGACCTATCATATGTCATTAGGTTTATAAATACTCATAAAACACTCATTTAATAAATTGGTGTCAAGGGGATCACTTGTGAAGCTATTATAATGGGAGGATACATTCTATGTGATCCTACTTACACATTAGAAATATGTACATGTGCACTAGGAAAGTTAATTTGTGTACTCTATTTTTTTGTGTTTTATACTTTTCTCTACTTGGTTTCAACAAATCCTATGACCTTCAAAGTCTTATGAATTAATATTGTTTTAATTGATCACCCCAACAATGCATTTGTTCTAAAATTGGACCTTCCAAACTACTATCTTCATGTTCTTATGGTTGAAAACTTTTACTAGAATATAAAAAATTGAATTATGGGGATATGTGCTCTACTAATGAATTATTCTTTCTTATGAATTCTTATTCTAAACTTGAACCTATGATTACTTTATGAATTTGTTCTATTTCTTTGTTTAATACTTCATGTCATTATTCTAACAATACCCATTTTTGTAGTTGTACACTACATCTATCATATGTCTGATCTACTTTTATAATATTCTTGCCTTCTTTGAACATATCTTCTTCTTCTCATTCTTCATCACTTCTTTCTTTCTATTGGCATTCATCTTCTTCTTTCATCTCATTTTTATTCATCCTTCATTATTCATCACTTTTTATCATTCATCACATCTTCCTACCTGTTTTTCATCTATTTTACTACTAATCTTAACTCTATTCATAGCTACTTGGGTATTATTCAAGTAACTTATACTATAAAATTTCATAAATCTCTCCATAAATATGCTCTCAAATGATTTCCTATATAGTAAGACTAGTCCTTTTTTATTCTTCTTCTGTAAAATTACACATCCTTTGGTATAACCATATCTCAATATCTCTCTGCCCTAGTAATCATCTTAGCATAATTTTCTATGAAATAGATGTTCCATGCCCACCATACCATTATTAGTAGAGGTTCATAAAGCATCAAAACATGCTAATAATGAGGATAGTTGTTATATATTTCATGTGTGTAGAATAGTGTATTGTATTCATATAAGAGTTTGGATAGCAGGAACATAGTAATCATTAATTATCCTATGTTACTTAGGAATTAAGAACAACTAGTGTTTCATAAACACAAATAAACCATTTAGATTAATTAGACAAAAAGTAACCAAAACATTACACACAAGAACACAAGCAAGGAACATAATAATAAATCGCATAGGTAACCATAATTGGATGAATATCTATTGATCTCTTCAAAAGTGGAACCTTATTCTTCTTACAAATAAAGGTATATATATATATGTTTTCAATCTATGATTTTTCATCTTTTTCTCATACTTGGTGCCAAAAATGGAGTATCTTCATAGTTTTATCCTATTACAAGTCATAAAAATAGAACAAAATAGACTTATACAATGACAAAATGTGTACATAATGCATGAATACTAGACAAATATCCTGCATAGCTTTACAATTCGAATTCTTCTACCAATAATGGTAATTGACTTCTTTAGGGAACAAATAATTTGATACTATGAACTCAAGTATGTATCTATTTAGATCTCTTTACCACCATTTATCTACCACTCTAGTTCAAGTAACATCTAGGGTCCCAAGCCTCTCTAAGCACTCCTTTGTCTACTCATAGTACTATCCATAGCTTCTTATTTTGTGGGTTGAATGTGTAGCCAACCACTTATACACATGCTCAGGTAACTCATAGAAAAATACCTCATACAAAGTATCATATAGGTTATCCTAAACCCATTTCTTTAGTTTTTGTCCTTTGCAGGTTGGATGCTTTCATGTAAAACTATTTTCCACTTAGTGTAGCTAGCACTCAATATTTTTGAGAGAAAGCTAGTACATCATTCTATTACACCATCATATCAACAAAATTCAACATGAGTCCTAACAATGGAACCAAAATGTTTTTAAAGTCTAGGGGTTATTTTCTACAAACTAGTACAAGCCTGGGATAACTCATTTTGCACTTAACATTTAAACACTCATTTCACTAGCATCAATCCACATAAGGCATATGCCTTATGTCCTCACCTGAAGCATAGTTGAGAAGGAGTTGGGGACCACATTGGGCTAGTTCTACCATGGTACAAAGCTTCACTAAGGGGACTTAAGCAATGCATCATAAACTTAACTTTGAGGTAGACCCATAGGTGCAGGCCTTTCTTGGGGTAAATCAGCAATAATATAGGTGTTTAATGGGTCATAAGACTAATTTGATTTAAATTATTCTCCATACTAATCAAATGCAAATTACACAAGGGTTGGGTTCATGGGTGTAGACATATATTCATCTTGCATGTAGGATGATGATGATGTCATGAAAAATATAGAGACTCCTTTAAAATAGTAAAACCAACAAAACACATGAACTTTAGGTTACATAATTAATCAAAAGAGAGACATCACACAAACTCTTGCATCCCATAGTAATACTATAAGACATGCAAACCAAACAAACTCAAGTATAATTTAAGGTAATACCATTTATCATTGTTCAAATCCCATAGCAAGATTTTATATTCAAAATGATACTATTAATTACCTAGAGGCTCACAAACAAGCTTAGGCACATACAATATCATCAAAAGTGGATTACATTTTATATCTAAGCCTTAATGACCATTAGAACAAAGTTTATAGAGCATGGTTTCAAAGTCATTCTACTATAGCTTTATCTTAGTTCTCCATCCCCTTTTTTTATAGTTCAATATCTTTACATAAGCCTTTAGGATCATCTTTTCCAAGGTGAAAGCTATATGTTGAGCACTGAGCTAGAGTTCTATCATCATAATTTCTATCTCCATGACCCCGCTATTCCCGTTCTCCAATTTCCATGTTTATTCAAATCTTTATTGATGTCTTGATTATCTAGGAGATGGTTATCCATTGACTAATTAGCACATGATTTGTGTTACATCCTCTAGCTAGCTACCAAAACCATTGGGCTAATCACTTGACAAAATATCTAGACATGTTGAGGTGGATATCAAGTTGGTATGAATACTCCACTAAATGGGCTAAGGACCCAACAAGATTGTTAATCCATTAAATATAATGTTGAAATAGGACACTAAGGTGGAGTGGACACCTACAAATATTAAATCCTTCCAAGAAATCAAGGATTCCATCATGCAATCATTAATATTAATTAACCTAAACTACACAAATTATTTATACCTTTACTCTTTTGCTTTAGAACATACCATAGTTGTGGTGCTCACTCAAAAGCTAGATGAATATGATAATTCAATAGCCTTCATGATCAAAAACTTGAATGATTCCAAACTAAAGTACTCCACCATAAACAAACACACTTATGCTTTGGTAAAGGTTGTGAATAATTTTTACCACTATATCCTTTGAAAAAAATTAGATGATAATGTTTTGGATCCAACCATAAAAATCATGTTTGGTCAAAATAAGTTGGGGGAGCACAGAGCTTGATGGATGGCCAAGTTGTAAGAGTATGACCTAAAAATCAAACCAATAAAGTTGATAAGAGGTCAGGGTTTTACCTAGTTGATTATGGAAATCAACCCAAGTATTTTTGTGGTATAATTATACCAATCAAAAATAGCTCATCATGACTGATGTGATCTAATTATCCATTTCTTCTTTATGTAAACCCTCCTCCAAGATTGAACCAAGTGAAAAAGAGAGCCTTTTAGCTGAAAGTAGTGCATTAAATTCTCAAGAAAGGAGTGCTCTAATAGAATAATTATGAAGGCATACATCTAAGAATCCTATCAAAAGATGAGGAAAAAAATTCATGACCATCTTTTATGAGAAATTGGGCAATGGCCACCCTTTGAGAACCAAAATATCCCATAAGATCCTATAATCTAGGTATTGTTATCCCACCATATTTAAGGATAGCCATACTCATGTTCATACTTTCCATGAGTACCAAACCTTCACTAAGAAGGAAGCTCGTACAGTGATGCCCCTTTAACCCATAATAGAGAAGCATCATTTTTCTCACTGGGGACTTGACTTCGTTAAATTCATCAACCTAATTTCATCAATATGTCACAAGTTTATACTCACAACCACTAATTACTAAATTATATGGATGGAAGAAATAGTGACTAGAAATAGCACTATGAAATAAGTGATCAAGTTTCTTGAGGATAATATAACCACATGGTTTGATACCCCAGTTTCACTAGTTTGTGATAATGGTCCTACATTTCATTCGATCAAACTCATTGAATGGGCTTATGTCAATGGCATCACCCTAAAATTGTCATCAAACTAATACCTTCAAGGGATGGCCTAACTAATTCAACCAATAATAAATTGATTAACATGATTAATAAATGTATAAAAAAGTAACCTAGAGACAAGCACTCATTATTGAAGTATGCACTATGGGTTGATCACACTAGATACAATCAGGATCTCAAGAGTTCACTTTTTCCTATGGTATATGGTTTAGAACCTATCTTCCCCATGAGTCTCAAGCTACTTATGTAAAATTCCATGAAATAATACATGGAGGATGATGGTAAGACAAACTCAAGTCTATTGTATATTATTTAAATGGAAGATGCAAGGGAAGAAGACCTATAAAATATTAGTAAGAATCAAGACACTATCAAAAAATGGTTTGACAAAAAGGTGAAGGTGATATCCTTTTAGATATTAGACCTGATTATATTATGGGACAAATCACATGAGAAGAAAGGGAAACATTCTAAACTAGACCCACTCTGGGTTGGTCCTTACCAAATTTCTTAGTTACTCGGGTAGAATGTATTTAGACTAAAGGATATCTAGGTAAACAATATCTCATTACCTATGAATGGATAGTTATTAAAACATTACGTCTCAATTATACCATCCACTATGATCTTAGCGTATCCCTTCAATTTAAGGATGGTGAATTAAATATAGGTTTGATTTAGTTTAGTTTTCTTTTGTTATGTTTGATTTTATTATGTGTTTCCCTTCTTATTTTTTCTCATTCATTGCTTTGGTTGTGTTCCTTTTCTCCCCTATGTTCAACTTTTTTCTGACCTTAGTAGCTTATCCTTATATCTCATAAATATAAATTTATTCCCATAATAGTATCAAGAACTACAACCAATGCCAAGCATTGGTCCCTAAACCTCAATATTTTGTCCTTTCAAAGGTTGATAGTACCTTGAAAATATAGTTTAGGAAATTGAAAAGTAGATATTGGCTTTACATTATTGAATGACCTAATATATGGATTAGTCTCTATCACATAAACCAATAATAAGGAGTCCATCAATTCTAAATTGGGTAGATAAATTGAGAAAATTTTCTCTCACAAGAGGTCATCACTGTACTTAAAGAACATCAAAAGGTCACAATGGATTCAAGGGATAAGTTAAGAGTCCCCTTAGTGTTAAAAAAACTCACTAAATCAACCATTTACCTTTGCTACATTGGTTCCCAAAACTCAAGGATTAGGAATAAATAAAACATCAAGACTGAAGAAACCCTAAATTTTAATAAAAATCTCAAGATCTCTTCCTAAGAAAGGGTGATTTGGGCAACCTTCATCATAGGCTTTCTATCTTGGCTAATAATGAATACATGTTTGGAATAGAACCAAAGGTATCTCTACTAGGTATATATATATATATATATATATATATATATATATATATATATATATATATATATATATATATATATATATATATATATATATATATATATATATATATATATATATATATATATATCTAGTTGTTATAAAATCAGTGTTTAAGCCTTCCTTTCATCATCCAATTTTCACAAAAGGAGTAAACACCTTTAATGAGTTCTACATGCTTATGTCCCTTCTAAGCTTGATCATAGATTCAAAGAGAGACAAAAAGAGAAATAAATCACTCTTCACATAAGATGATATCTTAAAGGATGTAGAGCCTATTATGATATATGTTAAATTAGACTTGATAACTACTTCCTCTTCTATTTTTTTTATATAAATATTGGCCACATATCTACTCATTCAATAATGGAGGTCCACATTATGGTTTATAAAAACCTAACAATGTTTTCCCCACATAGTCACCATTTTTTGTGATCAACACCTCTCTTTTCATAGAAGAAAATGGGACATTTATATTTCTAAGATATGAAAAATTGTATCACTTGAATTAATCCCCATTTTATCCTTGCAAAAGTAAAAATGTCGATGTTGATTCAATATTTATTGATAAAGTATTTTATAGCACCATTGATAGTTGTTGATTATTATGTTTGAATATATTTTTCAAATATTTACACCGCAAAAATTTGGTCATGTTACATTCTTCAAATTTTTCATACTTATTTTTGGATGTTAACTATTTTATATAGAAAATTCATACACATATATCTCCTAGATTCTTAGTCTTAGAACTCCAATCCCAAAGTCCAAGATGGCACTCTTCTAAAATCCTTGTGGTTAATAGTTAAATTTCCCTTTGCTTACATGTTTTTTTTTAATTACTTAGCTTGTTTTACATTTTTTTAGGTAATGGATTAGTTAGAGTTATCAAATACCTTGGAGGATTAAGCTAATGAGGAGGATCCATGTGTATCCTAATAGCTAAATGCATCAAATTTGTCAAAGTCCCAAGAGTCCCAAAACAATGAGGAGGTACCACATGTCTCTTAATACCCATAGGTATTAAAGCTATAAAAACCTTAAGAGGTCCAAATTAATGAGGAGGCACCACATGTATCCTTCCATTAAGAGGTGTCAAATTTATCATATCCCTAAAATTTCAAAACTAATGAGGACATGCCATGTGTCTCCTGACACCTAGAAGCATCAAATCTATCAAAGGCTTGAGAGGCCTAAATTAATGACGATGTACCACATGTCTCCTAACACCTAGAATCATTATATCTATCATATCCCCTAGAGGTTAAAACTAATGAGGATGTTTAATGTGTGTCATGACACCCAAAGGTGTTAGAGCTGATAGATCCTCAGGGGGCTCAAACTAATTAGGAGGCACCCATGTCTACTGACATCCAAAGGTGTCAGAACTATCAGATCCTTAGGATGCATGAACTAATGAGTATGTACTACATTTCTCTTAATAGCCATATGTATTAAATCCATTAGATCCTTAGAAGTCCCAAACCAATGAGGAGGTACCATGTGTCTCCTAACACTAAAGGCATCAGAGCTATCAGAGCCCTGGAAGGCCTGAACCAATGAGGAGGTGTCATGTGTATTCTGACACCTAAGTGGCATATGTTCTAAAAAGTCCTTCAAAGAGTTATAAAAGGTACAATTCAACCCTAACCCAATCATAAAATATCATGTGTATTTTCATACACTCAAGTGGACAACTTGTACATGCATAATTATCAAAATAAAGAGCTCTCACCACACCTAGTCAACATAGTACTAAATGTGTTCACCACTCTCTAATAAACATGTGACCAAGCCTAAGTATGATCATATTTCCATGAAGACTAAAATAGGTGCATTAATTACATTCTTATATTTTATTATCTTAATGGGTGAAATTATAATCTAATAGGTGTAAGGGTCCCATCACCACTAACCAACCTAAATGGAGCATATTTCAAAATTTTAAAATTAATTCCAATTGAGAAATAGCTAATTTGTGGTTCACACCATCAACTTAAACTTTAATTCACATAATGTGAGCCCTTTATATCCATTACTATTAAAATTTTATAGAGATCTATAAGATCCCATTTGGATTAAGAATTTTTATGTCTTTTATGCATCTAATTATTCTGATCACTCTACTTTGATTTACCTCCATATACCATAATACACTCCTAATATATTATATGCATAGGAAGTGATTTAGAAATGGCCACCTCAACTTTGAATCCCAGATCGAAGCCATAATTTGTGGACACCATGTTCCTATAGGGTATCATGAGATATAAGCATCACAATGAGATATTCAAGACCATTAAAGATATATAGTTTCTTAGTGGTGATGATGAGATAAAATATGATGAGGTAGAGTTCACCACTAACTTAATATCCCTAAAATCATCAGGACTACACAAGTGGTTGACAAGCCATAAAAATTCCCATGCACATAACTCATTAGAAACCTACTAGTCTCTTCTAGATGCATCAAGAACATTATGTAACTGCCCAATAATAAATTTGAGATTGTAGACATCTTTGGGATGGCATTTAAATAATATTATAACCTCTTAGAGTAAACCATTAGGTATTGAAAGGATATCATTAATGCATGGACCAAAACCCATAACATCTATGAAGTCTTGTAAGATTGGTCTGAGGACCAAGATCATTGGGTAAATAAATAGAACCCTAAATCCTATATAATCAAGACATTCTATGATGGGTACACAATGGAATGATACTATTAAACAACTATATAGGGAAATTGATGTGATGCACATCAACAAGTTTTGGGTTCCCCTATTGAGAATCATTATGAAGGGAGAGAAGGTTCTATATTTGGGGAGCCTCATTAACTTCATTCTCATCGAATAAGTGAATCAGTTCCATGTAGGAGGTACCTTTTACATGGTGGGTGTTATCTATGCTACCCTAGACTTAAAAATTTTAAATTTCCCTCAGTGGGTCTAATGGGATCCATGGTGTGCATAGTGATTTATGAACTATACATCCACCACTTATGGAGTCACATCTGGGATGTTTGTGACCATTTTTATCCCATTGTGTATTATGCCATCAATGATAATCCAATACCAAGACTTTTAGAGTAAGTGTGGGATTCTCTCCAACCCCTTAAATATTATTGGTAATATAGGTATCACACCATAATTAGGTTAGAGAGAATCCTATGGGCTCCTCTCTTGACCATACACAGTCCCAAACTACCATATATAACATGGAGATAGCTTATCAATTATCCAATTTCATCCTCAATCTCTACCTCACAATGAGACAAAAGTCCCATCCAGCACTCCCTATGGTCATTGGTCATCATGAGTACAAAAACCTACTACAATCCATGTCCCAACATAGGGACTCATTTAATATGGGCAAGGTGGAACATAGAGAATGGAATCCTTGGGGCATAATATAAGCTCATGTGGAGACATATTAACATGCCTAAATATCACCTACTACCACAAGGGCTACCCTCATGACATAATTCACCTCAACCTAGAAGATGAAACTAAGGTAATTACTAATCTAGAAGAAGTAGACATCTATAAGGTCCAAGTGAAAACACAACTCAAGCCTATGTTGGAAGAGAGACTACTCCTCCACATCCACCTCCAGTATAGAATGCCTTCCCATAGCTAATCTTCTCATAGCTAGTCCCATAAGTACATGTTGCCTAAGTCTCAGTGATAGTGAAGAGGTTCTATAGGTAAATAATGTAAGGGGTTGTATCTACTACAATTATTTAAACTTTGACATCTACCTCTCATGTGACTACTTCCCACATAGGCTAGTCCCAAGTTATCAGTGATCTTCATTTTACAAGTATCTCAAAATCACAAGAGATCCCACCTTGGGAACAACTTATAACATCCATAGAGGTGTCAACCCCAGATTTTAGTTGGACCAATCAAACCCTTGTTTCTCTTCTAGTTTCCCAACCCAAATGTAGGCTCCCCCCATTGTGACTCATTTCATAGCAACATTAGCAAGCACCTAGGCCCCCTTCTATCATTAGCATCAATTGCATTTAGTTTTCTATGTTTTCCAGCCCAAGTTCAACCTACATCTCTAATGAATCCTCTTATTCCAAACCCTACAAGTTCTTGGGTCCCATTTAGCCCTCTATCTTTTATGATCTTTAGAGCTTCAAGATTTATAACTCCTCCAATATTTCTCACATCCCAATTGTGTCCATATTAAACCCCACTGGCATGGTTTACACCATTAGTGACTCTTAGCCCAATCCCAAAAATCAGCATAACCTCTCACAAAGATCAAACTCCAAGTGCTTTCAGATTCTCAGTGGCCCCTATAGTCACATTTGTCCTAGCAACATCAATGATCCATACTAAAATAGTTTTTCTTAGTGTTTCAACTACCCCAGTAGCTTTCATGACTTTTAGGGATCATATTTTTATAGATCTCACTAATACTACCATGTCATCAATCCTAAAAATAGTCACTCAAACCCCAAAAAAATTAGTCAGGCTTATTTTTACTACTCTTGCTTTAGTATCAACATCACGGTTAGACTTGAGCAAAAGACTAAAGAAGAAGTAGAGAGTGATTACTCCCAATCATCTTGTGCATCCCCCCAAAACATCTATAATTCCTACCTATACCCCTCTATCCATCACTCTAGACACCCAAGGATTTGGATTTAACCAACCAATTTCCTTATTTACCCTAAATACTCAACTTCTAAGTTATATTGTCCCTTATGTTTCCATGACTTTGGAGCAATGGCAGTCTCACTTATTCCTTTGAGATTCTTATTTTATGATTCTTCCATTTTATCCCATGCCACTAACCCCACTCTTCACTCCATTTTTACATTCACTTTCATCTATTAATCATTCACCCATGCCTTCAACTTCTACTTTAGTTTCCATGCTTCATGTTTCATCTTCCACTACACTAGAAACTACAGATAGACAGGGATGGATTGATCCCTTTAGATCTTTAAGTGCATAGAGACTAGAAATGGTCTACCATGGGAACCTATACATCCAATTATAGTTTGACCAAGAGTAAAGGAGGATGAAAATGGTAATCTCACATACCTTGACTCAGGAGGGAAACCTTTTACTACAGAGGCCTTAATAAGATCTTTTCACCCTCACCAAAGTGAGGATTACAAGTGGAGAAGAAAGGGTAGTAGAGGACCCATTTTCAATGCTTTAATCCACCAATGAGATCTCTAAAAATTTAAAGGAAGTTATTAAATATTAGTTTAGGACTCTTGAGTCCAAAGTAAGGATTACTTTCTCTTATGGTCTAATTACAAAGTGGAGGTAGCACTTATATAGTTGTTCATGGCCCTTATGGAAGTGACCAAAGCTCTCTTCAAGAGAAAAGATATTTTCCAATAGGCACAAGCCTAACTAGATGGGATCATTCACATAAATAGTAAGTGCAAGAGGATAACATCCATTATAAAAAAATGGATGCTCCTAGAATTGAAGTTGATGCCCCTCATAAACCTAAATCTATATCAAACCTTTTTAGGAAGCATGAGAACCTCCATTAAAGAATAGTTGAGGAATGCTCAAGATAACATAGGGAACTTGGATATGAATAGGGACTAGATCCTTGTTTACTTAAAGGAAGTTATCATCATTGTTCTCTTTCATCTAGATGGCACTTTACTTGGGCAAGATGAATTTAGATTTCACTTGGCACATTTCAATGAAGCCATGAGGATAAAGGTGGAAAAATCCAACAAGACCAGTACTAAGGATATATTGGAACTTATCACCCCATCCATAGTCAACATTAGTTAGGTCAATGAAGTGAAAGTCTCATTAGAATCTCCTCTCAAGGCACATGATAGTCTACTAAATCAAGTAGAAGTGATCTTCCAAGATCCACTTATCAACCTACAAAATATTGATCGAGAGGCTAATATGGTTGACCAATCATTAGCATCTTAGAAAGGTGATCATAAGCAATTAGGAAGTAGACCCCCATAAAACTATATATGATTATCTATGTGCCTAAATGGAATCTACACCAACATGTCACCATCTCTTCTCCCCTTTATTTATCATTTATATGTGATCTCACCTTAATGATTGAATTTGTAATTTTTTTTACCGTGATGGCTTAGAGTGGGATCCCATGTTATTTGAAGGTGCTCCCATATTAGTTCCTATATATGTTGATGTATATATTTTATATATATATATATATATATATATATATATATATATATATTATGGTTTGTAATTTTGTAATTGATCACTCTAAACATTAATACAAGACTTTGTTTTCTACTTACAAGTTTTCATTTCATGAATGTATTCAAACTTATTTGGTTTTATGAGTAATTTTAGTGATAAAGAACTTAAGCATGTGTTTTCTACAGGTGTATCTATTAATTATAATGACATTTGAGACATTATAGTTTCTTTCTTGAACTCTTTTTTCTTTCTCCAAACCATTATAGGTGTGTATGTGTGATTAGAAATAGAGATATTATATGTTTACTTATATAAATGATTCTAATAATTAAGCATTCATCACTTCCCTTTGACTCCCTCCCCTATGTGGTTTTAGTTTGAGATCTTGTGAAGCTCAACATATAATGGTAAAATTGTAGTTGAGCATGTCCTTGATTCTTAAAGCACTGATATTTTTATTTGACCTAGAGATCTTCCTTGTCTACCTTACCCTCCTTCCCTTTTGATGTTTATTTATTATCAAGTGATCTTTCCCTTATTTTACAAATTTTAAAGTGAATTGCAAGGAGATAAACTCATTGCATTATATTAACTACTATGAAGAGGTTTTATATCAAGTGGGAAATAGGAATTGAATCTCTAGTGGTAGTACTACATCTCTTTGAGATATATTTCAAGTAGGATATTTTATGGATCCCAATACCTAAAACTCATGTCCTGGATTATTTTAGTAATAATCATAAAATGAGAGGATGAAAGTACCTTATTATCTCCCAGGATTTACTCAATATACTTAGCTCAATAGGAGTATTTTAGGGCATGAAACATTGGGATCAACAATGGGCATTTATATAAAAATGACTCCACAGACATAGACTTAACATAATGGGTAGATTTTGATTCAATTTACATAGTTTACATGATTCTAATATATATTTGGGATAAAATTCTATGCATTGGGAATAGATTTGGGATAAAAAATTTCATGTTTATGATACATATTATATATATGTTTCATATCATAGATTAAATTTTGATGGATACTTTAGCTTGATACATATTTTAGGTACACATGCACCAAATTATAAATACACTTCCAAATTATACACATTTTTATGCACCGACCTTTCCAAGATGCAACATTTGGGTCTTTATTTGTCTACTACAGTTAGCTCTTTTTTATTAGTGTGATCAAGATTTTACACCTTTAAGGACTTGTCACTTTGATTATATTATTTTGATTTGATATGTATATAACACTTGACTTGGTTGAGTTTAGATAAAAAAATTAGATTAGCTAGATTAGTTACACTTAAGTGTTTTGTTTAAGATTTTATGCTCTCAATAGACTTGGCACAATTCATCCTTATACTAGATTAGGGGCATGATCATCCTCCAATTACCCTCTTCACATATCATAATTTAAATTGTGAACCTCTCTCCAATGCTTCAATTATGAAGCATATATACCAAGACAAACTACCAAAGGGAAACATGGTTACATCAAATACACAGGTGTACTCCTTCATTTATCTCTTTCTTTCAAGTAGTTTAATATTATTCAATTTTAGATTATATGCACTGATTACACCTATAACATGCTCTTGGTTGCAAGGCATTCACATACAGTAAATTTAAGTGGGCTAAAGCAAATACAAGGTAGGTTATACACACCAAGATATGTTTTTTTTCCTTCAACCTAGTATTAACATCCTTATGCATTACTATATTAAATGGGGGATGGGAAATGTATATGCTTAAATATGGATTTATATGTTAAACTAGTATTTTATTCTTTAAAAATATATCTCAAGACTCTACCCTTTATTTTGACCTTCTTTGCATCTGAAAGGCTCATATTCACCACCTCAATAAGACTAATTAATTATTTATTAATCCAATGTTGATTTCTTTAATTATTTAGATCACATCTAACCAAAAAATGCTTAAAATATGATATATCAGTTACAACCTCAACAAATTTCCTCCTTTCTAGATAATTGTGTTCAAAACATGACATTAGCATTGACACTATTGTCCCTAATCCAATGTAAATTTCCTTACCATAAAAACCCTCAAATTATTAAATATTTTAATGTGTACAGTTCATCCTAAGAATGTCATTAACCCTTCTTTGAGGATCATTTCAAAAGAACTAGTATAAATACAAGTCAAATCCAATTCATTTAGACATCAAACAATCACCTCTTAAGATTAGATAAACTACTAAATTGCATAACTAATATATTCTACCATATTCATGTTTATTGGCATATCAATCATATGAATAGTCATACTACAAGTATAAATCACTCAAATAGTATCCCATGAGCCATATTTGTCATGTTATAATCTAGATCATTGCATGCACTTACATATAGCATTCTACACTATTTTTTACACACATACTAACACATAAGGGAGAACTACAAAAGTCTGAGGCCATCTTTATATTATTGGCTATGGAGGTAGTGCTCATTGATAAAGGCGTCTTTGAGATCAGATTGATACTGTGAGCTGACTAACCCAATTTTTGTCAAGGTGGAGAACTAGAGTTTGAGCTATAAATAGTGATAAGAAACTATGTGAAATATCTAGATACATCATATGAAAGGTCATAGAAAACTCAGAAAGACATAGGTAGTCATATATTGATACATTAAACATTATGTATATGATAGTTATATCAAGATTATAATAGGAGTATTAATGTAAGTGTTTACAAATTAACACAAGTATTTAGATAAATAGAAATAATATTTCTAGAATATGATGACTAGTTCTTAAACATCAGACAGGTTGTTTCCACACATGTACATCTCATATCTATATGTGCATCATTGCATGAGTTAAGTATGGTTTCTTCTTTGTGATTATTTAATAAATATATTTTTTAGCATTATACTTTCTATATTTATTACTTTTTCTAATTCAACACTGAAGTTGAATATCATAAACTAAATTATTCAATTGTCTCAATTTAGGTATAGTTTAATCCACTCTTGAATATACTATTCCTCCCAACCCTTGACCCCATAAAGGGTTAAACAAGTAGTAATTTGTGTTTCCTCCACACTAGGTGTAGGAATAACTTGTGTAGCCATAGGTGTAGACACATGGATGGTATAAATTGGAATGATTTTATGAATATCTATTGTAGTATATATGCATATAAAATTTGGATTATCTCCATTAAAAATTCCATCATTATGTTTCTTAGTTATTTTTTGATGGTGCAAGGGTTAAGGAACTATTGTCACCAAATCTTGCACCCTAAAAGAGAGTTTTCAAGTCTCTTCTAGATTTGGGAAATGTTGGAACATTTCCAGGCATGTGGGTATACCTATAAAGGAAATGAACCTCTAGATTTAAAGGGTTAGCTCCCTGAATGTATCTCTACAAAACAACTTCTATTTAAACCAATTTGCTTGAAGGGCAAAGAGTTAGAAATTGCATAAAAGGAAACCCACTCTAAAAGTGGTGATGCAATCAAGATTATCTTCCATGTAAATATCATATTCTAGTGCAAAATATATCAAAACTCATATACCATCTTCAATCTCTAAGGATTATAATGCAAGTATTTGAGTATAAAGGTGAGATGTATAAAATAACACAAGGAAAATGAACTGAAAGGCAAGTTGTACATTCCAAGAATATTTATACACTTACATCAATTTAACATACTTGAACGTACTCTATATGACCTATTAGATTAAGAACTTTTTCTCAGGCATGATGGATAAAGGATGAAAGGATGGAAAATCATCCCTTGTTGTCACTATACGTCACTTACATGCTTAGCTAATTATTCATAACTTGAAGAAAAAAAGACTTGTACTAATGCTTAAAGGCAAAATATGACGTCAATCTAGCAAGGATTTGCCATACATTGAGTGGAACTTCTTTTTACTAGACTAAGGTTGTATTTATAGCAAAAAAGGAAGTAAGAGGGGAGGTTTTTTGGCATTAAAAAGAGGAATCAATCTATTATAAGATTCCAACCATGGTTGTAATTGTCTCTGCAAATGATGCTCATTTGGTCCATTTGATTGATCCATGTCACCTCAAGTGGTTACATAGTTAGCTTTCTCTCTCAAAGATGTTTCCCCAATGGTTGCACTAGAAGAATAAATATACCTCAAGCTAAGTAATGGCATTAATGTAGTTATTAAAAATGAGTACACCTATTATAGATTTGTCTTGATGCTAATAGATTCTCACCAGCTCGTTGACATGTGTAACAGTATAAGGGAGAGTCCATTTCATTTTTTTGGCCTTAGAGATGAAACTACATGAAGCCTATGTACATGCCTTCATGGTATTTGTCAAAATGCTAGCTCCACATGTATGTCTACAAACATCCCTTGAAATCTCATCCTAACTTGACCTTATTCAAATGTTTAATCCCTATAGATCCCCTCAGCCTTTCTTCTATTGATTGGCTATCAAAAATGACTTAGATCTTGATCTGATCAAGGTGATGTGAGCCCTCCAATCTACTTTATTTTTCTCCATTTGATATTCCATGGATGAAGAACATGAGCCCTTAGATCTTTGAGTGTTCGATCAAGGACCATCAATCTACCTAGGACCCACTATTTAAACAACAATGACTATCCCATTGTTGTTTAAACACCAAAAGCTAGCCCATGACCCTAAAGTTGACATTCATGTAACTATCACTCTATTGGAACCATTCTTTCAGGGTATTTTCCTTAAACTTATTACTTTGGCATCTTTCCTAGATAATTTTAGTATGGATAATTCTTTTGGCCATTCTTCCAAAAAGTACCCTTTAGATTTTGCTTTTGGCCAACTTTTATTGAGAATAACCCTTCAGCCTTTTTGTAAATCCCTCTTCAAAAAGCTTGAAAATACCTCTTCAAAAATCCTAAAAAGGACACTTTCTCAAGAAAATACCCTTTGATAAAGTGTATAGGGTACTTTCATAAGAAATGTCCCTTCAGAATTTTTGCAATGTCCTTTTCCCTTTAGAACAATTCTTTTGGAAAGATTGTTTTAGAAAAAATGTCTAAAATAATTCCTTCAAAAAAAATGTTTTAGACAAAATGTTCAAAACATAACTTTGCTGAAGGAAATAACACTTGGACAAAAGACTAAATAAAAGCTTCTTCAGGGAAATTGTTTTAGATAAATGTCTGAAATAATTCCTGACACATGTAAAAAACTTCAAACAAAATTTTTGAAGGAAATGAAACTTGTGCAAAAAGACCAAACAAAATATTTTGAAGGAAATAACACTTTTCAAATGCTTCACTTAGCCAAAATGAAATAAAAGATGCAAAACTTGGGAGTGAAAACTGGCCAACATTCTTAGTGATTCCTAGGGGTGGCATGCCTATTATGTCAAAGACCAATTACCTAAATCCTTCCATTGGGTATAAAGTCACACACATAGGCACCCAAAATGACTTGAATAGACCTTTGGCTTAAAAAACACAAGCTAGTTGATTCACACACACAAAGGAAAACACACACTAAACAAAAGGAAGGAAATACAATTGTGTTATAAATCACATAGGTAACACCATAGCAAACCAAAGGAAAAACACGTGTGTTCAACTAGAACACTTAGGGAACACAACCAAGCTAAAACAAAACTAGACTAAACACACACCTATGCTACTATTTTTAAAACATGACTTGCAAGGACTAATAGAAAAACTTTAGATGTATCTCATTTACAGGGATAAGCAATTCTTTTTCATTCATCTTAGTTAGTTGAAATGAGTTACTTTGCTTGCACTTATTAATGATGTAACGGCCACTACATAAAGCATCAAACTTTTTATGTCTACCCAATTTTGCTCTATCTTCATCCCATTTTAGAACCAAGACACCTTCCTTGAAAACTCTTGTACTTGCTCTTTTGTCAAAGGACTTCTTCATGAGTACTTGGTGGTGTTCCATGGCCTTGTGTGCATTTTATCTTACTTCTTATAGCTATATTACTTCTGCCAATCTGACTTCTATTGGAGTATTTTCAAGTAGTTCCAGTTGATTTGCAAGTTCTAGAGTAGGTAATTATTGATATATGGACAACATATCCTCTCTCCCATAAACAACCACAAAGGGAGAGTTACCAATTAATCTCTTAGGATTAATCCTATCATCCCATAATTTTGTGTTTAACTTGGTATGCCATGCACTTTATTTATTCTCCAATGTCCTCTTGATGATCTTGATGACATTCTTGTTAGTAGACTCAGTTAATTTGTTACCTTGAGGGTAATAGTTGGATGAGGTACTCAAATAAACTCCATTCCTATTTTCCCAATAAAAAATTTTAGCACTTATGAAATTAAGTGCATTATCAAAAATGATAACATGGGGAACTATAAACCTTGTTATAATGTTCTCATAGAACTCCAAAATAGCATTTTCACTTACCTCCTTCAATGCAATATCCTCTACCCACCTTTTAAAGTAGTCATTAGTAGTCAATACCCATTTGTGTCTAGCAATTGATAGAGGGTTGATCACACCAATGAAATCAAGGCCCCATTTCATGAAAGGCTATTCTACTTAGATAAGATTCAATGAAAGGGATGTAAGTTTGTGGTTTCCTATAAAGAAGGCACATTGAGGATACATATTAGCCTAATGGTAACAGTCCTTAAAAAGGATAGGCCAATAAAAACCAGCCCTCATTATCTTTGTATCCATCATCTTAGGAGAGAAATGACCTCCATCTGCACCATTATGAAACATTCCTAGTATCATACCAAACTAATCATTATTAACACACCTCAATAGCACACCATTCACATCTTTCCTAAAGAGAACACCATCTACAAGATAGTAAGGAATGGTATGTAATCTAAAATACCTCCTTTGAGACTTGTTCAAGCCATTGGGGCACCCACCATTTTGAATAAAACTAATGATGTTTTGTGTCCAACTTTGAACTTGTATGTGATCAATTGATTGGGGAAAAACTTGGTTAATCAATACTTCCTCTTTTGGTTCTTGAAAATTTGGAGCTAAATGCTCAAATAACCCTTTTCCTCTTACCAATTTTGTCACCTTAATATCCACATCATACTCCATTACCTTTGTAATCCACCCATCTTTTTTTTAAATGAGGTCTTTGCTTAGGAGAAACTCCTTGGTACTAGGATGAGAAACCATGACATGTATCTTGTTGTTTGAAACCATGTGTCTGAATTTTTTTAATCCTCTTATCACAACTAGAGCTTGTTTCTCAACAAATGTATACTTGACCTCATAATCTTCCAATCCTTGGCTAAATAATGTAAGTGGTTGTTCTACCTCTTTATCATTATTTTGCATAAGCATATCTAAGATTTTATCAAGTTTATTAAATGTATACATTATGAAATCTTTGGTAAAGTTTGGGTTCAAGAGAGTAGGATATTTTGTAATTGCTCATTTGATTTCCTCAAAGCTACTCTTACCTTCCTTTGTCCAAGCAAAAGCTTGGTTCTTCTTGAGCATGGCTATGATAGGCTTTACTAAAGTTACAAAGCCTATAATAAACCTTCTTAAAAAATTATTTTCCCCAAGAAGCTTTGAATTCCTTTATTGTGTTGAGGCAAAGACAAGCCTAGAATAAAATCAATCCTTTTGGGGTCAATAGACAAGTTTTCTTTTGAAATAATATGACCCAATAACTTACCTTCATGGACAACAAAGATGCACTTTTTTGGATTAAGGGATATTTCATACTCCTTGCACTTTTCAAACTCTTACCTTAGATGTTCCATATGATCATCAGCATCTTAAAAAAAATAGTTATATCATTAAGGTACACAAGCAAAAACTCATTGATCAAACCTTTAAAATCCATGTCCATTACCCTTTAAAAGTTATCTCTAACATTGGACAAACCAAATGGCATCTTCCTATAGGCAAAGGTCCCCTATTTTTTAGTGAAGTATATCTTGAACTGATCCTCTCCATTTACCAGTATTTAATTGTAACTTGAATAACCATCAAGAAGTGAAAAACATTGAGAACCTGAAACAACTTGTAGAATTTGTTTCATGGAAGGTAGTGGATAATGATCCTTGAGAGACACTCTATTAATGTCTTGAAAATCCACACAAAGTTTGATCTCTCCATTTTTGTTTTGGATAGGTACAATATTATCCACCCAAGTTGAGTGTTTGATAGGAAAGATAATTCTAGACTTGATCAACTTGGTCAGCTCTTTCTTCATGAGTTCCTTTATCTTGGGATTGATAGGCCCTTATTTCTACCTAACTAGTTTAGCCCCAAGTTATAACTCAATGGTTTGATTAGCTAGACTTTGATCAAACCCTTTAAAATATTTGTATTCCCAAGAAAAATGTCATGAAACTCTTTGCATAATTCAATAAAGGTTTGCCTCTCAAATAGAGAACATGTCTTACCAATTTTTAGAAGCTTGTCCTTGTAAATCATGACTCTCTCATAGTTTTATTCTTTTGTGGACATGCTCACTCTTTCTTTATTATTTTGATCATATTAATTAAGAACACTCTCTAAATTAATCATCCTTTTAGGTATCTTATTTATCTTTAGTTTAATAACTTATTCTTCGTATTGATCATGCAGTCTCTTTTAGTTCCTTGAGGAGAATTCTGCCTCATTTTGTAAGAAGTGTGCAATGTGTTCATCACTTTCAAACACTTTTAATGACACTTAATTATCTAGGATAGAAGGCCTCATAATGAACTTGATATGAAATTGATCTTTTTCCTTCCCTACATTATTAACTATTTCAAACTATGCTCCTATGGTAGCCAATATATCAGCATGTTTATTTGAATCCCTTGGTATAGGTTGTATGTTGAAGGCATCAAAGTCTTCAAGTAGGTCCCATACCCTATGATTATATAATTTAAGAAATGGATTCTTTTTTTTATCTTTATTTCTCACTTGATGGATGACCAATTCACTATCCCCATAAAACTTCAAATTCTTGATCCCTTTCTTCTTCACCCATTAGAGGATGTGAACTAGGCCTTCATATTCTGCCACATTATAGGTGCTGAGGAAGTGGAATATATATGAGTAGTATTGATTATTTGATGGATAAATTAACATAACCCTAGATCTTACACCTAATTTTCTTCTTGAGCCATCAAAAATCATTTCCCATGTCCCTTTAAGTTCATGATCTTCATTAGTGAGTGAAGGAATGGAAGCATCTTTTTCATGCATATAATAATATCCCGAATTAGTATCTTTTATGAATGTATATATATTAATTACATGTGTTTTAGTGTTATAATTATCAAGGAAAATATCAAAAATACCTTCAAGGAGGGAGGATGCTTCACCATCCATGACACCTTCCTCTTCTTTACTAATTAGACAATTTTTATTTGAATTTGTCTCCTTGTATGGCTCAATATGAAACCTTACTAAGATCTATGTCCTTATAGTCACCTTGGTTCCATATCTTATTTTAAATTCTATAAAATACCAATTAATATAAATTTACCCTCTTATTTTAGCTGTAAATTCCCTTGATAATCAGATAGCAAAATGAGTTAGGTCTACTACCACAATGTCTTGTATAATAGGGAAACTTGGGCAATCATGTAGAAAGACTTTAAAACCTCTGAATAATACCACTATCTTGGTTGGAGTCCCATAAAGATACAACACACCTTTACTATGTGTTTCATACTTTAATCTCAACTTATCATCCACCACCTTAGGCATGATAGTGGTACTAGCTCCACTATCTACAATAAAATTGTGAACCAACCTATCTCCCACATGAGTGTGAAGTAGAAGGGTGGAGGATTTTTTAATTTTGTGGAGGGATATAAGACATAATTTAGAGTATTAGTAAGGGATACACTATTGTGTTTTTAAGTTTGAGGGTCTACATGAAGTCTCGTAAGCTATTCTTGTAGGAGCTCCTTTTAACCAGACATATGTAAGACTTTCCAAAGAGATATGCTTGTCTTGATATTCTTCAAAGAATAAATAATTTTTAGAGGGGAATTATTCACATTTTCTAGTATTATTAAAGGTAGTGAGGGATCTTAAACTTGCTACATCATAGTCTTGACAACCCTACTCACATTTTGACTTTGTTGAGGAGCATGATTGGTAGTAGGTATTGCACTAGGATTCACACTTTATGGCCTTGGAGAGGCATTGCTTGGAGTCACATGTACTCCCAGAACATCTCCCAAAGCTCTATTTTGTCTCATCCATTTTCTACAATTGATGTGCTTTGATTTAACACATAATCATCCTTCATTTGAAACTTCATCATACCTACACTTTGGTTACTACCTTTTCCATGAGTATCCCTTTGCATGAGATTCACTTCTTCTGATGTCACATAAGGAGTATCTTCTTCTTATGCCACCAAATCTTGGTTGTCTTCTCTGTCATCATACATAAACTAACCTTGAGGTTATCCCCATTGGTCTAAATGATCCTCTCCTTGGACTAGATTAGCATATATTAGAACAACAACCTTCATGGAAGGAGTGGATATATGATTATAGGTATTGGGTTGCCTATTAAAACCTTGTTTACCTTGTTCTCTTCCTTGGTATTTATATTATTGTGGAGCTCTATCACCTTATTGAGGATAGTATTTAGGGTTAGGTGGAGCACTTGCCTATAATTGAGCTTACTTGAGTTGAGCTCATAATGACCAAATCTCTTCATCTTTATTCACAACATTTCCATTTTCTTGGGAATGGTTCTCAACTTTTCATTAGCATTAGGAATTTGTGATATGCTTGGAGCTTTAATCGGAATATGAGATAGCAAAGGTATATAAACTCTTAGAGGTAGCTTTCCATCTTGTATCAAGCTATTATTAGCTTCAATAGCTATCTCATATGCATATATCAAATTAAATCATCCCATTGATGAAAAAATTACCACCACATCAGTATTAATATCCTTGAGATAAGTGGGAAACACAAAGCTCAAAGGAGGTCTTATGACAGGTGGCAACCTATGACATGTCTTTTGAAATATTTCATTAAAATCTCCCATGGATTTGTTAGGACCTCTCTTTGTCACATTTATCTGATGGATTAGAAAATTATGGTCACTCTTATTCTCAAATATAGTTACCAACAATTCCCCAAAGCCATCCTAACTTGTAATGCAACCACATTCCAAAGTCCTAGACTAGTCAAGTGCCTTACCTTTTCTAGACTTAGAAAGCAATATAATGGATATGTTGGCTTGGGTGACATTATGGAAGTTACATAAACTTGAAATGTCCCTAATATGATTAGATGGGGTAATAGGACCCTCTCCATTTAAACTAGGGAGATTCTTGGTAGCATTGGGAGGAATGGGATCGTATGCAAGAAGGTTGATTGGATTTTAGGTATTAAAGGTTGAGAAAGGTTGCTATCTATACATTTCTCCTATTTCCTCTTGATATCCTATCTCTTCAATATCCTCAACTTCTTTTTATTATTATTCAAAACCTCTTTCCCCGGGATCTCTAAGCATTAGGAATGGTTCAGGGCATTGTTCTTCAAGAAGAGCTTCAGCTAGAAGGGTTTGATTGAATATTCTAAATGACCTAGTGACGACCATGAAGTATAATATGGGAAACTTGATCTACAATAAGATATTTTCACCTTTTAGTCACAAAATTTTGGATTAATAATATTTTTGTGACCTTAGGCTTGTTAAGACTAGCACTCACCTTGACATGTCAATAATTAGGACCAACGGTCCCATCAGGCATGCCAGAATTATTGTCACCAAATCTTGGACCCTAGAAGAGAGTGTTCAAGTTTTTTCCAAATTTGGTCAATGTTGGAACATTTCCAATCATGTGCATATACCTATAGAGGAAATAAACCTCTAGATTTAAAGGGCTAGCTCCCTAAATGTATCTCTACAAAATAACTTTTGTCTAAACTAGTTTTCTTGAAGGGAAAAGAGTTATAAATTGCATAAAAGGAAACCTACTCTAAGAGTGGGGATGCACTGAGATTATCTTCCATGTGAGTATCATATTCTATTGCACAATATAGAAAAATGTATAGACCACTTAAATCTCTAAGGATCTAGCATAAGTATTTCAGTATAGAGGTGAGATGTATAAAATAACAAAAGGCAAATGAACTGAAAGGAAAGTTACACATTTCAAGAATAGTTATACACTTACATCAATTTAAAACACTTTAACACACTCTATATGACCTATTATACTAATAAATTTTGCTCAGGTGTGAATGATAAAGGATGAAAGGAAGGAAAATCATCATTTGTCACTTACACGCTCAGACAATTGTTTAGAACTTGAAAGAAAAAAGACTTGTACTAATTTTTAAAGGAAAAATATGACATAAATCTAGTAGGTATTCACCATAAATTGTGTGAAACTTCTTTTTAATAGCCTAAGGGTTGTATTTATAGTAGAAAGGAAGTGAGATGGGAGGCTTTTTAGCACTAAAAATAGGAATCAATCAGTTAGAAGATTCAAAACATGGTTTCAATTGTCTTTGTAAATGATTCTCATTTAGGCCATTTGATTGATCCATGTCACCTAAATTAGTTACATAGTTATCTTGCTCTCTTAAAGATGCTTTCCTAATGGTTGCACCAGTAAAATCAAGATACCATGAGCTGAGTAATGGCATCAATGAAGTTATTGCAAATGAGTCCACATATTATAGATTTGTCTTGATGTTAATAACTTCTCACTAACTCACTAAGGTTTGTAATGTTATAAGGGAGAGTCCTTTTCGTTTTGTTTTCCTTGGAGATGAAATTTCTTGAAGCCTACATGCATGCCTTCATGGCATTTGTCAGAATTCTAGCTCCATGTGTATGTCTGTAAACATCCCTTGAAATCTCATCCCAACTCAAATTTAGTTGAAAGTTCAATCCCTATAGATCCCCTTATCCTTTTTTATTTTTATTGGCCATCAAAAATGACTCAAATCTTGATCTGATCAAGGTGATGTGAGCCCTTTGATCTAGTTTATTTTGCTATGTCCAATCTTCAATGGATGAAGAATGTGAGCCCATGGATCTTTGAGCATTCAAATGAGGACCATCGATCTTCCTGGGACCCACTATTTAAACACCAATGGCTAGCCCATCACTATTTAAATGCCAATAACTATCCCATGACCTTGAAGTTGACATTAATGCAACTATCACTCTACTAGAACCATTCTTTCAAGGTATTTTCCTTAGACCTATTGCTTTGGAATATTTCTCAAACAATTTTCCCATGGATAATTATTTTAGCCATTCTTCCAAAAATTACCTTTCATATTTTGCTTTTAGCCCACTTTTGCAAAGAATAACCTTTCAGCCTTTTTGTAAATGCCTCTTTAGAAAGCTTGAAAATGCCTCTTTAAAAATCCTAAAAAGGACACTTTCCCAAGAAAAGACCCTTCGAGAAATGTTGAGGGAACTTGCATGATAAATGTCCCTTTAGAGTTTTTGAAATGTCCCTTTGGACTTTTTGTAATGTCCCTTCAGACTTTTTACAATGTCCCCTTGCCTATAGAATAATTCCTTCAAAAAGATTATTTTAGACAAAATGTCTAAAATAATTCCTTTAGAAAAATTATTTTGGATAAAATGTTTGAAACTTAACTTTGTTGAAGGAAATATCACTTGGCCAAAAGATCAAACAAAAGCTTCTTCAGGGAAATTATTTCAAATAAAATGTCCAAAATAATTCCTGACACTTGTGAAAAAAACCCAAAAAAAAACTTCTAAAGGAAATGACACTTGTGCAAAAATCCCAAACAAAATCTTTCAAAGGAAATAACACTTTTTGAATGTTGCACTTAGCCAAAATGAAAGAAGAGATGCAAAACTTGGGAGTGAAAATTGGCCAACATTCTTGGTGATTTTTAGGGGTGGCATGCCTACTATACCTAAGACCAGTTTCTTAAATCCTTCCATTGGGCATGGAGTCACACATATAGGCACCCAAAATGACTTGAACAAACCTTTAGCTCAAAAAACATAATCTGGTTGATTCACATGCACAAAGTCAAAGACACATACCAAACAAAAGGAAGGAAATACACCTATGCTATAAATCACGTAGGGAACACAATATCAAATCAAAGGAAACACACATGTGTTCAATTAGAACACTTAGGGAACATAACTAAGCCAAAAAAAAACTAGATTGAACACATACACCTATGCTACTATTTATAAAACATGACTTGCAAGGGCTAATAGCAAAACTTTAGATGTATCCCATTCACATGGATAGGTAATTCTTCTCCAATCATCTTGGTTAGTTGAAAGAAGTTATTTTGTAGAGATACATTTAGGGAGATAACCCTTTAAATATAGAGGTTTATTTACTCTATAGGTATACCCATATGCCTAGAAATGTTCCAACATTGCCCAAATATGGAAGAGACTTGAACACTCTCTTATAGGTTAGAAATTTGGAAACAATAGGAATATTATTCCTATAACATGAATTTTATTTATTTTGTTTGGTTTGATTTGGAGTTATAGAGGTTTTAGTCCTTCAAAACCCTGGTTTAGGGTATTATGACTGTATACATGTCAAGAGCTCAAATTTAAGATAAATTCAAATTTTTAGATATAATTTGGAATATTTTTTATTTTAAAATACTATACACATTTATATATTACTTTTTCACCCACTTTTTAACCTTGAAAAATATCAAAACATGATAAAAACAACTTTTCTTAAATGTAGACGCACTTTCCTTGATTACAAAAAACCTATACTTTCTCTTGAAGCTTGTAACATGAATGAATAATATTTAAAAGTGATAAATGTGATTATAAAACAAAAAATATATTCACTTACATGTAATCTCATATTTATTTGAAAGCATGAACTTATTAATGCAGTCTATCAATGTTTTTGAATGTAAAATATGTTACATAGTCTTGTATATACCCTATTTTCAGAACTTCTTTTTATTCAAGCCTTTAAGTTTATTGTAATTTATTATCCTATTTTCTTATATCCTATTGTCTTCTCCACACATAAATATCTCTCATACTTCTCACTCATTTATTTCAACATCATAAAACTATCTAACTAGCTTAGTAAACCCAACTTAAGACTTAACCTTAATTGAGTTTGACATAGTCACATATGAGTTAAGAAATTTGAACTATTATAAAACATGTATAATACCTTCCTTGACCACTCCATGAAGTATAATTTCAAAACCAATAATTATGAGATGATAAAATCTCTTATAACACCCAAAACAAGTTTAAAAATTCAAATTTTCAATTTTGGCAAGAAATTTGAAAACAAACTAAAATGACCAAAATAAATAAAAGTGAAGCATGGAAAGGCTTATTAAAAAAAATTATGACCTCATAAACCTATTCAAGACAAAAAAATATAAAAATAAACAACTAAAATATAATGTTTCTACATTAGACTCCCTAAGTACAAAAGCATTCATGAGCTCCTGCTCATGAGGTCTTCAATGGTAGTTCCATACTGGACTATTTTTTATGGAGTCAACCAAGAATCATATTCAATTATATTATTATTCCACTTCACTATATATTTTAATTACTCCTTACCTCTAGTTCTCTTGACAACCTATTTGTCCAAAATAGCTTCTATTTCATCCTTTTGTGCTTTGGGTAGTTGTTGTTCCCAATCAATGACCTATTCATTATTATCTTTAGATGTTTTTTTGTATCTTATTATAATCTATAAATATATAGGTTTTATACATTAAAAATGGGTGAAATCCAAATATTATGTGGGAGTTCTAGTTCATAAGCATTAGCAAAAAACTTTTTCAAGACCTTACAAGGTCCTATCTCCTTTAATTTGAGTTTATTATATTCTCTTTTAGGAAACCTCTCCTTTCTAAGTTGTGATAACACCAAATCTCTTACCTAGAGTTAAATTCCTTCCTTATTTTGTCAGCATCTCCTTTATACTTACTAGCACTCAACTCCAACTACTTCCAAACTTCTTCATGTAACTCTTTCATGATTGTAGTAAAAGCTTCACCTTCAGCACTCCTCTTCTCTTGTTTACCCAAATATCTAAGCTCATAAACACCTATTATATTTATCCCATAGATAATATGAAATGGACTGAAACTTGTATTCCTATTAGGTGAATCATTTTATGAAAATTTCATCTTGGGCTAACACTTGATCCCATTAGTTTGGACTATCACTTACCAAACATCACAATAGATTACCTAAGATTATATTTATAACTTTAGATTGACCATAAGCTTGAGGATGGTAAGTTTAATTTAAACTCAATGTAGTCCCAATTTTTTTCAAAGTGGTCTCCAAAAATGTCCAACAAAATTTGTAACCTTGTCATAAATAATGCTTCTAGGAATTCCATATAGCCTTACCACTTATTTGAATAACAAATTAGTAATGTTAATATCATCACTTATCTTCTTACATGATATGAAGTGTGTAATTTTTTAAAACCTATTAACAATAAAAAAATGAATCATTACCTCATTATTTTCTTGGAAAACCTAATACAAAATCTATATTTATTGCATCCCATGGCCTGATTGGAATAGGTAGTGGTTGATATAGACTTATATTTTGACTCTTTCCTTTGGCATGTTGAAAAATCCTACATCTTTCCACTAATTTATTGACATCATCTTGAATTCTTGGATAATAATAATATGCATTCAATTGAGAAAAGGTATTTATTTATCCAAAAAGTCCAACTAAACTATCACTCTAATTTTTTTTCAATAAATTATCTCTCATAGACCCCCTAGGTATGCATAGTTATTTGACTTTAAATAAAAATCCTTATTGAATCATATAATACATCCATGGACTCTTTCCATGTTTTTTAGATTCCTACAAGCCTCATTTTCTTCCTCATACAATTCCTTTAATTACTCAATTCCTAAACTACTCACTTGAGATTCATGTATGATCATACAATTCTCCTCCTCAATGTATCAATTACCTTATTGAACTTCCCACTCTCATGTTTTAGATTAAGGTAAAAACAGGTTTTGGAGGGATCCCGAAACCCTTTACAAAAAATAAAGATAAACCATTAAGCACAACCAAGTTCAAAAGAACCAAAAACCAAAAAGAACAACAAAACCAGGTTTTACAGGCCCTTGCTACCAATAGATATGACCAATTAAAACACCCATCAAAACACTGGAAAATGGAAAATTAACAGACTAGAATAGCAATCTGAAAACCTCCCATACCAGTAACCAGCAAACCAGTGATGCCACCTGAAGACCAGCACAAACAACTAGTCAACATAAGGAAACATTAGATTTTCCTTTTGAGTTGAGATTTTTCTTATGCGACTGAAGGTTCTTATCTAGAGGGGGAACCATAGGCTTTGACTTCTTCATCTTCACTACTATCCAACCATCCTCTAACTTTTCTACCTTAGCAACTCTTGCCTCAGAAGACAAGGACCCATGTAACCCAGGGGACATAGAAGCCTCTACAAACTCCCTTTGAGAAAATGTTTGACTCCTAGGAGGATCCTTCAAAATAGGGGAAGAGGCCAATGTCACCTCATCCACTGGCTCAGGAAGATCCCTTACCACAACCTCTGCACAACCTTTAGAGGAATGTGTCACCAAAAAATCCTCCATAGCCTTCGGCTCAGAGTGAGCACTATCCTCAAACTCAGAACCATCTGAAACTTCAAAGGGTTGTTTAACTATATAATGTTCAGAGGAGGCCTCAGACCACCAAGAAGATGGTCACCTAGTTTTAGTTTTCCTAGTAGCACATCGCGTAGCAATATGACCCATCTAGTGGCACTTCCTGCAACAGAATGGTATAGCCTCAAAATCCAACTTTTGTGTCCAAGTACCCCTCGAGGACTCCAAACAGATCACCTCAAGAAGTCCCTTTGAAACATCCAAATCTACTAGAAAATGAGCATAGGTCGAATGGTATATATTCAAAGTGTTTTCATCCACATATAAAAAATCCCCAATAGCATTTCCAATAGTTTCAAAAACCACGTCGTGCCAAAGATGTATTGGAAGATTAGGGAGCCTAACCCAGATAGGGAGCTTATTAAAGGATTCTGTTGGAGAATAAAAGAAAAAAAATTAATAACTCTATCCATTTCACTTGTCTTTGACTCAACTTAGTTTGACTATTGATTAATTTAAAATCATGATTATCTATATAAATCACAAACTCCTTTGGCAATAAGTAGTGCCTCCACTTCTTCAATGTTTAGATTATGCGATATAATTCTTGATCATAGGTTGAATACTTTTTCTTAGATTCATTTATATTTTCACTAAATTAATAAATAGTCCTTCCTTATTGACTCAAAACATCTCCAATAGCTAACCCACTAACATCATATTCAACTTGAAAGAGTTTGTTAAATTTAGGTAAGGCCAAGATAAGTTGTTTGGTTATCTTTTGCTTGAAAATCTAAAATTTATTCTCAGTTGATTTAGTCTAATGGAATTTATTATTTTCACCTTTTATAGTTTCAAAAAGAGGTGCACAAATACCACTAAATTTTTTATTGAGTTTTATATGGAAACCAACTAATCCATGAAAACTTCTTATCTCAAAAATGCTTATTGGAGTAGGTCATTCCACTATTGATCTTACCTTTTCTTGGTCCATTTTTAAACCCTCCTTGGAATTGACAAATCTCAAATAAATCAACTCAGTTTACATGATGGTAAACTTCTTTAGGTTAATCAATAATTTTCTCTTCTTGTAGCTTATTCAACACCATCCTAATATGTTTGATGTGTTCTTCTTTTGATTGGCTGAAAATTAAAATGTCATCCAAGTAAACAATACAAATTTATCTATATATGGCCTTAACACCTAATTCATTAGTCTTGTAAAGTTACTAGGAGTGTTGGTCAGACTAAATGGCATAAGACATCATTCATACAATCCATAATTAGTCTCAAAGGCTATTTTCCACAAATCACCCTTTCTAATTGTGATTTTATGATAACTACTCTTCAAATATATCTTTGATAAATATTGTGGTCCACTATAAAATTTATATTAGATCATCCATCCTTGGCAATGGAAACATGTACTTGATAGTTATTTTGTTGATGTCTCTAGAATATATATATATATATATATATATATATATATTCCATTCTCCACCTTTATTATGAGTTAAGACTGTTATTACATCACATAGACTTAGACTCTCTCTAATCAAATCTTTATCTAACAGCTCCTATAGTTACCTTTTGATCTCTTAATTTTCTTTAGGTGTCATTCTATAGGTTGTTTTTTTAGAAAATTATCTTCTGGAATGAGTTATATATGATGGTTTATGCTACTAATTTGTGTTAATTCATTAGGTAATTCATCAACCACTATATTTACATACTCATATAATGAATTCTAAATTACCAAGGGTAAATTAGTTAACTTAGTGGTCGTAATGACTTTTTTTGGATTAGACACCAATGCACAGCCAACCTCTTATTCCTTTATCATTTGTAATAATTATTTTCCACCCACTATAATCACTTTAGCATTGTTTTTATTTTCTTCATTACCATATCTCAATGGTGTCAAGGTTTATTTCTTTCCATCCTTCTCCAGTGTGTATGTGTTACTCCTTCCATCATGTATAGCCCTTTTATCAAACTACCAAGGTCCACCCAAGAACACATGGTAAACATCCATAGGCATAATATCACAAATTATGATCCCCCTTTTTAATCCAAGACACTTTATATGGTGTAGAATGTATCAATATTTTCAATTCTAATTATACAACCATTTTTGAAGAAACCAAGTTCTATGTACTACCACTATCAATGATAATCTTACAACACTTACCTTTTGATTTTCATGTAGTCCTAAACAAGTTTTTCCTTTAGGATGGTTTATTCACTTCTTTATTTGGCTTTAACAATACTCTTTTCATCAAGAAGGACTCTCTCACTTCAGGTTATTCCATATGTGATGGTGATCTTACACTTTTTTCTTAATCTTGAAAAACTTGACTGTTGCCTTCAATTATTTTATGGCTTGATTATGGATTCTCAAGACATTCATATGACCTATGGCTATAATACCTATTAATTTTGAAACACTTTCCCAAAAGGTCATTCTACCTCTTCTATATGTTCTTATTAATTTATATGAGATAGCCTCCTCTTGTATTATTAGCTTGACCTTGAGAGTTGCTTACTTCTTCATTATGAACTTGTAACTAACATCTACCACCTTGTTGTCCTCTATCTCTAAAATTTTTTCCTCTTTCTCTATATTGTTGAGTTTGTTTTCTAGCCAACTTCTATTCTACCGTGAGAGCAAATTGATAAGCCTCTTCCACTAATCTTGGTGACAACAAATTGATTTCATCCTAGATGTAAAACCTCAAACCATTCATATACCTTGATATTTTCTCAACATCTTCTTCTACATGACCAAATCTTATTTTAAGATTATAAAATTACTTAATGTAGTCCTTTACACTCATGTCTTTTAGCTTCAAGTTTTGGATTTTCTTTAACAAGTTTGTCTAGTAGTCTATAGGCATGAATTTTGACTCGAGTTTAGCTATCATTCTATACCATGACTTGATTTTCTCTTTACCTCTTTTCCCTATTTCATATTGGACATTATCCAAAAAAAGAGATGCATGTCCCTTCAACCTATTACAAGAAAACATGACCTTATTATCTTTAGTTATTCCTTCATAATTAAATTATTTATCCATTATAGTTATATAATCCTCAAGTTATTCAACATTTAGACTACCTCCCTATATTAGAACCTCCAATTTCAGCTTAAAACCTACTCTTATGATTAATTTTAATATTATTTCTTACTCTTCTTCATCTCTATCACTCATATCACCTATCATTATACCTCTTCTTTGATCAATTTCTATTACCTCTAAATGTTCTTGAAAATTTCTCATCTCTTCCAACAATACTTCTCTTGGCTGTCTCCTTGGACCTCCTCTATCACCACCTCTATTTGATCCTCTAAGTTCTATTTTTCAATTTTTACAGGTTTCTATTTCATAACTTATTTTTCACTCTTTTCAATGAAGTATATTTCTCCTTAGGTCACTTTGAAGTATAACCAAACCCTACTATGATACCAAAAATAATGGTGAAAGGGTTAAGTAAGATTAGGACTACAACCTTGTTGAGAGTAAAAAAATCATCTTCCACATTCATTATAGTTTATCTCAACTCACCATATTTATTTATACCTTTATCCAAACTTTAAAATGTAAAAAAATATGAAAATAGGGTTTATAGACCTTATAATTAGGCATATAGATTGATAAACTTGGATAATTATCTCTTAAAGTGTAAAAAATATTTAAAAACACTTCAAATATATCCTAACTCACCTCTCCACAAAATTTTATTAGTTTTCTCTAGTTTGTTTTGGATTTATAGAGGTTTTAGTCTTTCAAAACCCTAGTTTAGTGGATTTTGACTGTATATAGGTTAAGATCTCAAATTCAAGATAAATTCCATTTTTAAGATATAATTTATAATATTTTTTATTTTAAAATATTATCCATAATTATATATTACTCTATCACTCTTTTTCACCTTAAACAATCTTAAAACATGATAAAAATAAATTTTCTTGATTATAGAAGCACTTTTCTTGACTATAGAAAACCTGTTCTTTCTATTAAATCCTATAAACTCATAAATTTGTATAACCAACTTAGTAAACTAAACTTAAGACTTAAACTTAATTGAGTTTGACATAGTCACATATGAGTTAATACATTTGAAATGTTATAAAACATTAATAAGACATTCCTTGACCCCTTCATGAAGGATAAAGACCAAACAAAGCATTAAGAGATGAAAAAAGCTCTTAAACACCTAAAACAAGTTTAAAAATTCAAATTTATAATTTTGAAAGGAAAATTTAAAATAATCCAAAATGACCAAAACAAAGCAAAGTGAATCATGGAAAGCCTTCTTACAAACAAATTATAACCTCTTAAACCTATTCAAGACCAAAATTTTCAAAATAAACAACTAAAATATATTACTACTACATCATTTTATTTTTATTATTAACCTCTAGGATAATGTACAATATAGTATTTAATTTTTTACCTTGCTTTATAATTTTATTTTAAAATTTGAAAGTGCATATACTTGTTTATGATTTATGCCATTAAGTTCATCAAGATACATTCTACCATGATTTCATCACTATATTCAATTTCATCTTCATAAGAATTTTCAAGATCATACATAAAATCATTGATAACACATTCAATGTCATCTATACATTCTTGATCAATGTGTGTATCACAAAAATAAGAAATATGTATGTCATTAATTTCCGTCATTTTAATTAGCACATAAAGACAGGATTGGGATAAAGGAATATGAATATGATAAATTTCAATTCAACTTAATCTATCACTTTGGTGTATAAGTAAAGGAGGGATAATTTTCTTAGATAGCATAGCATGTATGCATGAAAGTATTAAAAATGGCTTGTGAAAATAAATAAATTTCAGATTTGTAGCTATGGGAAATTATAAATCTGATCTAAAATTCAAGACCCTAATAGAGGATAAACCTAAAACCCTAATAAAGTATGAAACCCTAAAAAATGAATAAACCTATGGATTCTAATGCTCAATTTAATTATTGGGTTCATTAGAATCTCTTAATTTTTTTGTATTGATGTCATCTAAATAATATAAAACTAGGACTAATCCAAATTGTGTCAAATATAGAAATAACCTAGCAATTTGAATTGAGAAATGGATAGATTGACATTGAATTTATAATTTTTGAACATGAAAAAGAAATAAAGGGTAGATGTACTTAGTTAATTTATGATTTATGTCACTCATAACATTCATCACATTTTTTTAAAATATTTTTTTTATGCCCTATCATTTCTCAAATCAATAAAAAGTAACTCAAACCTTTTTTAGATGCTATCGATAATAGTGAAACCCCTATGGATGTTAGAGGTATAATAATTGGGGGATTGAATCAATCATGCAAGACAATCCAATTCAATTCCCAACTCTTAAACATTCAACATACATCAACTTGATCAATCATCATAAACATGAAATCGCATACATCTAAAGCATATATAAGAGCATACATCACATGAACACATCATTTATGTGGGAAACCCTCTTGAACGATAAAACCCACTAAACCCTACAAGATAGACTACAATCCTATAATAACAATATCAAACATTTAAACCAAAACCAAATTATCAAGTAACACCCATCCCTTAGTTTATTGAGACACCAATCCCACAAGGAGATACTTCCCCTATCTAGTTGAGCACCCACAACAACTAGACCTTTAGCAAGCTTTACCTTATAAAGAGGAACTAACCCCCTAAGAAACCAAGCACCCACTTAGATATCTAGATAGAACACCTTGAACACCTATTTTTATTCTTCAACTAATGATGATCACCTTTGTCTACACTCTTCACGTCCAATCTCTCTCAATTTGCCTCTAGGGCTAACTTGCTCAAACTGCCTCTTCTAAGCTCATTAGGTCCAATGACTTATGTGACCTCCTACATCAACTTGATAAGACAAGCATGATTTATCCTATTAATTATCTAAATTTCCTCAATTATATGTACCATATATTTCAAATTTTCTCTCCTTCATTTAAATCCACTCACCCACAACTAGCACAATTAGTCCAAATAGACCTTGTACTTATAGCACTCTCTTCCTTTAACCCAACTTGGTTGGCCAAGATGCTTTACATATTTTTTATTAATTTTAAATAGTTCCCCATACATGTTACATGATATAAAAACACTCTTCATATGTCTTTAATTACTCATTATCTCCAAACCACCATTAGGTCTTGGTGAGACCTAAAACAATTAGGCCTTCATACTCACATATTACATGTGAGACTACTTGGACTAACTTCATCCTTTATCAATGATTCGAACACATAAAAAATATTTAAAATATCCCCTTTATTACTCCCATATGGTTCCATTTCACATGTAACACCAACTAAACACTCAAACCTACCAATTAGGTCTCTTTGCTCTTTAAGTCTTCATATATAAAAAACACAGTCTCAAACTTTTGAAGCAAACACTAAAGTCTTTCACATAGTCATATGATTAGATCACATGGATGAATCCTTAAATACCTTACATACACCTCTATGTGCTTTATACACTTCAAAATAGTCTCTAATTACTCAATTACACTATCTTAGAATGACCACTCAGATTGGTCACACACAATAAAAATATAGTCAAGTTATTTTGGCTCTCCACACCTAATCAGGAGCATATCATAATGCCTTATTATAAGAATTAGAGACTTATATAACATCTCCATACTCATTTTATTCCTTAATTTACTTAGAACATCTTAAACTTACCTCTCCAAGATCCATACAGATGGTCTTCATGAAGTCTACAACATTCTTCAATAGTTAGTTCATCTTGAAACATCAAAATACTATCAAGAACTCTTCAATTATATTTATCAAGTCACTTAAAAAACATGGTCAAACACATATTAAAATTTTAATCTCAATATATTTCACTTTACAAACATTCAAACCTTATAAATAGTGTCTTTGGATGTGCCTTTGAGTCCTTTACAATTTTTCCTTTTACACCACCATGAAATTCATCCTTGATCAAAAGATATAGTATAAATACTATAGACTAGTTTTTCCATTTGCTAATTCAAATTCCAATGATAATTGTGTAATAAAAAAACATCATCCATGTTTATTTATCTCATTTATCCTATCATCTAGATCAAATACACTCTATCAATCTCCTTGCAAGCTTCCTAACTTTAACTCTTTAATGTTCACTATTGATCATTGATCTGCACTCCCATGATCATGCCACTTAGTAGATCTACATGCCTTTTAAGCACATTAACTATTTGACTTGATCCATACCATTGATCTCCATATATATGATCACCCACTTGGTGTTGATCTTTTGTCAAAGCTTTCAAGATTGTGACGCTTGTCACCAGTGTGTTTAATCTTAGACTCTTTGAAATATTGACTAAATACACACCATTGGATCACTAATAATAATATCATAGGCTCCATTAGATAATTATCTATTTATATTAAATGTTCACTACTAGATCTATGATCTGATTAAACACTCACCATAGATCTTTGATAATGCAAATTTGGCTAAGTATGGGAACTTAGTGAACTATCCTTGAGAGGCCAACTTTGTACCTTAATAACTTTTTCTACGCTCAACCTCATGACCTAAAATTTGAACCATATGATATATTCACATATGGTAATCCATAAATGCATCAAAATACTCCTAAAAATTTCACATGTGTGAAATATGATTTCATCAATCTTCTTACTCAGCTTTATCTATCAAGATGACTACTTGAGCTTAAACATTCATATGATTATCCTGATGAATTTTGTTCACTTCCATAAGCACTCCAAGAACTCATAACAACCCATATGGTATCTATAACATTTCCATACCATCAATATCATCAATAAATTTCTTTACAAAATAAAACACTAAATAACCATGCAAGAACATTGAAGCACCTTAAAAGAACACTTTGTCATTGTCAATCTAGCACACATGATACCTCATCAAAAACCTTGGTCACATAAGATAAATCATTGAAAAACTTCCAAAAATATCCCCATTTGTCATTTATTTCAACACAAATTCAAATCTTATGCATAAACTCTATCTCTCTATTTAATCACTTTCTTCCCTTTTGACACAATGACAAAGTGGGCTCAACTCCTAATCCTATAGACTTGAAAAGACTTCAAGGACCAATAATAGAAAAGGAACACCTCTAATATATGATACATATTTCCCTTGAAATTTTTCATACCTCTTCTTACCTTGATCTTTTACAAACAAGCTCCATGACTACATTATTCTTTTATCATACATAGCTTCTATGCAGACAAAACATACATGATCATCAGAAATTGCATGGACTTACCTTGAAAACATTAAGATGGAATCCCCCTAAGTCACTTGAGCTTAGGAACCCTTTTTATCATCTTCAGACCATTTATAATAATGATGAATCAACCTAATTGCATTCATACCTTCTCTCTCAAATTCTACTACACAGTCCTCTGATCCTAAGACCTGACAATTTACAAAGTTCCCATTTTGTTTATGTATGAGGACTCAATACATTATAAAAAAACCTAACTTGTATTGATCAAGTCATCATATCAAAATTATTGAGTTCACATATGTAGCATACTTCTTCATATCTCCACCATGATTGGAACATCTCACACATATTTCCCCTCACATTATGTACAGCTCGTTAAGCCTTTCAAACTATTTGAGTTAGCTCCCCCTAACTCCATGGCATACTTAACTTGAAATAAATATAACTTTGAGACCTTCTATATGATATCAAAAATGTGACAACACATGTTCTTCATACTCCATATTAACCTTTTCTTCAGTCTTTTAACATTTGATCAATCAATTTAAGCAACAAAAATTGACAAGATCTTATCTTCAAGACCAAAAACCTTAAACATACATTGAGCACTCAAGAACAAGATCAACACACCTTTATTATACAAAAATGACATCTTGACAACTCATCATCCTTGATCAGATACCTAAAAAATTCCATTCCCTGCTTGCAAACCTTGCATACATAGCTTCATTCTTCACCATATTGACTAACTAGACCATCCATCAAATATTGACCAAAACTTTGAATTTAAGATCATTGTCTTTGAATATATCACAACACTTTGGAGTATTTACATAAAAATAATTTCTCCCCCTTAGAAAAACACATTTTCAAAAGATCTTTCTTATCCTATAACATCAACCAAAATTCAACTAGCATCCACCATGCTTCCTCTTTCTGTAAAGTGTCTTCTTGAATCTTAGAGAGAGAGACCCCTTTCACATAGTGAGACTTAAATTTCTAAAATTCAAGAGACTCCCATATATCCATACTCTCATTTTAATTGTAGTCTTAACTCATCATTAGATTGAATTTGAATGGATCCTTGACTTTATTCTTTACTTCAGATTTGTCAACTAATGTAGACAATAGAAACTCTTGACTTTCCTTCATGTCTATCATGGAAAAAAAACAATCTTTAGTCTTAGTTTGATCTCTCCTAATAGACTTAGGTCTCCAAATCCATTTTTGACCTCTTCCTTACACATTAGGAGCTCTATACACCTTATTTTTCTTTGATAACTCATTCAACCTATTCTTGAAATACCTATTAATATGACCAACTCTATGACATCTAAAACAAACAAGATCATTCATACCTTTTGCTTGATGTTGATTATGATCTTTATTTAATTAATTTCTTCTCCTCTTGCATTATCTATAAATGTCACCAAACTGATTACATGCATAACAATGACATTGGAATGAATATCTCATTATATTGATGTATCTAGATTTTCTTATTTCTTACACTCTAGGAGCCTGATTAAACTTATCTTGAATTGATTGTCTTTGCTTTCAGAACCTAGCAATGTGACTAACTTTTTTGATAACTATAGTAAAGAATGCCTTTCATACCTTTTGTTTGACTATGGCAGTGATTTATTTTTGACTAATTACGTCTTACATAGTCCTTTACCTTATGATCAACAAGATGAAAAAAAATAATGGCCCATAAAATATTTTGCATACCTTGAAGCATTTGGTTGTCTGATTAGTTTCTTCATTTTGCCTTTCACTTGATCTAACTTATATTTTATGCTACCAACCTCTTAGTATTATTCTAATTTCTTTTGATCTTATTTAATCTTACCTATATTAACTATGACCTTTCCATGCTTATCCTTAAGGGAATCAATATTAGCCTTCAATTGAACACATTCATCTTCTTTAGCTCTCATGCTTGAACTTGCAAGCTCTTATTGAATTCTGACATCTTTGATGGTCTTCTTATCCTCTTTAGCTTCTTTGGTCATGTCATATTTCAATCTACATGCTTGCTTTTCCATATACTTGATCAGTTTTTAATTCTCCTTTTCCTCTCTCATGGACTTACCTGACAAACTCCCCTCAAGAGATCTAACTTTTGCTTTAAGACCTTTGATTATATTCCTTATTTTAAGATTCCTCTTATTTTTTTCCTTTGGTTCATCAAGTACACTCGTGATCTCAACTTTTTGATCAAATTATTTTTCCTCACTATCATAGCAAACTTCATCATCAAGCATGATGATATTCTCAACCATATTGTACCTTGGATCACCTTCAAGTGGTTAAACTTGCACAAAAAAGGTCCTAATCTAATACCAATTTTTAGGGGTACAATCACTAAAAGGGGGGTGAATCAAATATGCAATATAATCCAATTCAATTCAAAACTCTTAAACATTTATCATACATCAACTTTATCAATCAGCATAAACATGAAAGCACATACATCCAAAGCATACATAAGAGCATACATCACATGAACACATCATATATGTGGGAAACCCTCTTAGTGGATAAAACCCATTGAACCCTTTAATATGAAATATAGTCCTATAGTAACAAGATCCAACATTTAGAACAATACTACCTAATCAAGGAACACCCATTCCTTAGTTTAGTGAGACACCAATCCCACAAGGAGCCACTACCCTTGTCTAGTTGAGCACCCACAATAATTAGACCTTTAGCAAGATTTAACTTGTAAAGAGGAAAAAATCCCATAGGTAACCAAGAACCCACTCATCTACCTAAACAAGTCACCTTGAACACCTATTATTATTGTTCAACTGATGATGATCACCTTTGTTTACACTCTTCACCTCCAATCTCTCTCAAGTTGCCTATAGGGCTAACTTGTTCAAACTACCTCTTAGGCTCATTAGATCCAATGACCTATGTGACCTCCTATATCAACTTAATAATACAATCATGAATAATCCTCTTCACTCTTTAAATTTACTCAATGACTTGTACATTCTCTTTCAAATGTTCTCTCTTTTATTTTAATTCACTGACCCACATCTAACATAATTAGTCCAAATAGACCTTATACTTATAGCACTCTCTTCCTTTCACCCATATTGGTCAGCCAAGATGATTTAAATATTTTTATACCTTTGAAATAGGTCCCCATACACATTACCTCATTATCCCCAAACCACCATTAGGTCTTGGTGAGACCTAAAAAAATTAGGCCTTCATACTCACATTAAACATGTGAGACCACTTGGACTACCTTCATCCTTTACCAATGATTCAAACACATCAAACCTATTTAAAATATCCCCTTACTAACTTCCACATGGTTCCATGTCACCTAAAACACCAACTCAACACTTGAACCTACCAATTAGGTCTCCTTGCTCTTTAGGTCTTCATATATAGAAAACATAGTCTCAAACTTTTAAATCAAACACTCAAGTATTTCACATAGCCATATGATTAAATCACATGGGTGAACCCTTTATGACCTCACCTACACCTAAATGTGTTTTAAACACTTCAATATAGGGTCTAAGCACTAAATTCAACACTCTTAGAATGACCACTCAAATTGGTCATACACAGTGAAAATATAGTCAAGATATTTTGACTCTCCACAACTGATTAGGGGCATATCATGACATATAATGCCTTCTTATAATACTTAGAGACTTATAGAACACCTCCATACTCATTTTATTAATTAAATATACTCATAACACCTTTAAAATACCTATCCAAGATCTATACAGTTGGTCCTCATGAAGTCTACAACACTCTCCAATAGTTAGCTCATCTTGAAACATCAAAATACTATCAAGAACTCTTTAATTATCCTTCTCATGTCACTTGCAGAACATGGTCAAAGACATAGTCAACATTTAATCTCAATATATTTGAATTTATTAACATTCAAACCTTCTAACTAGTGTCTTTAGATGCACCTTGGAGTCCTTTATAATTTTTCCTTTTACACCACCATGAAATTCATCTTGGATCAAAATATAGTGCAAATATTATAGACTAGGTTTTCCCTTTGCTAATTCAAATGCCAATGATCACTATGTAATGAAAAAACATTAACCACGTGTCTTTATCTCATTTATCTTAGTAGCTAAATCAATTGTGCTCCATCAATCTCTTTATGATATTCATGACTTTAACTCTTTAATATTCATCATTGATCATTGATTTGCACTCCCACAATCATGCCACTTGGTATCTTTGTGTGCCTTCTAAGCACATTAACTATTTGACTTGATCTGCACCATTGATATCCATTTTTAATATCACCCACTTTCCATTGATATTCTATAAAAGTTTTTGATATTATGACAATTATTATCAACACATGCAACCTTAGACTCTTTGACATATTGACTAAATATGCTTCATTAGATCAATACTAACAAGATCATGCACTTTGTTACATCATTATCTAGTCAGATTGAATTCTCATCATTAGATATATGATTTTATTAAATGTTCACTATAGATATTTGATAATGCAAATTTGGCTAACTATGGGAATTTAGTGAACTCTACTTGAGAGGCTAACTTTGCACATTAATAACTTTTGATACGCTCAACCTCATGACCTAAAATTTGAACCATATGATCTCCTCACATAGGGGAATCCATCCATGTATCAAACTGACCCTAAAAATTTCACATGTGTTAAATATGGCATCATTAATTTTCTTACTTAGCTTTATCTATCAAGATGACTACTTGAGCTTAGACATTCATATGACTATTGTGATGAACTTTTTTCACTTCCATAAGCACTCCAAGCACTCACATCACCCCATAGTGTCTCTAAAACATGTCCATACCATCAATATCATCTATAAATTACCTTAAAAAATCAAACACTGAATAACCATGCAAGAACACTGAACCACCTTGAAGCACACTTTGTTATTGTCAATCTAACACACATGACAGCTCATCAACAACCTTGGTCACCTTGGGAACATCATTTACAAACCTTCAACAATGGAAAACATAAATCTCCTAGTTTTACCAAAAGTGTTCCTATAGACAATGTAAATTTATGTCACCTCAAACTAATGTAAATGCCCCTATATATGTTCTTGATGTGTGTGCTCACCTTTGGTCCTATGGGTTGATTCTTACTTTTCTCCTTATTTTGAAACCCTAATCTCATTTTTCACTATAATATGACCCTTTAAAAATGGGTTAGTATGTTATGTTGGACAAACCTAACAAACCCTAATGAGTGATTGATCATTATCTATATTCTAATGTTTTGAAGATGGCTCAAACCACGCATAATTCTCCTACATGTGTGTATGTGTAACATTGTGATCAATCTATAATGTAATGCAATGTTTTACTTTTGATAATTGAAACCATATAACTTTGAAATGCATGTGTATTCATACTTAGATCTAAGGCTGATCCATTTAAGGGTATTTATATTTTTATGCCTTTATGAAAATGTCTCAAGAGATTGCTAATGGATTTATTAATTAAAGGTCAAGTAATTTCCTAGTCACAAAGTGAGTGATAACCTTAGGATTGATTTATATTTATAGATAAATATTTAATATTTTTTTCTATGACTAACACATGAATTATTTTTAGTCCAACCTAATGGAGACTTTCTTATTTGAAATTTATTCATCGAGTTTTCCTATACACTATCCGTAGAGGTAGATACTTTTAGAAAACCATAATTGTCTTTTTTTTTTGGTATTATCCAAATAGTGAAAATTAGTTATCTAAGATAGGGAGACAGTTAGTTTAGGATTTTAGCATATTTTTATATAGACTAGGTTGAACCTAAATATGTGTATGTAGATAATAAGTTTGACAAAGACAACAAGTGGGTATGTTGATATGGGAAATTATGCATAAGATTCAAATATGTGTACAACATCCAAGTGTGTCAAATTTTATGTTATCAAAATGTTTAATATAAAATTTAGGTGTCTACTATATCATAAGATTACAAGGAAGATGTTAGTTTCTCTTGTTAGTGTAGTAAAAAAAACAACTCAATGAAACTATCATTCTAATCCTAAGACCTATGGTGAGAAATTAAAAAAAATTAAGACAAAATGGCAATAAGAAGACAAAATGACACTTTTACCTTCCTTGACAATTTGAATGGCTTATTGGTATGAAATTTGGCTTGTTCTCAGCTTGTGTATAATGGAGTCTTTATAAATGCTAATAATTTGTGAGAATTACCTCCCCTTATTCACTTTGGTTTTTGTCTTGGAATGAATTCATTGTGTGAAGCTCCTCTTGCAACTTTTGCATAATAAGAGTGCACAAAAAAGATTGTTTAGAAATGGTCATGGCATTTGTATTTATAGGTCTTCAACCAAATTTAACCTAAGTGTAATTAGGTTAGGGTTAGGATTGGGACTCCAAATTTAATTAATGAAGGCTTTAATTATGCATTTATGGAGGAATGGCTCAATATTTTTGATTTTTATGGCATTTATGTTGATATTTTTCACTTTTTAACTTTGAGGATGATGACATCATCATGACCTCATATTTTTTTGAAAAATATTTTTTATAAATTAAATATTAACTAATTCAACATGGAATTTTTACTTAATCATTTAATTTTATTTACTTGGTTAATTAATTATGCTTAGTCTTTTAGTCATTTCAAGAATTGGGTTGAGTGCCCCACTTAATAGGTCAAAAATATGAGTTTGCTTGGTATCAACCTTAATAATGATGAATCCATGAGAGTTTATCATTTAATACAAGGTAATACCCCAAATAGGGATGTTTTGACATAATTCTATGAACTTGCATCCAATATGCAGTTGAATTTGGGATGTTTAGTTATTTCTAGGCTTAATTTACATAGTTTGGTAGAAATCTATTTGAAGTTTGCTTAGACATAAAAGTAGCCAAAAATGAGTGTCTAAATTTTATCCCTATTTGAGAATCATTTCAAGACACAAGAAAAGTAATATCTTTTCAAATAATGAAAAAATTGGTAAGTCAAACATTTTAATACTTGACAAGTGGTGTGTTGGCAACCATAGATTGTTACAAGCCAACAAGTATAGGTTCATGCCCTAGAGGGTGGTCTACTAGACCTAGATGCCAACTCAAGGGATCAAGAAATAAATAATGTCATTGAATGGGCCCTTAAAAATAGGAAATTACATGGTCTAATGGGAATGAAGGTCAAAAATTTGATTTGCCCAAAGACAAGTATAATTAATGGCATAGATATGAAATATTGATTTGCCCAAAGGTAGTTATAATCAATAATAGAGGTTAAAACATTGATTTACCCAAAGGTAGTTATAATAATTGGCCTAGTTATTTTCCTAAATAGGGTATAATTGATTGGGGAATAAAAAAATCTTTCTCCAGTAGGGTAGAATATATCATTAATCAATCAAAATTAATTTGTTGCATTTGGGCAAATTGGCAAAGGGAGCTCATACAATAAATGCCTAATATGGATTAATGATGAATGGGCATAGAATAACAACATGAACATATAATACTTTCTAGTATGAAGATGCACATTCAAACTATCATGCAGAATGGCTAGAAAATAGTGTTGTTAAATGGGTCTCCAAAAACTCACAATAACATAGTTTAGTGATAAAAATGGCCAAAAATAATAAATAATGAAGTGCACAACACAAAAAATGGACCATGAAGGTAGAAAAAAGACCTCCTAGAATGAATAAAAGTAATTTTAGGCACTAAGGGGGATAAAAAAAATTCAAGCTATATATTAACCCCATGGGGTGAAAAAAATTCATTTTCACCCAAATCATTTGTAAATTGGAGCTCTAAGCTAGTGAGAGAAAAGTGATGAAAAATATCATGTGGATAAATATTAAGGCATGTGAGTGATCGAGTGAGGGAGCATAAGTGACCATCACATGATGGACCTCTAATAAGTCATCTCAATTTAGCTTTTTAGCATTAAGTATGCATTAAATGCTAGGAATAGGATTAAAATTGAAGTCATAATTTATGTGAAAGTGTAAATAGTGGATTCACATAAAAACAAAAAAAAAAATCACCCATAAATAGTGGAAATAGCCAAAATGATGATTTCACCAAAATAGGTAAAGTCACCATTTTCATGCAAAATGAAAAAAATGACTTTATTAAATTTCTTTTGAAATCATAAAATAAGTGATTTCACCTAAAACAAGTGAAGTCATCATTTTCATGCAAAAAAAAAGAAAACTTCACCTATTTTCCTAGGAAATAGATGAATTCATAAAAAAAACTAGTTACAATAAATTTAGGGTAAACATGCATTAGATAGGGCATAGTTATTGGTCAAACATCTAGGAGAGAGGAGTAAAGAGTATGTGCTTGTTAGATAGTATCATAGGCTAACATGGATATATCTATGGTTTTAGGAGTGGTTTGAGGTACTAATGGTGCATAAGTGTTGTTCACACTACTTACAAACTGTATAGATTAGGATGGAGGGTGTGGTGGAATTTTTTCACATTATGGGTCTACTAGACATAGCTCAAATTCCCATGATTATAGAATATCAAGACTATTGGAGACTTTGACCTTCCACCTATTGATAGGGGAGGCTATAATGATGCTTGAGGATACTTGGCATATCCTCAAGCTACCTACGAGAGGCTAGATATTGTTTAAAATAAATCCAAAATAGTAACGGGCTATGTTGGATGATTTAACCAGATATATAGACACTCCCATGCCACATGGAAAAGTTGAAATTAATCTACTAGAGACATACACTGATATTTAGCTAGATCACTTAGCCCCAAAGGACCCATCACCACTAGCACTAATTGATAGAGAGGTCATCATTATTATGGTTATTTTTAGTGTCATATTATTGCATATTAAGAGTAGTTGATTCTTTAATATGGCCTTAGGTAGAGTGATCTAGGTTATGATGGATGATATGACCAGATTTATTTATGAGGCAATATTAGTAGCCTAGTTATACATAGACTTACACATTATGGCCTATTGAGGAGGCTTGATTATTGGTGTTTCTACTTTACTCCATGTTTAAGGATGGGATCACATAGCTATTGAGCATCTAGTTGTCTAGATATGGGTATGAGGCCCATAGGATCCAATGGCATAAGGCTAGGTGTAGATAGGTGCAAGATGTAGAGGACATCATGATGAGATATATTTCTATCAATGCATGATAGATGAGTTGATGGTCATATTCTTATTTTGGCAATCCTACTTACCATATCAACTGCAATGGCCATTAGATAGTTGGTACACAAGTTTCATGACTTCTTGGTACTTCCTAATAGGTAGACAAACCCACATTATTTTAAAATTTAAAAGTGCATATACTTGTTTATGATTTATGCCATTAAGTTCATCAATATATATTCTAACATGATTTTAGCACTATATTCAATTTCATCTTCATCGGAATTTTCAAGATCAAGCATAATATCATTGATAACACATTCATTATCATCTATGCATTCTTGATCAATGTGTATATCACTAAAAGAAGAAATATGTATGTCATTAATTTCCATCATTTTAATTGGCGCATAAACATAGGATTGGGATAAAGGAATATGAATATGATAAATTTTAATTCAACTTAATTTATAAATTTGGCATATAGGTAAAGGAGGGCTAATTTTCTTAGATGGAATAGAATTTATACATGAAAGTAATAAAAATGGCTCACGAAAAGAAATAAATTTCAGATTTGTAGCTAGGGGAGATTAGAAATATGATCTAAAATTTAAGACCCTAATAGAATAAAAACTTAAAACCCTAATAAAGTATGAAACCCTAAAGAATGAATAAACCTATGGATTTTAAATCTCAAATTCAATGATCAGGTTCATTAGAATGTCTTAATTTTTCTAGATTTATGTGATCTAAATAATATAAAACTAATATTAATCCAAATTATGTAAAATATAGAAATAACCTAACAATTTGAATTGAGAAATGGATAGATTGACATTGAATTTATAAGATTTGAACTTGAAAAAGTAATAGAGGGTAGATGTAATTGGTTAATTTCTAATTTATGTCACTCATAAAATTCATCACATTTTTTTGAAAATATTATCTTTATGCCCTATCACTGCTCAGATCAATAAATAGTAACTCAAACCTTTTTTGGATGCTATCGATAATAGTGAGACCCCTATGGAAACCAATACTCTTCTAGTTTTACCAACAGTGTTCCTATAAATAGTGTAAATTTACCACACCTCAAACTAATGTGAATTCCCCTATAGATGTTCCTGATGTGTGTGCTCACCTTTAGTCCTATGTGTTTATTCTTGTTTTTTCTCCTTATTTTGAAACCCTAATCTCATTTTTGACCATGAGATGACCCTTGAAAAAGGGGTTAGTATGTTAGGTTGGACAAACCTAACCACAACCTAATGAGTGATTGAGCATTATCTATATTCTAATACTTAGAATATGGCTCAAACCACACATAATTCTCCCACATGTGTGTATGTGTCACATCATGATCAATCTAGAATGCAATGTAATGTTTTACTTTTGATAATTAGAACCATACAACTTTGAGATGCATGTGTATTCATACTTAGCTCTAAAGCTGATCCATTGAAGGGTGTTTACATTTTTATACCTTTATGACAATGTCTCAAGAGATTGATAATGGATTTATAAATTAGAGGTCAAGTAATTTCCTAGTTACAAAGTGAGTGATAACCTTAGGATTGATATGTATTTACAACTGAATCTTTGATATTTTTTGTTATAACTAACACATGAAATTTATTTAGGCCATCCTAATGGAGACTTTCCTATTTTAAAATTATTCATTGAATTTTTTTATACACTATTTGCATAGGTAGATACTTGCATAAAACCATAACTGTCTAGTTTTTGTTAGTATTGTCTAAATAGTGAAAATCAGTGATCTGAAATAGGGAGAAGATTAGTTTAGGATTTTAGCATGTTTTTATATAGACTAGGTTGAACCTCAATATGTGTATTTGGATAATAATTTTTACAAAGACAACAATTGGGTATATAGATATGGGAAAGTGTGCATAAGATTCAAATGTGTATACAATATCCAAGTGTGTCAAATTTTATGTTGTCAAAATGTATAATACAAAATTTAGGTGTCTACTATATCATAGGATTATGAGGAAGATGTTAGTTTTTCTTGTTAGTGAAGTAAAAATAAAATCTCAATGAAACTATCATTCTAATCCTTATACCTATGGTGAGAAATATAACAAATAAGAAAAAAATGCAACAAAAAGATAAAATAACACTTTTACCTTCCTTGATGATTTGAATGGCTTGTTGGCATGAATGTTGGCTTGTGCTCAGCTTGTGAATAATGGAGTATTTATCAATGCTAATACTTTGTGTGAAACACCTCCCCTTATTCACTTTGGTTTTGTCTTGGAATTAATTGATTGTGTAATGCTCCTCTTGAAAAAAATTCACAGTAAGTGTGCACAAAAAATATTATTTAGGAGTCATGGAATTTGTATTTATAGGTTTTCAACTAACTTTTACCCAAGTGTAATTAGGCCAGGGTTAGGATTAGGACTCTAAATATAATTAATTTAGTCTTTAATTATGCATTTATAGAGGAATGGCTCAATAATTTTGATTTTTATGGCATTTATGTTGATATTTTTCAATTTTTGACTTTAAGGATGATGACATCATCATGACCTCATATTTTATTGAAAAATCATTTTTATAAATTACATATTCACTAATTCAACATGGAATTTTTACTCAATCATTCAATTTTATTTTCTTAGATAATTAATTATGCTTAGTCTTTTAGTCTTTTCAAGAATTGGGTTAAGTGCCTTACTTAATTGGTCAAAAATGTCAATTTACTTTGTCACAACCTGACTAGGGATAAATCCATGAGAGGTTATCATTGAATATAAAGTAATACCCCAAATAGGAATGTTTTGACATAATTTTGGGAACTTACTTCAAATATGTAGATGAATTTGGGATGTTCAGTGATTTTTAGGCTTAATTTACATAGTTTGGAAGAAATCAATCTAAAGTCTACTTAGACACAGAAGTATCCAAAAAAAAGTGTCTACATTTTGCCGCTATTTGAGAAACATTTTAGGATGTAGACAGAGTAACATCTTTTCAAATACTGAAAAATTAGGTAAGTCAAACATTTTAATACTTGAAAAGTGATGTTTTGACAACCGTAGATTGTTACAAGCCAATAGGTTTAGGTTCATGCCCTAGAGGGTGATCTATTAGACCTAGATGCCCACTCAAGGGATTGGGTGATAAATAGTGTCATTTAATGAGCTCTCAAAAATAGGAAATGACATGGTCTAATGGGAATAAAGGTTAAAATTTTGATTTACCCAAAGATAATTATAATTAATGGCATAGTTATGAAATATTGATTTGCCCAAAGGTAGTTATAATTAGTAACAAAGGTTAAAACATTGATTTACCCAAAGGTAGTTATAATAATTGGCCCAATTATTTTCCCCTATAGGGAAGAATTGATCTTGGAATAGAAAAAACTTACTCTAGTAGGGTAGAATAGATCATTGATCGATCAAAATTAATTTGTTACATTTGCGAAAATTGGCAAAGGGATATCATACAAGAAACTCCTGATATAGATTAATGATGAGTGAGCATTAAATAGAAACATGAACCTATAATACTTACTAGTATGAATATGCACATTCAAACTAGCATGCAGTATGGCCAAAAATAATAAATAAATAAGCAAACAACATAAAAAATAGATCGTGAAGGCATAAAAAATACCTTCTAAAATGAACAAAAGTAATTTTAGGCACTAAGGGGTGTGAAAAAATAAATTTTCAAGCTATATATTCACCCCATGGGGTGAAAATTTTTCATTTTCACCCAAATCATTTATAAATTAGAGTTCTGACCTAGTGAGATAAAAGTGATGAAAATATCATGTGGACAAGGATGAAGGTATGTGATTGATTGAGTGAGGGAACACGAGTGACCACCACATGATGGACCACTAATAAGTCATTTTAGTTTGTATTTTTGGCATTAATTATACATTAAATTCTAGGAGTATGATTAAGATTGGTGAAGTCATCATTTGTGTGGAAGCGTAAACAGTGCCTTCTCCTAAAAATAAATGAAAACATCACCCATAAATAGTGTAAATATCCAAAATAATGATTTCACCAAACTAGGCAAAGTCACCATTTTCATACAAATGAAAACAATGACTTTTTTGAATTTCCTTGGAAATAATCAAACAAGTGATTTCTGTTAGGAGGCCCCTTATCCAACGGTAGCACAATTGATTACTTATATATGAGCAATTGAACATGGAAACTATACCAGAATGATTAAGAAACTAGAAACATGAGACAACAAAGAATTTGAGAGACAATACACACAATTGTATTAGATAATACTAAAAGAAAATACAAATAAGGAAGATGCCACTTCTTCCTCCACCTCAAAGGCTTGCCACACCTCAAGACCTTCTTCCCTCTCTCTCTTGCTCAACACAAAACCAACTCTAAAACCTGAGTTACAATCCCTCCTTGAATGCTATCGCTGATCTCCTTGACCTTACACCTATAGATCTCCATGACCTTGCTTGCTTCAATGCTCTTACTTGATCAATATGATAATTACAATACATGCCTCATGGTTCTTTAAATAGAAATCCATGGTTACAAAAATAGACCTCTAACTACTAAAATTAGACACACAGCTCGTGACTTAAAATAGTCTCTTAGCATGCAAACACTCGGTTTAACTAACTGACTGTTCGTAAACAGCAGTTCTGGACCACACAGGCGACCGACATCGGTCCCTGCTTGTCTGGTGCTGCCGACGTTGGCCGACTCTCTATCGTCGCCGGTCTCCTTTTCCACTACATCTGACCGACGTCGGTCATACTGCCGACGCCAGTGGCTCTGGTTCTTCAGCATCCTTTCTTCATGTGTGTGCAAACAGTTGAAGCTTTTAGCTCCACACCCTAACAATCTCCCACTTGGAAATAAATAGCTATAACCTGTACCTGTACCTGTACCTGTACACCATCTATTTTATTCCTTAGGCCCTGTATCCCTCTTCAAAGTCACCCTTGAAGACCAACCACCACGCAAACCTGTGATGCTATATCTGTCACCTATGCCACAAGAACTTTACTGCTCCCAAATTCTTCATGACATACTTCTGAACCAACTCTACCCTTAGCTCAGAAAACTCCCTGTATATGCAACCCTGCAAAAAGTAACACAATATAGTAACAGGATAATGTAGCTAATATTATCCAACCTGGTAAAGATAAAAAACAATGGTCAAACCTCCATTGCTCTGCAGCATAACTCAAGACCATATACCATAGCCTTCTGTCTCAGATGTCCATCCACTCTCTTCTCTAAAATGGGAATCCATCCCTCTATATCTAGCTGACAACTCCACCAACAAGTACCTATTTGGCTCTAATCCAAGGACTCACACTCCTCATCCATGTCAAGCTCCCACTGTTTCTGGATTCTACCTGCATTGCTTCCTCCATCTTCCTAGTTCATGACTATCAGTAAGCAATATAAAGAAGGTGAACAATGAATATGAGGTTCACATACCTTTTGTGACCTCTGTATGGGTGTTTGAGACTCATAGATCCACCCAACATCCGTTCTAGTGACCGATCTCGGCCAACTCCCAGTCTGCTCCCGACCGATGTCGGTTCCCCGCACTGATCCTGACTGCCGACATCATTATCCCTGGCCGACGCCGGTGTCCCCCCTACCGACGTCGGTCCTAATGACCGACGTCGGACTTCTCCTTCCTGACCTACTGACCCTGCTGGTCTGCACATGACCGAAGCCAGTGTCTGGATGATCGACGTCGGTTCCAAGTAATTGACATCGATGCCTGTGTGTTCCCGTGAGTGATGAATTCTTCATCCGCGAGCTCTTCTTGGATCAAATCTATATCCATGCTACCCTGCTCAGATTTATTTACTGCCTGTAACTGTTCTAAGGCCTTCATCTCCTCCATGAACACCAAGACATCCCTGTTCTTGTCAAAAGCCTCAAATTTCCTTTTCCTACAATGAATTCTATCCATGCCTTCTGAACTGGAACACATACCTTTTGAGTCAAGAACTTCCATTCCCTTCTTATTCATGTGACCCTGCCTAATAAACCACATCTTCAAATCTGCACCAAAAGTGGAATCAGTTGTACAAGTAGATAGATAAAGAGAACCTACTTTCTTACCTCTTGCTAAAACAAGTGCTCCCTTGGTAACCTTCCAAGAATCTGCTGTGAGGGTTATTGTGCATCCCTCATCCCCCAACCTTCCTACAGAAATCAAACTCTGCTTCAGAATTGGAACATGCATGACCTCCTTTAACACCCATGTGTTGTCAATCTGCAATCTCAGCTGCACTTTCCCTTTGCCAACTATCTGACAAGGCGTACCATCCCCTAAATAAAGAACTCCAAAATCTCCCTGTTCATACTCATGAAACAAATCTCTATTTGGGGATGCATGAAAAGATGAACCAGAATCTAATATCCATGATCCTACATGACTATCCAAAGAAAGTATGAGAGCATCCTGTACCATAATGTTTGCATCCTTTGCTTCTTCGATACTTGCATGTTGATTCTCTTTATCTCTCAACCAACACTCCTTCTTTGTATGTCCTTTCTTTCCACAAAACCAGCAGGTAATACCTTTAGACTCGGATCTCCTTCCCGACCTTGATTTCCCTTGCTCAATCTTCTCCTTTTACCTTCCTCTGCTTTCCGCACTTAGAGTGTTCCCTGATGATTCACCTATGCTTCTCCTGCGTATTTCTTCATTCAAAATCACACTCACAACATCATCAACCTTTAAGATTTTAGAAGCAGATGCGGAGTTACTTACTGCCATAACCATACCATCCCAACTTTCAGGCAAAGAACATAAAATCAAGAGAGCCTTTACCTCATCATCAAAAACAATGTTGACTGAAGCTAATTGGTTTACCAAACCATGGAAATCACTGAGATGAGTATGTACCAAACCTCCTTCCTGCATTTGTAAAGTAAATAGCTGCTTCATAAGGTATACCTTTTTAGAAGCCGAGGGCTTTTCGTATAAATTTGCCAAGGACTTTATCAACTCTTCCGTTGTTTTGCACTGTGATAAGCTGGAAATCACAGAAGCTCCAAGACTCAACCTTATGGAACCAAGAGCCTTCTGATCAAGAACACTCCATTCTTCATCCTTCATATCTGTGGGCTTGCATGCAACCCCACCCAACGATAAGTACAGATCCTTCTGATACATATAGTCCTCAATCTGCATCCTCCAGTGTTGATAATTCTTGCCGTTAAACTTCTCCATTCGTAGCTTGCTTTCTTCTACCATTGCTGAACTCCCACTCAATCAGAAAACCCTGTGAATGACCTATAATCAAAAACAATAACCTGCTTCCTACAAACCGTAGCTCTAATACCAACTGTTAGGAGGCCCCTTATCCAACGGTAGCACAATTGATTACTTATATATGAGCAATTGAACACGGAAATTATACCAGAATGATTAAGAAACTAGAAACATGAGACAGCAAAGAATTTGAGAGACAATACACACAATTGTATTAGATAATACTAGAAGAAAATACAAATAAGGAAGATGCCACTTCTTCCTCCACCTCAAAGGCTTGCCACACCTCAAGACCTTCTTCCCTCTCTCTCTTGCTCAACACAAAACCAACTCTAAAACCTGAGTTACAATCCCTCCTTGAATGCTATCGCTGATCTCCTTGACCTTACACCTGTAGATCTCCATGACCTTGCTTGCTTCAATGCTCTTACTTGATCAATATGATAATTACAATACATGCCTCATGGTTCTTTAAATAGAAATCCATGGTTACAAAAATAGACCTCTAACTACTAAAATTAGACACACAGCTCGTGACTTAAAATAGTCTCTTAGCATGCAAACACTCGGTTTAACTAACTGACTGTTCGTAAACAGCAGTTCTGGACCACACAGGCGACCGACGTCGGTCCCTGCTTGTCTGGTGCTGCCGACGTCGGCCGACTCTCTGTCGTTGCTGGTCTCCTTTTCCACCGCATCTGACCGATGTCGGTCATACTGCCGACGCCGATGGCTCTGGTTCTTCAGCATCCTTTCTTCATGTGTGTGTAAATAGTTGAAGCTTTTAGCTCCACACCCTAACAATTTCACCTAAAATAGGTGAAGTCATCATTTTCATTCAAAACAAAAATGGTAACTTCACCTAATTTCCCAAGAAATTAGTGAATTCATCAAAAAACACTAATTAAGGTAAATTTGGGGTAAACATGCATTAGGTAAGGCACAACCATCAATCAAATCTCTAGGAGAGAGGAGTAAAGAGTAGGCACTTTTTAGATAATAGCATAGGCTAACACAGATCTATTTATGGTTTTAAGAGTGAGTTGAGGTACTAATGGGGCATAAGAGATGTTCACACTACTTATGGACTCTATAGATATAGATGGAGGACATGGTGGAATTTTTGCACATTTTGGGTCTACTAGACATAGCTCAAATTCCCATGATCAGAGCAAATTAGGCTTATTTGAGTGCACTAGCAAAGTAGTGGCACTTAGAGACTTTAACCTTCCACCTATCAATAGGGGAGGCTACAGTGATGCTTGAATATACCTGGCATATCCTCAAGCTACCTATGAGAGGATAGATATTTTTTTTGTAGATATAACATATAAATGGGCTATGTTGGATGATTTGACTAGCTATAGAGACATTCCCATGCCACATGGGAAGGTTGGCATTGTTCTACTAGAGATATACATTGATATTTGGCTATATCACCTAGCCCTGAAGGACCCATCACCACCATCACTGATTGATAGAGATGTCACTATTCTTATGGTTAATTTTAGGAACATATTATTTCCTAATAAGAGCAGTTGATTCTTTCATATGGCCTTAGGTAGAGTGATCTAGGCTATAATGGATGATATGACTAGATTTCTTGGGGGATAGTAGTGTTAGCCTATTTATATAGAGAATTACACATCATGGCCTACTAAGGAGGCCTAAGTATTAGTGCTTATACTTTACTCCAGGTTTAGGGATGGAATCACATTACTATTAATCATCTGGTTGGCTAGAGACAAGTACAAGGCCCATAGGATATAGTGGCATATGGCTAGGTTTATATAGGTGTAAATTGTAGAGGGCACTATGATGACATATATTTTTATCAGTGTATCATAGATGAGTTAATGGTGGAGTTATTCATTTATCATCCCTACTTACCATATCAGTTGCAGTGGCCATGAGATAGTTGGAACATAAGTTTCATGACTTCTTGGTGCTTTGTAATAGGTAGATAAACCCACATTATTGAGGATTATATGCCTAATCGAGTGTTATTATAGTTTTATAAGTTAAAATATATCCCTACTAACCCAATATGGTTTGCACACAACACTCAATATATTGTTCATGTGACTCTAATGATTCTTAAGATCATGACTATGAGTAGTTATGGTGGAGTTCCACATACTCAATGAGCCTATACAAGTGGCCTAATAGATGTAGGTGTGATGATTTCCTATGTTATATGGTGGGCATAGTTTTGTCCTCTAATATTTATAGCACCTAGGTGGGTACCTAGATAAGGACAGGCAGGGTAGGGATAGGATGGAGATCAGATGGATGTATATGAGGAGAGTGAGGTCAAAGTTGAAATGATTTGTAGTGCTAGGAATACCTACAGTACTTGGCATAGTAGTGGGGGTGGTGATGATGATGATGATGGGGATGATGGGGGTGATGAGGGGGTTGGTATAATGGTTATGATGATATACCCTATCTCAATAGGTATAATGGGTATATCTATAGATCCAAGTTAAGCAAGGCCATCTTATATAATTAGGGTAGCTATGGATAGTTTCATGCTTGAGGAGGATATTTTGGCTAGGTTAGGTGAGATTCAAGGCCTAGAGATGAGAATGGATTATATAAAGTCCTAGGTTACACTCAAACATGGTGATATTATGGCCCTTAGATCATAGATTGATTCTTTAAATTTTTAGGTAGCATGCATGGTATAGATACAGGCATAGATTTAGGTATCCATAGATTAGGCCATACTAGAGAGGGATCAAGACCTAACAGATGTTCAAAGGCTTTGATTTGAGTGGGATAAGGTATGCATTACTAGCTCACATGAAAGGTTTTATAAGATGGTTTTAGAGATCCTTCAGGCTAAGGATGAGGCCTCCTACTATTGATGGGCCTATGAAACTATTATCTAGAGATATTAGTAGATTCTTAATTTTGAGGTATAGGATATATAGAGGGTTAGTATTAGGTCATCTCATTCTAAAACTAGGACACATGGTATAGTAGCATCATATCAGTCAGTACAATATCATTGACCACCAAGACCACTTCCTACATGACCTATGGAGTCACAGAGTCAGAACTAATGTTGTATATCTATATGGTATTTTTCTATTTTGGAACTATGACATGTATATAGTTATGATGTATATGACATTGTTTTGAGAGATATATTACATTCATACTTGGTCTATAAACTTGTACATGGACTATTATTATTTTGATATATATGCAGTGCCTTGTTATTTGTTTTATCATGATGTGTTATGGTCTTATGTTAATGTTATGTTTACTTGGAAATGTTGATATTATTTGTTTTGTTTCATGTAGTGTATGATAGTAAATATATTGTATGCTTCTGATATGACTTGTGTTCATCTATTCATGTTTATGGCTTATAATATATGCTTATTGGAGATGCACATCATCATTGGTACATATTATAGTCATTATGATTTGGTTATGATGGGTTTGGATTATTAGGGTATGCCTATTAGGAATAAGAGTAAATACCACTGATATCATCACTTAATAGATCATTTGACCCAATTCTTATTGTAGAATGTGACATTAGGCATCATAGTTATAAACAAACCATAATAACAATGTGTATCATATTCATGGAAAAACTTAATTTAAATGTAAATATAAGCAACTTAGGAATAAGATATGATCAATCAAATCCCAATTGAAAATATAATGTGATAAACTAAGTGTAAGAGTAAATGCAAATAATCACAACTTAAGTACAAGATATAACAAATCAAGACTCAAGTGTAAACATAATGTAATAAACCTACATCAATTGAGGGGAAAGAAGGCACCAAAACATAGTCTAAATTCAAAAAGTAAACAACTCAAGCCCAAGTTTTAAGTAAGACTCAAGTGTAAACTAATTTTACTTACACACACAACACTCAAAATGAACAAACATAAAACCAATAAACAAATTAATCTAAGGCAAATGCAATAAGAAATTAATCTAATGAAAATGAAATAAATAAATAATCTAATGTAAATGAAATAAATAACTAATCTGAGGCAAATGAAATAAGTAAACAAAATACATAAAAGCAATGAACTAATTACTATTTGCTAACATTGTTTGTGCATGTGTAATATAAGTCTTATTCTTGGCAAAATGCTTCTCCTAGGCTATATGGAACAATGGCGCAAGCATGATGGCATGGGAAGGGATAATAGAAGAATAAATAAGGGGTATTTGAGCTAATTACAAATACACTAGGAAAGTGGATGTTGCTTACATAGTCCTATGGACATGATTTCCAATATGCACTTTAGGCCAAATGTAGTTATCCTAGGATTTGGGAAGAGAAGAAAATTGATGACAAGTAAAAAAGATTGATCATAGAGGAAAATAAGAATGGGCTTTCAAAATGATGAGATCGTGAAATAAAAGGGGTGGTACTCATGATTATGAGGATGTCAATCACAAGAACTCATAAAATTATGAGAGCATGGTTTAGGCTAAAACCACACTAAAAGATAAAAGGCAAGTGTTTACAAATGAAAAATGATTATAACTCATAGTGTTTACCACATTTAAGGCTTATAACAAGAATAAGCTCATAAAATAGTGAGAGCATAATATGATAGGACTCACAAAATGGTGATAGCATAAGATGATATGGCTCATAAAATGGTGAGAGCATGGATGATATGACTTATAAAATGGTGAGAGCACAAGCTTATGCTTATAAAATAGAGAGAGTGTGGCTTATGTTGCTTTAATAATGGTGAGGGTATTTAAGCTAACCTCAAAATACACTAAGTATTGTTTATATAGTCCAAATATACCTCAAGTCACTCTAGTTCACCTTACAACAAGGAATTTTATTAAGTAACCACAAGCTTTTGAATAGGAAAATGGCACAAGTAATGGTATGTCAAGGTAAAGCTTAAACAAAAGCAACATAAAATATCCTATCATTAACCAAGTTAATACCTATGTGTGAAGGCTCAATGGAATGATAAATAGATGGTGACCTCAAGTAATGCTATATGTAAGGTAATGACATGTGGGGATAAGATATCTCAGTATAAGTTGCATGCTTTAATTTGCCCCAATAGATGAAAGTTGTGAGCTTGGCCTAAAAGTGTGAATTGGATGGTGCCCCTAAGCAAGGATATATGCAAAGGGAAAGACACACCCCCAAATATACTTGGCCTAAAAGTGTGAATGAGAATGAACCACAAATTTTCTCTTGAAAAGTATATCTTGAAAGGACACATCCTAATGGTTTCTAAAAATAATTGGCTCAAAGACTAAGATGCCCCAAAGCAAGCAGATTTAGGATTGTTGACTAGGTTTAAGATGACAAATGTTTTTGGATTTTTTGGCTTTATATCTCATAAGGACATTGTAAACATTTTCTAATTTTTAATATTTTTTGAAATGCTTTGAATGTTTTGGGGTATATTAACTCATTAGAGATTGACAAGATACCACTCATAAAATGGTGAGAGTGTGGGCTTAGGTTACTCACTAAATGGTGAGAGTGTCACTTAGGGTCTAAAATAACAACAAGGCAAATAAAATGGCAAGGCACAATGAAAAGGTATGAAAGGATAGTAAGGCAAGGCAAATGGTAAGGTGAGGGAAATTCCAAGGTATGACTTTTTTGATCTTGCTAATGTGGAGATGCACATCTTGATTCACATATGATATAACCAGAATAGTCAATTGTTAAATTGCTATCCCATACCCTTTCTGAATAGCTACTCTAACAATAACTTAATATTGATTTAGAATCCATTATTGTTATTATGATCTTCATTGGTCATTGACTCTATTTTTCCTCCAAACTTATAGACAAGATATCCTCATAGCCTTAATGAAGGAAAGTGCAACCAAGAATTATAAATAAAGATGGGTATTGGATAAAAGGTCTATTTAGGAAATGGAATATATATCTATAATGGAATGTAGAATGTTTGTTCAATAAATGAATATTAGGATTTTTAATCACACATAATGTTTTTGATACTGAATTTGACATAATTTTGGTTATAGTGGGGTTGAAGACTCTTGAACATGTTCTTGATAGGACCACCAAATTGTTTTTTATTTAGACCTAATATTTATTACAAGATGATTATGTTGTATATTAGATGTTGTAATGATGTAGACTTGAGTAATGTCTTCATTAAATAATGAATAATTATTGTGCTCAGCTATTGGCACCTAAAAGAGGTTTTCACCAATAAAGTTGTCTTGATTGTCCCCTAGTGCATTTGATAAGGTTTCACTAAGGAACATTGACTTCTGACTTTGATTTTATTCTATCACCTTAAACAAAGTTTCACTATAAGATGCTTAGTTTATAATTTGATTATCTCCTAGCACCTCAGATAAATGTTTCACTAGAAGATGCTTAGTTTGGAATTTGATTATCTCCTAACGCCTCAAACAAGGTTTCACTAGGAGATTGTTTTTATTCTTCATGAATTTGGTCTTGATCCCCATAATTTTTTGTAACTAGTATGTCACCATGGATGCAGTTCAACAATGTGTGACTCTATTATCCCAATTGATGCTTGTGGGAGGTAGAACATCAATATGATGACTAATTTGATTGGTGTCAATATAAAGTGGAATGGTAATGGAATGGTGAAAGGTAGAATAATCCTCATAGATGCTACTAGGAGAACTTCTTTCAATTTTAAATAAAACATCTTGAAATTTTGTTAAAGGATCATAATTGTCTATTAACTATGAAGTTGATTCTAACTCAAATGATTTTAAATTTGATGTTGAGATTGATGTTGATTCTACTTCTAATGTTAAATCTTATATTGGTTCAACAATGGAACCTGACTCTAATGTTGATTATGATTCTAATGTATCTTTGACTGTAAAGATGTCATGTTGAATGTTTGGCAATGGATGAGTAATGGCATATGATGTAATAATAGGTTTTTATTTAGGAATAGGCTCATCTAAGAGTGACTCAATAAAGATTGTCTTGTCAAAGTGAGGCCCCTCAAAGGTAGATGAATGGTCAAAGGGTGATTCGACAAATAATGGCTTATCAAAGGGAAACACCTCAAAGGTAAGGGAATGGTCTAAAGGTGACTCAACAAAGATTGACTTGTTAAAATTAGGCTCCAAAAAGGTAGGATAAAGGTCAAAAAATGATTTATCATAGGTTGACTCATCACAAATAGGTGTTTCAAAAAAAAACATCAAGGATTGGTTGGTTCTCTTGGCCTTGGCTTACTTTTGTTTGTAAAATATTAGTTTTAGACACACTTTATTCTTTATTAAATGGTGGCTCTTGGAGAGGTAAGGATTGGCTCTATTGTGTATCTAAGACCGAATTAAATGTTTGAAGTATTTCTTGTTTCTAAATAAGGTTATTTAATCATTATTTATGAAAATCGGATGAGAATCTAGCTCTAACTCTCAATGATTTTATAAGGACTATATCTTTACTCTTAACAAGCCATTTGTTGAATTAGATTTGAAAATGAGTTGGTGATGTGCTGATCGACTTAGGTGGATGGCAGTTAGATGGTATTGATAAGTGTGGTTATGGATAAATATTGATATCCCCATGGTTAATCAAGGTTTGAACATGTTATGTGAACCTCACACATTGATTAAGTGAATGACCTTAAATCCCATGATACTCACAATATTTGTTTATTCGATACCAAGGAGGTTTGAGATTGTTTTCACTGAAAGGTTGAGTATGTGGACACATAATTATGTTTTTTGTGACCAATTGATAAAATATGTCTCTCAAGTCTTCATTAGGAAAATTTCCCATTTGAAGCCATGATAAAGTCTTGGTCTATGAAGTTGGAATTGGCCAAAATAAGATGGTCTTAGTCTTGGTAATTAGCATGAACCCAAAGAAGATGGACTTTATCTTGGTAATTGGCCTAAATAAGGGTGGTTTTTACATATGATACTTGGCATGGCTTGGTTTGGAAATTAGAAATTAACCCATAAAGGGTAGTATTGACACTTGATAATAAACTATCCCAAAGAAGGGTGAACCTGATCTCAATTAGAAATGGGCCCAAAGAGGGTGAACCTATTACTTAATAGAAATATTACCAAAAGGTGGTGGCCTTGTTACTCTAAAATAAAATGTGGCACATGGGTTCAAAATGAACCCTAATTTAGCATTGAAATGGCTTGGTAATAGACATGTGGGTTCAAAATGAACCTTGTTTTGGATTTGTTTGGTTCATGATTGGTATGTGGATTCAAATGCAAACTCATATTGGAGTAGAGTATGGGTTCTAAGTAAACTTAATTTTGTCATAGTTTGGAATGTGGGTTCATAAAGAACCTTAATTTTGGTGTGGCTTCTCAATTTGGTATAGATACTTGATGTTTGGAAAATGTTAATGTGAAAGTGGTTTTGAACTTGGTCAATATGAACTTGGAAATTGGCACTTGTGAATTTGGTTTGGGAAATGGTTTGAAGTGAAATGGACTTTGTCTATGTTTAACATGAAATTATAATGTAATTAGGTCTAGGTTTGAAATTAAATGGGACTTGGTTTAGGTTTGGCATGAAATTGGAATGGCTTAGATCTAAATATCATGATTTGAAATAAAAAGGTACACTTGGTCTACGTATAAACTTGAAATCAAGTCAAGACATGATCTTGGTCCAAAATGGAACTAAATTTAATCAAAGGTCTTTAAACCAAACTAAAAATTTATCCAAGTTACACAATCTAAACATAGAGAGGTAAGAAACTCAATCCCAAGTTTTAGGCAAGACTCAAGCATAAACCAATCATCTTTAGATCTAAACTTTGAAATATGGATTTTGAACTTGGTTTATAACAATTGGATTTTCAAATAAGCAATGGTCTAGGCTAAAATTGGAAGCATAACAACATCTTTCATAAATTTGGGCACAAACATATTCTTTAAGTTTTGGTCTAAGGTAAATGGTCTCATCAAATTTAGGCATCATAACACTTCTAAACATATCAAGTGTTTTGGTATTTAGACTTATTTGTTTTGCATGAATAGTTTTGGACTCAAAATAAGATACACACAAACATATGTTCCTATATTAATAACCGACACAAGGTGTGCATATTATTCACCAAAATTATGTCAATATACTAGTTTTTGAAAGGAATTAATTGTTAATTCAATAAATAAAGAGCACATGTTAGTAGATTTTTTTAATCCCCCCTTTATCTCTCAAGAACTAATACATGGCATGAAACTTAGAGCACCAAAGTAACTCAAGATTGGGAGGATAATCTATGGTAAGTAGGGTCAATTAATATAAAAATTTTGATTGGATTTTCTATATGGTCCAAAAGTTCCTAAAAACACATGGGAACAATAAATATCCATCAATGGATTCAAACTACCTAGCTTGTTTCTGAGTCATCCAAGTCACTTGGAATAAGGAGAAAGCATATGAAAAATTTCTTTGGGTAAACACAATAAAACAAGTAAAATAATATATTTTTGGTCACCCAAGTTCCCTAAAGGGGACAAGGGGAGAGCATAGACACAAGGCTTTACTAAAATAAAATTAATCTAGTGTTTTGAAAAAATAAAGAAAGTGATCTTAAGAGCTTGTAGTTTAAATGTTAATGTTATTTTTAAGCACCTAGTGGAAGTGTGATTAAAGTTTGGCCTTTGTTAAAACTTTGAAAATGACAAAAAATAAAGTTTTTTTTGCACTAGTTTTAAAAAACACCAAAAGAAATGTCAAATGACTTTGTTAGTATGTAAAACCTCTTCTATTTTTCTTAATTCCCTGTAAGAAACATTAGAGTATTGATTGTATCTTGGTTTTATTTCTTAAACAAAGAAAAATTACAAACTTTTAAGGTCTCAATTTTTGGTCTCAGGGCAAAGTCGTCATTTACCAGATAGGGCAAAGTCATCATTTTCCTTGTAAACATAGAATAAACAATATGTAGAAAAACTTGGTGGAAGTCACTGATTAATAGGTGGAAAGTCACTGATTATAACTATCAAAGTTTTTGTTTCCCCCAAAAAAGTGGCAAAATCACTGAATTCATAACAAAGTGTTACCTAGCAAATTCTTTGATTCCTCAAGTCAAAGTTGTCAATTTCTTTGGTCAAAGTCAATTATTTTTTAGAGGATGAAAGTTGTGCAGGTCAAATTTCATTGATTGTAGGCAAAGTCATTATTTTCCATCAAATTTTTTGATATGCAGTAGTGAAGTCACTAATTTTTTGAGTCAAAGTCATCAATTAGTAGTCAATAAAAAACATGGGATTTTGGGAATGAAAAAATGCTAAAAACTAAGGTCTAAAATGAGTTTGTATTGTTTATTCGAAGAGGGTCCAAAATGCTCTTATGATGTGTGTAGGGTGTGTGTGATGCCATCGATCATGCCAATATGTATCATAAGATTATGAAGAAGATGTTAGTTTCTCTTGTTAGTGTAAGTAAACAAAAATAACTCAATGAAATTATCATTCTAAGCCTAAGACATAGGGTGAGCAATATAACAAACAAGACAAATTGACACTTTTGCCTTCCTTGATTATTCAAATGACTTGTTGACATGAAAGGTGGCTTTTGATCAACTTGTGGATAATGGAGTCTTTATCAAACACTAATGTTTTATTGGGAAGTAACTCCTCTTCTTCACTCTGGTTTTGTTCTTGGCATGAATTGGTTATTTGAAGCTCCTCTTCCAAATTTATGCATAGTAAGTGTGCACAAAAAAAAGCTTGTTTAGGATTGGTCATGGAATTTGTATTTATGGGTTTTTCAACTAACTCTAACCCAAGTGTAGTTAGTCTAGGGTTAGGATTGGGACTCCAAATGTAAATAATGAAGGCTCTAATTTATGCATATATGGAAGGCATTGCTCAATGTTTTTTGTTTTTATGGAAATTTATGTTGATATTTTGCAATTTTTGACTTTAAGGATGATGACATCATCATGACCTCATATTCTGTTGAAAAATCCTTTTTATAAATTACATATTTACTAATTAAACATGAACTTTTCACTTAAGCATTTGATTTTATTTACTTGGTTAATTAATTTTGCTTAGTATTTTAGTCATTTCAAGAATTGGGTTAAGTACCCCAATTAATTGATCAAAAATATCAGTTTGCTTGGTTGCAACCCAAATGGGGATGAATCTATGAGAGGTTATCATTTCATATTAGGTAATACCCCAAATGGGTATGTTTTGACATAAGTTTGGGCACTTACATCTAATGTGCAGATGAATTTGGATGTTTAATGATTTCTAGGCTTAATTGACATAATTTGGTGTAAATCAGTTTGAAGTTTTCTTAGACACAGAAGTGGATAAAAAGGTGTCTACATCTACAATATTCATTGCATGTAGTTTGGGTGCCTAAAGGAAAGGAATCTCAAGTATTTGATAAAAACCTATAATCATTGGTCTTAGACCATGAGAAAAGTGTAAGGCAATGTGAAAGTGTTCAAAAGCATATGGTTAAGGATCTAAGTGGAAACATGGGCCATTAGCTTATAATAATAATGTTTAGTAAAAAACATGATTTGGACCCTATATGATCACTTCATAAAAGTCATTGTTCAAATCTTTGAAAATTTTGACTAAAATAAGCATAATGATTATTTAAAACTTTGAAAAAGTTAGAACATGATTAAAAAGGAACAAGTTGATTAGGGCTTTCCTTTTTAAAAAACAAAGGAAAATAAATCATTTGAGACTCTTCATAGTCATCACAAGAGGAAAATTTATAGGGTTTCTTGGTTTTATGTAAAGTTCTTGGACAAGATAATATGGAAATAATTTCCATTTTTTCCTAATTTTTATTCTTTTTAGTTTGTTTTTTCCTATTCAAAACCTTGAAAACATAAATTGAGTTAAGGCAACTATTTTATCAAATTTTGGAATAAAGAGGTATTAAATCCTAATTAGACAAATTATTGCATAAAATCAAAATTTTATAAATAATCAATAACTAACAAAAACTAATTTGGAACTTGCTAAATTTGGAAAGATGCTAAAAAGGGAAAATACTAAAAGGAATCAACTTAGGTAGAATTTAGGAATGTAGGAATGTAATTGTGATTGTGATTGTATAATGATGCCATGAATTAGGAATAGTGTTTTACTTAGATTGGGACTAGTCCATTAAATTTGGATAGGGGTGGCCTACATTAGTGTCCTTAGGTCATGCCTTCATCCTGTGAAGATTTTCTCTCTATGGTTGATGTGGTAGATTTGCATCACCTGTATATTTTTTTGACTATGTAGGAGCTCTTAATTTGTTGCAAAAATAATTATGTGCCTTCTCTTCACGTTTAACCCTATCTTAACTAACTATGAATGATAAATAATTAAAATATAAAAATTGGTTAGTAGTTTAAGTTGTGATAGACCTCAACACCCCTTGTGTTGAGTGTTGCCTGCATATCAATACTCTAAAGAGGGATCAAACTCTATGTAGTTCTCCCATGCTATGATGGTGTGTGTGGAATACTGGTGAAAAATTCTAAATGTTGATGCAATCCTAATTTTATTAAGTCATTAAATAATTACATGTGACCTTGGAGGTGTATGCAAACTTAGCTCAGGGATACTAGGGTTATGTGGACTTTGTACTAGGAAAAATAGGTGATTTTCTCTCAATGTTAAGTTATATGTTCTAGTGTTTTACAATCATATAATCTTATTGGTGAAAAATGGATTGATAATATGGATTTATAGTGATCAATTAGGAATTCATTTAGATTGAGATTACTAAACATGAGGGATGACCTATTACATTTTTTTGAATTGGAACAAAGATTCATTATTTGGTAGGAGGATGTGGCTGGTAGAATTGTACAAAAATTGAGAGTAAAATAGTCCAAATGGAAAGGCCTTGTCTGAAGTCTGTAGATAGTTCAATTGGAAGTGTAGATAAGTCTGAAAGTGAGTTTAGTTTGTTTGTAATGTGGAATAGGAATATTTTTATATCATTAGTTGATTGGAGAAAAGGGTCATCTGCATAGAAGTGAAGGAATGGCAGTCAAGGATTGTGGGATAAGGCATGAGCTAAGTATGTATAAGGAGTGGTCACAAGTACATATTCTTATAAATAAATATAAATTTATGTGTCTACATAAATATGGAAAACCTTGAGTTATAAGATACTTAGGAATTTTTGAAAGAGACATAGAGGAGATGTGTGAGAAGAAGAGGATATTTTCAAATATTAATGGTTGAAAAAGAAGATGGAAAGCTTGACATTTCATTTTATCTTTCATTATGAATTAATTATATGTGCTTAGATAAATCATTAATAATTTATTTTTTATTGAAAGGAATAAAATGGTTAAAAATGGTTATTTTTTCTATTTACCTAAGGTAATGAGATAGGTAATGGCAGGCAAGTGTGGGGCTAGTAAAAGTAGGAGATATCAAATGCACTTTGCACTATTCCCCCTATCCACACTTTCCCTTCTCTCCTAGGTTCCCTTCACTACTCATCCCTTAACCACAACTATGCTTTGCACTTGTAACTATTTATTGGGTTTCTACCTTGTTATCATTTAATTAATTTAAGGCCATGTAGTTGATTTTATTGTATGCTTAGAAATATTAATTATGATTTTTTTTGGAAGAGTTTTATACTTAACTATGAGTATGAAGAATAAAGAGATTACTTATTTTGTGTGGGCAGGGAACCTTAAAAATTTCACATTATTTTCATGCTTTATTATTTAGAAACCTACTATTATATTAGTCTGCATGGCTAAGATTGTCAATTTTTTACTTGACTATGTTATGTGCTTTCATTACAATTTAATTGAATCAAGAGTTTATTTATGCTAAGGTGATTCTAAGTGAAAACCTAAGGTTACTTGTTCCCATAAAAGGACCTACAACACTATTTTATAGGCTTAATTCCCTCAAAGGGATGCATGTGCAGTGGATCTAGCATTGTAACATCCTAGGGTTCCATGGACTATGTTCTAAAAAAAAATTGAGTTCATGTTTTTATGGCTTGTTGTCTATGTTTTGTGTATTGTGATTATCATCTAGAAACCTATGTTTTTTTAATCTCTCTCTCTCTCTCTCTCTCTCTCTCTCTCTCTCTCTCTCTCTCTCTCTCTCTCTCTCTCTCTCTCTCTCTCTCTCTCTCTCTCTCTCTCACTCTCTCTCTCTCTCTCTCTCTCTCTCTCTCTCTCTCTCTCTCTCTCTCTCTCTCTCTCTCTCTCTCTCTCTACCCTTAGTACTCTACTATCCATGGCATTTTCCATGTTTCTTAGTATCATATTAGGCTAAGATTTTGGGTGAAGTGGATGATACATGGTTGAGCTTAGGTTTCATGGTAGATCATGCTAAAGAGAGAGCATTATCAGAGAGGGTGACATAGATAGAGATGTTGGAGGATGATAGAGAAACCAACAAGAACCCTACACACACTATAGTAGTTAACACATGTTAGAATGCATAATAAATAGTTTTGCACATGTGATTATTTTTGCTTGCATTAGATAGTTGATTTCTATGGTTTTTCAGTATATTTTAAATAGCTTAATGAATTTATGTTGTGTAATTGGTACCTTGATCATTAATGCTTGTCGAAACATTATTAGCATAATTAGATTTAAAATTTTGGAATAGTAATTTAACGAATTATCATTTAATTTGCTAATGGCAATAAAAAAATGATTAATTAATTTAGAAATTACAAATTTTTTTATAAATAATGTTAAAATAAATAAATGGAAATTACCATGAAAAAATGAAAAAAAAAAAAGACAATAAAAAAATAAAAATAAAGGAAATGATCAAAATTAAGAAAATCAAAAAGAAATAAATATGTTTAAAAATAAGTAAAAGAAAAATATTTTAAAACAAAAAGACTATGCCTACTTAAATAAGAGATTCTTGGAAAATAAAATCATCATAAGTGTTTTGGAATCAAAAAATTGAAAAAGGGGGAAAAGAGGCATAGCAGATAAGGAGAAGACATAAGAAAAAGGGAAGTGTGGAAGAAGATTTTCAGCCCAATTTACTAGGTAGGCAATGTTTTCAATTCTAATTTATGATCATGTAAATTTAGGCATTTATATACATGTTTCAGCAAGGAAATTTTTTAGGAAAGACTCTAAATCTTGGATATATAGCTAGCATATATATTATAATGGTGAATTTATACAAATATATATTCCATTATGATATAAATAACTTGATGGCATCAGATAGTGGGTATATTAATAATTTTAGCCTTATGTTGTGCCTCATACAAACATTTTATATATATATATATATGGCATCATTATTGATTTAGTCTCCAACCTATTTAATATATTTAGTATATTATAAACTTCAGTCCTTACTAAATCATTGAAAAGCTTCTATGGCATCATTGTTGTATGCCTGTATCATAATTATTATATATATAGTCATTGTACATTATTAACTAGTTAATTTACCTTTTTCTTAAGTCGCTAGAATTAATAATCAGTTCTTATGAATTACTATAGGAGTCATTAAACTTCTAATACCCCAATTTGTGTATAACATTAAATGAGTCATTGTATTTTTATTAATAGAGGGTATTGTCTTATGGCATCTATTAGATTATAATCCTAGCCTTCATAGCATGGCAATTGAAGTTGTTACATATGATTAATTCATAGCTCATAATGAATTGATGATATTATTCCCATGTTGATTGCTAGTCAAAAGGAATCATTATAAATATTATAATATCTAGTATTTAATAGGTTGTTACAATTTACTATCTTATGGCATCACTCATAGGAATAGGTCAATCATTGTATAATATTCTAGCTCATATAATATTTAATGTGACTAATCCACAACCTATATATATAACCACTGTAGTATATTAAATATTTTTTTCTTTCCCCACCAGATTAACTTGCAATGGAATGTTATTCATATGGTCATTGTATGTTTTAATTCTCAACATTTATAATTCAAGAATAGCATCACTATCATTGAGTCATTATGTTGTCCAAGGCATCACTGAATTCTAGTGATTATGGTAATATGTATGCATTATTGTAGTTTGTTCATAGTACTAGTTATGTAGCATCGCTAAAATACTTAATGGTGGGAATGGTCATATGTAATATTATGGCATTGCTATATTTTATGTAAATATGTAACATTATTAATCATAGTTATATAGCATGTAATATTGCAATAAATATATAATCTTCCTAATTTTATAATACATACTTATCATAATGAATACATATTTGATCATACATATGTATTGTGTTATCATATAACATGCTAAGTATCAATTCATTCTTATTTGGATTTTGATTACATCATAGTATAAATAATGTTCTATACATGAGATAGTTTTGAAACATAAAACAATTTATCATTTACTCTCTTTTCATGAACATTTAACTTAAATATATAAGAGCGCATATAAAAACATCAAATTGACTAAGCAAGATTGTTAGCTTATAGAATATAGTCAACCTTTTTAATACTTAAACAGTGGAATAATCTCATAATAATATATTTGAAAATATTTATAACTATAGGTTTTATGTGAGGTTAATATATAGAGAACCTTTCAATAGTTTAATGAGACATGGGAAGGATAGAAAGTCCAATGAAGTCATCATTATTTACGTACGAGTTACTTATTATATATAACTTTTGAGTCAAAATATGTGGTGTAAATGTAACATTAAAATAAGTTACAGTATGCTTAATGCAAAAATATAAGTGTTAATGTACCTAATAGAGTATATATGAGCATAGGGGTGTATTTGTTGAATAATTAACTTTATTTGGGTCATTTTTAAGTTTATAGGCTTATCTTAAGTCTTAATTATATATTTATTTAATATATTTTTAAATACATATTATTCCTACTTTTATGATGTTTTACTCATCTCCCTAATCCACTTATTGGATTTAGAGTTACTTGTATGTAACTCTCCATTTTCCATATGGCACACACTTCCCTCTCTTTGTAAAGGATTAGGACATAAGTGGTACACACTTGGAGGGCTTGTAAAGTCATAATGGGGTTGTATGTATCTCCTTTTTTCCTCCTCTAGCTCTATAAAAGAGTCCTTCCTCTCTTCTTTTCCTCACTAGAATCTCTCTCTCTCTCTCTCTCTCTCTCTCTCTCTCTCTCTCTCTCTCTCTCTCTCTCTCTCTCTCTCTCTCTCTCTCTCTCTCTTGTGATCTTAATTAAATCTTGTACTTGTTAGAGATTTTGGATGCAAGCCTTCTAATAAAATCATATGGATTTTTCTCTGATACGTTTAGTTTTCCACTTTCAAGTCTTGTCTCAACTTGTGGTTTGCACTTTTAGAGGAAATTTATTTTCTTTATTATTTTCATTTATGCACATTCAATATTATTTATAATCTATCTTGGAATAATTCCTAATATGGTATCAGAGCAAGTTTATTTTAACATTGATTCTTGAGTGTTTGTGCAGATTTGAAGGTAAAACAAGAACTTTTTATAATTTTATTGATTTTGTTGCTCTCTAACCTTGATCATTAGGTTTCTCACAAGTAGTTTTTGACACTATTTCTTGTTCAAACATTCATATTTCTTTGTGTTAATCTGATTATATTTTTTTAGCTTTTACTGGCTTTGTTTATTTTTAGTTATTTTTTTCTATGGTTCACTCAGTTCTTCCTAATTTATTTAGGCATTAAAAGTATTTTATTTCATTAATAAGCATTCAGGGTATCATTTTAATAAATATTTTTTTGAAATAATTACTTGGTGTCATTATCATTAATACTTAGTTTTTTAGATCTTTATCTAAGTTATATTTTTTTTAGATCTATGTTCTTTCTCTGGTTTGAATTTCTAGACCTACCTTTTTTTGGCACTTTGCTTCTCCTTATCAATGTTTTATCTATAGATGCACCTTATTTTTTTATGAATTGTCCTTGGTAAAGGCTCTATCACTATCTGTGATAGTTTCTATCAAGTACTTCAAACATAACTGAATTTTTATTATTTAGAATATTTGCTCTTAATCTTCACATAACTGGTGGCATCATTGAATTAGTGATTACATCTAATAATGTTTTACCATTTTTATTATAATTTTATCTTCAATTCAAAGTTGTATAATGCTTTGCTTCTATTTACATCTAGTTTGGTTTATTCCATGATGCACTATTATTCCTTTTGTGTTTAGAGTATACACTTAATAAGCTTAAGCAATCAAAAATATAGTATATTATTAATACATTGTAGATTTACTCTCCGTTAAAGCATTGATTTTAAAAGTAAATAAAAAATAAAAATCTCTCTTAACCTGTATTCAATTCAAGCATGATTTCCATGCATTTTGCTAACCTTGCCAAGTGGTGTTTTCATACTATATTTGGCATTTTATCTTCTTTTGGATAATGTGTTATATCTTGTCAATTGGTATGCATTAAAATAAATCCACTTAATCATTTTATCCAATGGCTTTATTCATTTTTTTTTTCCAAAAGCTCTTTTATTTATTTTGAAGCCATGTAGCTTAAAAAAAAATCAACTTTTTTTAACTCATGGAAGGTGAACATGGTAGTGTTTAATTAAAGTATTTTGTTCACTAAAAAGTGATTAATCATTTTTTTTTCAAAATAAAAATTGAAACTAAATAATCACTTAAATTTTTTCAATATTTTTCACCCAAAAGTGAATGTGGCACCCTTTAAAACCACTCTTTAAAAAAAAAAAAAATTGGAACTTCGTGGTTTCTTACTTAGAATTTAAAATTCAAATTTTTTTAAAAATTAAAACTTAAAAAGAAAATGTTTTAAAATACAAAAGTTGTTTTTCACTTTTAATAAATTTCATTTGACTTTTTGGTAATGTCCTTATTTATATAAGGATTTTATTATTATCATTAATGTTTTGGTATGGTTTTACATTTATAAGTTAATTAGTAATCTTATGTAAGTTTATTTTTTTAAGTGTTATTGGTTGTTTTTTTAGACTTTGCAAGTAATTTTAAATTGTATTTAGCATCTTAGATGAACTTAAAATGGTTTTCAAACTTATAATTTTTTTAGTATTTAAAATACTTTGCATTAATTTAATTTGAAAAATAATGAGATAGTTGTCTTAAACTTGAAATTTAATATCAAAATAATAAAATTATTGCTTTACAAAACTCTTTTAATATTCATGTGGAGAAAATGCAATCATCTATTGATGCTCTTAATATTAAATTTATGTCTTTTACTAATGATAATAGTTCTAACGATGATGGATCTCTTTCTGTTTATAAATAAACTCAACATCATGTGCACACCCCTTCTACCAACTTTGGTTTAAAAATCATGCACTCTATGGGCTATTTGGGTAGTGTGCTTGGTAAGTGCGAATATGGTATTCTTGAACCTATTTTACCTACTTGTAATAAAATTTTAAAGGTCTTGGATATAATGCTTCACATGCTTCTAATAAAAATTTGATATCTTATTGTCCTCCTCATCGAATAACTTATAATGCAACTTATTTTGATTATTATTCTTCTAATGCTCATGCTTTAGTTAAAAATGATAAACTTTATGCACATTATGGAAAACATGGGCATCATATACATAAATAATATAAATTACATCCATGGAAATCTTATGGTAAATCCACACATGATACTTTGAATTGTTGAAAAATGACTAAATCTCTTACCTCTAAAGGTAAATCTATTTGGATTCCTAGAGAAATTGAATCTTATAGAGACTTTGATAAGTCTTCTTGTGATAATTATTGTAATGCTTCACACATAATATATTTTATAAGTGACACATCTTCTTTGTCTCTATTTTGATTAAACTCGATATCTTTTATGCATTATTTATTTTTTATTACAAAGGTAATATGATTTGAATATGTTTACTAACTTATTTTTATGCAAGTTTACACACTTTGTGATGGAATTTATCATTATTCCATTTGCCTTTACATCTAATTTTAGTAATTTATGTATATAGATTATATTTTTATGGTATATTGGTGAATTAACTTAAAAGATTGGTGTTAGCTTGCTTGTTTTGTATGTTTGTAGATCATTACTCCTTTTGATTGGTCTTTGTTCCATGGAAAATTGATCACCTTGTCTGAAAAGGATTTTTTAGAGATTCTTGGTGATCACACTTTCTTCCTTGTGACTTTTGGTAGCACTTTCTCTTCTTTCTTCTCTCTAATTATTTTCATAATTCCTCTTTAATTAAGTTTCTATTAAGAGGGAGTATTATGTAATCTCAACTCCCATCTTTTTTTTGTAAAGATTTTCTTCACTTTTGTGACCCCAAATTAAGCTTAAAGAGGATTGTTGGAGAATTAACCTTATTTTAGTCCTTCCTAAGTTTATAAATTTATCCTAAATCTTAATTATGTGTGCATTTATTATATTTGTAAATGTATTTTATTCCTACCTTTATAAGGTGTCATTCATCTCTTTAATCCACTTGTTATATTTAAAGTTACTTGCATTTAACTCTCCCTTCTTCACATGGCACACATTTCCTTCTCTTTGTAAGGGATTAGAACACAAGTGGCACACACTTGGAGTGATTGTAAGGTCATAACAAGGTTATATGTAACTCCCATTTTCCTCTTCTATCTCTATAAAAGAGCCCTTCCTCTTCTCTTTTTTTCATTAAAATCTCTAGCTCTCGCTCTTCTTCTCTTGTGCTCTTGATTGAATCTTGTACTTATTTGATATTTTGGATGCAAGTCTTCTAATAATATCACATGGATTTTTATCTAATATATCTGGATTTTCACTTTAAAATTTTATCTCAACTTGTGGTTTGTATCTTGAGAGATAATTTAGTTTATTATTTTTATTTATGCACATTCAATATTATTTATAAACAATCTTGGTATAATTCCTAATACTATTCTTAAGATTATAGTTTCATATGTGAGTTATGAATTGTATTAAAGAATTAAATATAATTAAGTTAACGAATGTGTGAATTCAAACTCTTAAAATGTAGAAAAATGTTAGATTGGATTACTTTATATATCATATGAACTGAATTTTGTTTTTTTTTTATCTAGTTATTTTATATGAATGTATGTTTCCATGAATTTATGACTAATTTATTAGATTGGTGTGATATTTAGTAGTTATACTTAAAAACACTAGATTATGATAATATGGGTTATCATAGGGTATAGTATATTTGAAAATAAATTGTGATATTAGAATCTACATTTAATTGTGTATTTATTATGGTGGTATAAATTGTAGTCATTATGTCTAATATGGGATAGATAATAATGTAAAATTCATTCATATGTTTGACAAAATAAATGTATGCTTTTGTCATTCCTATGTTTATCATATTATATGATAAGATTAGTAGTAAGATGTAAATTATATGAATATTGTGGTTAAATTATGTTTGACCAATCTTTCATTATTGATATTGAGTAATGAGTGAGATGGACTTCAATGACTTACTAACATCACAATATCAGATAAAAGTAGTCTAATCAAGTGGTATATATAAATTTGATTGATCTATAGATTTCAATTATTTATTATTCTTAAAACTTTGGCCAAAATATGTTTAGTGATACATTATCATTTCATAAAGTATGATTTTCATGTTTTGTGTGATATCTTGCAATAGAATGGATTTAATATGATACACTACATGTTTAGTTTTAGAAATCATATAACATATGGGTACTTATTTGTCTCTCTAAATTTTTGTACCATCATTATCTACTCATTTATGAAGGCAGGGATATTTCCTAGTGGGATTAATGTAGAGGATCATTGATCCATGGTTAGTATGGAAAAGTGCTTGAACGATGATCTCCCTCCCACAATAGTACTACTTATTGAGATGACACTTGAGATTACCACAGATACTAGAGTTTGGTAACTATGCTCTAGGAGAGCCATGTATCTTATATGTATATTATATTATATTGAACTTATTATTGAAATATTATCATGAATATTTGTAATTACTTATTTATAACATATTTATAATAGTAATTGTAGACTTGTATCATTCATGGCTGAGTTAATGTAATTACTTTCTATATTTTCAATATGATGTATTCTCATATTGGTGATATATGTTATAATATGTTTTGTTTTTTATCATGCTTTGAGTATTGTAAATGATCTTTGTTTATAATCTCATGCTGTAATATATTTTTGGTATATGTGTTTAATTTAAAAAAATCATGTATTTTTAGGTAGATCTTAATAGGAATCTTACATGTGGTATCAGAGCTACAGCTCAAACTCTAGGACCTAATGAGTCTACTAACATTTTTATGTCCTTATATTGATAGAAATAAGGATGATGAAATCTAAATTTTTTGGAGAGGGTACTTTAAATACTAATGATAGCAACACTCCATTTGATCCTAGCCAATTTACCATTGAGCAGTCAGTAAAGATAGACCAGATTCTTGTAGTCATAAATAAAACCAAGGATTGGATTATAGCTCTGGAATAGGTGGTTTATGACCATTAAGAGGAATAATAATAAAAATAGGATGAAACTAAAGAGAATCTTGATGATCAAGAAAATTCTTAGGATGCTAGAGCTTAGGTAGTTGCGGAGTTGGCTAGAGACATGAAGAAGTTGAACCCACCTAAGTTAAGAGGGACTATTTTGAATGATCGAGTTGAGACATGGCTGATAGAGATGGATAAATATTTCAAAATTTAAAACTACTCTGAGGTCACCAAGGTAGTATGTGGATCATACTAGTTGGCTAGTGAGGCAACTATGTGGTGGGCCAACAAGAGGTTAGAAATAAATATTAATTCAACCATCACTACTTGGGATAAAATTATGGCATTATTCAGATCATGATAACTCCCATAGATTTATTTTGATCAAAAACTCACATATTTTTAGAATTTGAAGTAGGATGATTTGTCACTGAATGAGCATTGGGATTAGTTTACCAAACTTTTGAAGTACATTGCTCAATATTAGTGTGATGAGTGGTTCAGGATTAGGAAGTTTATCATGCATTTAAGGCCCCAAATCGATGGAGAGATAGATTTTTATGTACCTTCCACTATGGACCAAGTATTTGAGAAGGTAGTTAAATAGGAGCAAAAATTGAAGTTTCTTTCGTAGGCCAAGGACAAGCTTAAGAAAAGGTTTGGAAATTCTAAGTAAAGCTTCAAAAAGAAGAATTAGAAACAGAGGAGTGGAAATTCCATGAATTACTTTAAAATTTATAATGCCAAGTTTAATAATGGTTCAGACAACAAAAAATAGGGCAATGAATCCAAACATGGTTTCAATAGAAACTAATAGAATGATAAGAAAGGACCACTAGGAAGTTGTTTCATTTGTGGAGATGACCATTATGCTCATGATTATACTCAAGACAAGTCAAAGGTTAAGGGTCTTAATCCTCAATAGGATAGTTTTTAGTAGTAGATTCATATAGTAGTTGATAATCATCAAGCCAAATAGTAAGTATTACCCATAGAGCTATTAGGTACTTTGTTTGACCATCCAATTCCATTTTGATAGATACAAGAGCCACATAGTGTTTTATAGCTCCTAGTATGCTTAGTAAGTTAACTAGAAGAGCTACCATAATGGAAAATACATGGTCAATATAGTATGAGAATGACTCCAAAATCATGGTTGATAAGTTTTTAGTTGAAGCAGAGATTAGGTTTCCCAAATTCATAATAATTATAGATCATATTTAGCACTTCTAGGATCATATGATGTGATCTTAGGAGTCAATTGGCTTATGAAATACAAGGCCAAGGTTGACTATTACTTGAAGAAGGTTGAGTGTCTTGATGATTTTAGAAATCAAACACAAATTCAAGGTGATACGAGAGAGTTGAAGCTTAGGTATATTTCTTTAATACAACTTAAGAGCTCTCAAGTAAAAGGGTGCCAAGCATATATCATCAAGATAAATGAAATGAAGGAACCTAAGGAACCATCTCTTGGAGATTACCTATTTCTTATATATTTTTATGATGTGTTTCTAGAAAAATTATCAAATTTACCTCTTAGATGTGAGTTTTATTTTTATATCGACATCATACTTAGTTCAGAACCATAATCCAAAGCCCCATAAATTATGACAACCACTGAGTTGGTTAAATTTAAGGCTCAACTTTAGGAATTATTGGAAAAAGTGTTGATCAATCCAAGTGTGTCACTACGGGGTGCATCAATTATTTTTGTCAAGAATAAGGATAGTACCCTTCAAATTTTCATTGATTACATAATATTGAATAAGGAAACCATCAAAAATAGGTATCCACTACCTTGTATAGATGATTTATTTGATCAAATACAAGAAGTAATAGTATTTTATAAGATTGATATTCAAGTGGGATACCATCAGTTGAGGATTAAAGGTGAGGATATTATAAAGACAGCATTTATAACTCAATATAGGCACTATGCATTTACATTGTTACCATTTGGACTAACTAATTCTCCAACAGCATTCATGAATCTTATGAATAGTGTATTCAGAGATTACCTTGATCACTTTGTTCTAATTTTTATCGATGACATTCTTATCTACTCAAAGAATGAAGAGGAGCACCTTCAATATTTAGAACTAGTTATATAATGGTTATAAAAGCACAAGTTGTATGGAAAATTATCTAAGTGTGCATTTTTCTAAGAAAGATTCTAATATTTGGGACACATTATCTCTACAAATAGTATCTCATTAGATATAGGAAAAATTAGAGCCATATGGAATGGCTAGCATCAAAGAATGTGCATGAGGTAAAAATATTCATGGGGTTAGGAAGCTACTATAGGAAGTTCATTCTAAACTTTTCCAAGATAGCTAATTCGATTACTTCTTTATAATGAAAGAACCATAGTTTTGTTTAGTCAAAGTGTGAAGTAGCTTTCCAAGAATTGAAAACAAGGCTTAAATCAGCACTAGTGTTGAGAGTTCCTAACCCAAATGGTAAATTTACAATGATCATGGATGCATCAAGAGATAGACTAGGAGGATTCCTTATGTAGGATGGTGTAGTGGTAGCTTATGAATCACGGAAGCTAAATTCATATAAGGTGAACTATGCTCCTCATGATTTGGAACTTGAAGTGATTGTTAATTATTTGTAAATATGGTAGCATTATCTATTAGGAAAAACTTTTGAGCTCAAGATAGATAACTTAGGACTCAAGGACATTTTCACCCAACCTAATTTGAATGTTTGTTAGAGACACTAGCTTAAATTATTATATAATTATGATTTCAACATCATTTATGTCAAAGGTAAGGATAATAGAGTAGTTGATGTCCTAAATCATATAAGGTACATAGTAGTTATAACTACTATCAAGAGTAATTTTAGGGATCAAGTGATTGAGTTATCTCTAGGAGATGAATTTTATGATTAAGTTAGAAAAGCATTATTTAAGAATTCTTAGAATCCTCGATACAAAGGATTCAGATTAGAGAGTGATGGTCTATTGTGTTATAATAGAATGATATATATGATAGATCAAGAGAATATGTAGATAATAGTGTTAAAATAATTGTATAATTCCCCATATTCATGAAATCTAAGTGTAACTAATCTCATGGAAAAGCTTAGACCACTATATTTCTAGAAGAGAATCAAGAAAGATGTGGTAGATTATGTGTCACATTTATGGAGTATCGATGGGTGAAATTTAAGCATATGCATCTAGTTGGATTGTTATATCCACATGATATACTAGAATATAAGTGGTAGGTGATTAGTATGGATTTTGCCTAAGGTTTACTGATGTTATGGAACAAGCATGATATGATCTTGGTAGTTGTTGACAAACTAGCCAAGGTGGTTCTCTTTATACCAGGTAATTTGATAGATGATACACCTACCCTTGCAAAGAGGTTCATAAAGGAAGTATATAGGTTACATACAATTCTAGAGAAGATCATTTTAGATCGATATTTTAAGATGACTTTGAGATTTTGGGTAATTTGAATTCAGCTTTGGGTACGTAGCTAAATTTTAGTATAGTATATCACTCAGAGACTAATAGGCAGACTGAGAGAGTTAACCAAGTGTTAGAGGATATTATTTATATATATTACATGGATCAGTAGTACAAGTGGAAATATTATCTTCTATTGGTTGAGTTTACATATAGTAATTCATACCAATCAATGTTGAAGATGGCACCATTTGAGGAACTTTATAGGAGGTGTAGAACGCCCATCAGTTAGGACAAGTTAGAGGATGGGGTAGCCTTTGGACTTGAGATGCTCTCAGAAATATAATACTAAGTTAGATTAATCAGGTAGAGATTAGCTGAAGCCAATGATAGGTAAAAAAGCTATGAGAATCTAAAGAGGACAAAAAGGCATTTTGTAGGAGGTGATAGTTAAGCTATATAAGAGATTGATTAAATTCGAGAAGCCAACAAAATTATCATTAAGATATGTGGGACCATTCAAGGTGTTAGAAGTGGTCAATCATGTAGTGTATAGGCTTGCATATCCACCATCCCTAGTTATTTTACATAATGTCTTCCATGTTTCTTATATTAATAACTATATAGTTAATCCTATACATGTGGTGGATTGGAATGCTTTATAAGTTCTAGATCTTAAGGTGGTTATAGTAGAACCAATCAAGTTAATTGACACATGCAAACTTCATTTATGTAACAGAGAGATAAGATAGTGTAACTTGGAAGGACAATGATGAGTTTTTTAAGATATTTCCACATTTATTTACTTGATTAGATACTATTATACTATATTTTTTAATATAGATATGAAGCTTTTGATCGAATTAATAATTTATTACATTAGTGGCCACAACCGGCCAATACCAACAGTAATACCATAATCAGTGAATACCAACAATACCACCATAACCGGTGAATATCAACAATACTACCATAACTGGTGAATAACATCAATACAATTACAACTAGTCAATACCAATAAAATGGTCATAATCGACCTTCTAATACCTCTAATTTTTGAACTTGGGTGGTGCCTATAACAATCAAGTTGCTTTACTAATGCACCTCCATCTCAACAGTACTATTATAATATGTTATTTTCTTTTGAACAATATTTTTAATTCAAAATTTATGTTTGAATAAGAGTCATATGGGATGATGACTAGATTTAGGGAGGAGTATGTTACATCTTGGTTTCTCGTTAAGCAAATTATTTGATTATTCATAGATATTTATAGTTGACACATTTGTTTTGGTTATATTTTTACTAAGCTATAATATGTATACTATTATGGGATATTAGGATGTTTCTTAGATACATGATGGTACATATTGACATTATTATGATTTAGATGTAGTGTATGTTTTTACATTATTAACATGTTGATGTGTTATTTCAGTTATATTTTATGTTGTATGTTTATCATGTTGATATGATCTAACTACCTGCTTGTTTTGAGGTTGACGTAGGATAACTCATCCCTCAGAGCATGTCAAAAGGAGATCATCATTGAAGAGGGTGATATAAATAGAGAATTTAGATGATGATAGAGAAACCAATGAGAACACTACATACACCACAGTAGTTATCACATGTCAGAATGCATAATAAATGGTTTATACATACGATTATTTATGTTTGCAATGGATAATTGATTTATATGGTTTTTTAGTATAGTTTAAATAGATTCAAACTAGTATATTTTAAATATCTTAATGAATCTGTGTTGCATAATTGGTACATTGATCGTTAATACTTATATAAATGATATTAATGTAATTAGATTTAAAAATCTAGAATAGTAATTTATGGAATTGTCATTTAATTTGCTAGTGGCAATAAAGGATGATTAATTAATTTAGCAATTATGGATTTTTTATAAATAATGTTAAAAATAGATTAAAATTTGAAATTATCATGGAAAAAATAGAAAAAATATAATAAAAAAATAAAATGAAAGGAAATGATTAAAATTAAAAATAAATAAATATATTAAAAAATAACTATATATATATATATATATATATATATATATATATATTAAAAAGACTATGCCTACTTAGAAAATGGATTCTCAAAAAATAAAATCATCATAAGTGTTTTGGAATCAACAAATTAAAAAAGGGGAAAAGAGGAGTAGCAAAGAAGGAGAAGACAGAGGAAAAAGGGAAGCATGGAAGAAGATTTTTAGCCCAATTTACCAAGTAGCCAATGTTTTCAATTTTAATATATGATCATGGGAAAATTTAGACATTTATATACTTGTTTCATCAAGGAAAGTTTTTAAGAAACACTGTAAAACTTGGATATATAGTTAGCATAAACATTATAATGGTAACTATATACAAATCTATATTCCATTATCATATAAATAACTTGATGGCATTATATAGTGGGTATATTAATAATTTAAAATTTATACATTTCCTCATACAAATGATGTATATATATGTGGCATCATTATTGACTCAATCTCTAGCCTATTTAATATATTTAGTATATTGTAAACCTCATTTTTTACCAGATCACTGATAGGCTTGTGTGGCATCATTGTTGTATGTCTATAGCATAATTACTATATATATAGTCACTATATATTATTAACTAGTTAATTTACCTTATTATTAAGTTGTTGGAATTAGTAATCAATTATTATGAGTTACTTTAGGAGTCATTGAACTTCTAATACCCCAGCTTGTGTAAAATATTAAATGGATCACTATATTTTTATTAATAGAGGGTACTATCTTATGGTGTCACTTAGATTATATTTCAAGGCTCCATAGAATGGCAATTTAAGTTGCTATATATAATTCATTCTCAGTTAATAATGAATCACTAATACTATTCCTAGCTTGCTTGCTAGTCAAAAGGCATCATTATAAATATTATAATATCCAATCTTTAGTAGGTCATTGCAATTTACTGTCTTATGGCATCGCTAGTAAGAATAGGGGAATCATTGTATAAGTTTCCAACTTATGTAATATTTAATGTGACTAATCCACAACCTATATATATAACCAGTGTGCATATAAAATATTTGTTTTTCTTTCCCACCAGATCGACTTGTAATGGAATGTTATTCATATGGTCATTGCATGTTTTAATTCTCAGTATTTTTAATTTGAGAATAGTGTCACTATCATTGAGTTGTTATGTTTTCTAAGGCATCATTAAATTCTAGTGATTAAGGTAACATGCATGCATTATTGTAGTTTTTTCATAGTCCTGGTTATGTAGCATCATTGAAATACTTAATGATGGGAATGGTCATATGTAATATTATGGCATTGCTATATTTTGTGTAAAGATGTAATTTTATGTAAATATGTAACATTATTAATCATAGTTATATAGCATGTAATATTATAATAAATATATAATCTTCTTGATTGCATAATACATACTTAGCATAATGTATACATATTTGATCATGCATATGTATTATGATATCATATAACATGCAAAGTATCAATTGATTCTTATTTGGCTTTTGTTTACATCATGTCATAAATAATGTTCTATACATGAGATAGTTTTTAAACATAGAACAATGTATCAGTTACTCTCATTTCATGAACATTTAACTTAAGTATATATTATCTCATATAGAAACCTCAAATTGACTAAGAATGATTGTTAGTTTATAGAACATAGACAACCTTTTTGATATTTAAATAGTTGAATAATCTCATAAAAATCTCATTTGGAAATATGTATAACCATAGGTGTTATTTGAGATTAGTATATCAAGAACCTTTCAAAATTTTAATGAGACATGGGAAGGATATAAAATCCAACAAAGTCATCAATATTTATATACAAGTTACTTATTATATATAAATTTTGAATCAAAACATGTGGTGTAAATGTAACATTAAAATAAGTTACAGTATGCTTAATGTGAAAATATAAGTGATAATGTACCTAATAGCATATATATGATCATAGGGGTGTATTATTAAGATTATAGTTCCACATGTGGATTATAAATTGTATTAAATAATTACATATAATTAAGTTAATGAATGTGTACATTCAAACCCCCAAAATGTAAACAAATGCTATATTGGATTACTCTATATATTGTGTGAACTGAGTTTTGTTTTGCTTTATCTAACTATTATATATGAATGTATGTTTCCATGAATCTATGACTATTTTATTAGACTGATGTGATATTTAGTAGTTATGTTTAAAAATAGTAAACTATGGTAATATGGGTTATCATAAGGTGTTGTATGTTTGGAAATGAATTGTGATATTAGAATCTACAGTTAATTATGTATTTATCTGAGTGGCAAAAATTGTAGTCATTATTTCTAGTATGAGATAGATAATAATGTAATATGTTTGATGGAATAAATGTATGTTTTGGTTACTCCTATGTTTAACATGTTATATGATGTGATTACTAAAAGGATGTAAATTATATGAATCTTATGGCTAAATTATATTTGACCAATCTTGCATTCCTAATACTAAGTAAGGAGTGAGATGGAGTTCACTGGCTTACTAGCATCACAACATCAAATAAAGGCAATCTAATCAAGTGGTGTGAATGAATTTGATTGATCTATAAATCACTATTATTTATTATTCTTAAAACTTTGGCCAAAGTATGTTTAGTGATACACTATTATTTCATGAGTATGATTTACATGTTTTGTATGATATCTTGAAATAGAATGAATTTTATATGATATATTACATGTTTAGTTTTAGAAATCATACAATACATGGGTACTTGTTTGTCTCTCTAAATTTTTGTACCAACACTATTTACTCATCCATGAAAGGAGGGTCATTTCCTGATGAGATAAGTGTAGGGGATCATTGCTCTGTGTTTGGTGTGTAAAATCACATAGATGATTCTCTCCCTCCCCACAGTAGTACTACTTTTCAAGATGACACTTGAGATTGTCACAAATACTAGAGTTCAAGAACTATGCTCCGAGGGAGCCATGTATATTATATGTACATTGTATTGTATTGTAATTATTATTGAAATATTATCATGAAGATTTATATTTACCTATTTATAACACATTGATAGTAGTGACTGTAGACTTGTATCAGTCGTGAATGAGTTAATGTAATTACTTTTTTATATTTTTAATATGATGTATTCTCATGATATTTGAGATCGGTGATATATATTGTAATATGTTTTATTTGTTTTTGTCATGCTTTAATTATTAGGAATGATCTTTATTTAGATTCTCATGGTGTAATATATTTTTGGTATATGTATCTAATTAAAAAAAATTACATATTTTTAGGTAGATCCTAGTGGGGATGTTACAATCTTTCATTAGTTGGAGCAATAATCTCATAATTCTGTATCTAGATTGATTTGGATAGGATTTATGATGTGATTCCATGCAAATAATGTTTATGGATTTCATTCATCATAGTATTGTTACATGCTATATTTTGGCCCTTAAATTCAAATGAGAACATGTTATTGTATTACAATTGAAATTTGGTCCTTACCAATAGCTAGAGTTATATCATGTTATACTTGAAAGGCATCTAATTATACTATTAAATGCATATCATGGTAGTATTTCCTATACAATGATATTTTACTTGTTTCTCTTTCATATATTAATAATGTGGACTTTAATTTACCATAGCAGTTGTATTAAGAGTGATGTTATACTCTTAAGGAAGTATTTTGCATCTAGTAGTTGATATTAACTCTCGACTGACTCTTATATTTATTCACTATTGCTTGGCTTGGCTATTTTCAAGCTAATGCATGTAATGACTATGTAACTCATTTTTTAAAGTGGGATAATATTTAATCATGATTACAAAAAATTTTCTAATATGGAAGATAACTTTAGTTGTGGTAATGGAAATGGAAATAATAGTCTTATTCATTATACTATCATGATAAGCTTAATAAAGTATCACTTTTTGTACAAAGACTTACTTTCACATTGAAATCATGCTTGAATAAATATCTCATGTTTGATGATTACTTTGCAGTGTTATAACTTGTATTTTCATATTAATACTTCAATCTATTGATTATTTTATATTGTTGAGATTTCATATAGGAATACACATAACAAGGACTAAGATGTTTCACAAAATGGAATGTTTACTAGGTCCTTGTTGTTTCATTTGATTATAAGAATAATTTATTTTTATTATAGTGATATTTTCACTAATTTGATTAAAATGGCATGTCATTAGTGAGAAACATGGTATATTTGGCCAAAGATCCTTGATTAATATTTGTTTTTCATCATGAATTGAAGTTGTAATTACTTTGAGTGTATTTAACATGTTATTTTAATGAGTAAATTTTAATCTTGACTATTGTGACAAAAAAAATTGGTTTCCTTTCAAAATTTGGCTAAGCTTTAGATAAGGTTCTTTTTCTACATCAAGTTATCCTATTAATGCCATGAAAATGATGCTTAGATAGGTTTATTTTATCATAACAATGTTTGGAATGAGTATCATAGTATTATTTATTTCTCCATGTTTCCTAATAGTTTCATAATAGGGTTTTGAAATAAAATTCCAAAAGCGATGTCCTAATGTTTAAGGTAAGTAATAATGTGCTTCAATGTGTTAATAGACTTTTGGACTACACCATATGGATGGTATTGTTAATTGTTACCTACATCATCTATAATAATAACTAAATAAGGGAATGGTAACCATAATTGATTTAATACCACTTTCATTTTTGAATATCAAATGATAGGTTTTTATAATTTATAAGCTAGTTTGTAATTTATACCCATCTAAATGCCAACTAGTGGTTCTTTGTGATTGATTTTCCTCCCCTTTTATGCTTTATTCTTGAAAATCAGAAAACTAAAGTGCATGTTTTATTCCCACTCTGATTCGATAGTAACCCTTGTTGATATTCCCCCTAGGAAAAGGCTCCACACTAGAAGTATCAGACTCCTTGTTTCCTATCCTAGAAGATATAATGGAAATAGAATGGTTGTCTCATGGCTTCCAATTTTCACTATTGGCCTTATAAGTCTATTTTTTTAAGGACTCTAAGAATATTAATCTATGGGAAATTAATTATAAAATTCAAATTGATAAACACTTTTATAATAGCTCTAAAGGATATATGGCTTGCATCCTTCTAGATATATAACTATGTGTCGGTGTATAATTACATAGAAACCTTGTCTTGTGATGCATGAGTGAGGTAGGGACACTCTTTGTAAATATGGTATGAGAAACTATTTTTTCCCTAGGAAACATGAGTTATTAATTTTCTTTTAGAGTGAACTCTGCCTAAGTCAAGTGAATCCTTGCATTTTTAGTTGTTAGTGACCATTCTTCCTCTTCTTGAAGGCATTTAAATTTTTAAGGAACTTGATGTAAACTATAAATAGTGGAAGCATCCTTTGGGGGACTTATTTCAAGTATTAATTTGAATTAGGAAGTTTAGAAACACTTGATGAAATATGTCCTAGCTAGGTACTATTCTAGAGTGATTGCAAATCCCTTCAAGGGTAGAGTATAGGGTATCATTCATTAAGCACCATATCTGATACAAGAGTGCAGGGACACCAAATTTGCCTCATAATAAATGATATCAAATACAAAATATGTTTCCTTGGAATTTTGTACTTGCTTTCATTTTGGGATTAATAAATGTTGGTAATTGACTAGTCTGGGTTTCTATGATAATTGTTTTTTAAATCTTAAAATTGAGAGAGAAGGCATCAGTACAAGGGAGTAGCCCCTCTTTGGTCCTAGTATATTCTTAAAAACCCTATATTAATTTAAAGAGACTTCATTAATTATGTATAAGAGATTAGTTGATTCAGTTGGGAAATATCTATAGTATTGTAATAATATAGTAATTTGGTAAGCTTACAAGAAGTAAAGCATGCATTTGAGTTGATAAGGATAGAATTATTTAACTTGGTTGATGAGATGAGAATTCAATGCCTAGGATTACCTTTGATACAAGTTCTTAACAATTATGAGGATATAAATTGATCCAAGGTAACTTGATTTTGGTCCAAGGATATTTGGTACTTTCCTTTTGTGTAGTATGGTACCTAGGTATGAGTCGTGTTCAAATCAAGGTAGTAAAGGTTGGTTGGAAACTCAATGAAGGATAAGCTTTGTTGGGCAGTATCCTTATTTACCATCAAGATGTGTGACTTACTCATGTGACTATATCATTATAAATCAAATGGTTATTAAAGTGGATATGTTCTTAGATTTGGACCCCTATTTAGGTCCCTATTTTTTTATGAATGTGTTTTTAATCTCTAGATGTAGTGCATGTCCTATAGCCTAATAGTTATTGTGTTGAGCTTGGTTCAAAATTATGAACTTAAGAATTAAATTATGTACTATGTTTTGTATTTTACCCCTCTTAAAAGAGAATTATGAAGGAGAAATGGGATGGTAAGAATCGTATTGAATCTAATAAACTGTTACAAATTATAATGTGGTGAAGTATGTAGGACTAAAGAAAAAATATGATTTTGGGTCCATATTCTATGGAGTATTTTCTCTTTGGAAACCATCCTCATTGTCTAAGTATTACCATGCCGATGCAAGTATTGTGACCTTTTCTAGGTAGTAATGTATTTGGATAGGTTATGAGACTTGTAGTCATAATGCTTAGATAATTTTGCAACTAGTTCACTTGATAAAGCTATAATATTAGCCTAGAAATGAATCTAATTTTTTAATTCATTAAGTCTGCAACATAAAAATTATAAGTGAAAACTTTTTTTTGGTAGAATATCTCTATGAGGCTCATAGAATTAAATATTATCCCTAAAATCTAAATAAAAATAGTTAAATTTTTATGGAAAATTGTAATGGTATAAAAGTTAAGGTTCTTCCCTAGGGATCTCTTGGGATGTATGACTTAAATTTAAATTTGTGCATCTCAATATGATGAGAGAACACAGTGGAAGAGGTAAGGTTGGAAACAATCATGAGGGAAGGAATAGAGAAATAAGGGTTAGAATATGGATCAACATAAATAGGAACAAGCCACCTTCTAGAAATGGGAATGATAATGCCAATACCAATGGAAATGGTGATCTTCCTCCTCTTGGGTATGATGAGATACTTATCAAGGGCCTTATTTACATCATTTATCTTCTTTGAAATGAATCATTGCATTGGGGAAAGTTTCACTTGCTTGTTGTTTGATTGTGTGGGTAGGTTAACAAAGGAATTTTGACAAGGCCTCCCTCATAGTATTGAGGGCCTATGACAAATACCTATTTTTGGATTGTATGATCAAGTCAATATGGGTTATTTTTTTCTTGTTGTCACTTGTGTGTTTTCATGGAAATGGATCAAAGCCTAGAGGGTCAATTTTATGTGAAAATTATTGACTTACATGGGTATGTTAATGAGGCACAAGTATCCCTACATTTAGGAAGGATGCATAAGTCATCTTGTCATGAGGCACATATGGTTATTATGAAATAAAACATGAAAGTGTTAGAATTCCATGTGACCTATGTGGTCATCATGTGGTAAGCATGAATGTGCATTATTCCAAGGACATAAAAGTTTTATTATGTGTAAATCACAAAAGATTATTGAGTAAACTATTAAATTGCATAGGAAATTTGATAGGGTACAAGTGTGATTATGTGTTATAAGCACAAAGGATTATCATATAGTAAAGTATGAGGTTCTATAATGAAGGAGGACATGGATTTTTTTTGTTAAACAATAGAACATTGGTTGTGTTTGGTAAACATGAGGACATAGTTGTGTTCAGTGAACAAAGAACATAGTTGTGTTTGGTGAATAGAGAACACATTTGTGTTTGGTAAACATGATAGCACAATTTTTGCTCAAGAAAAAGATTGTGGAATCAGTGTAGCAAGTAAAAATGTAAGATTGATTTAAACAATATTGGTGGTATATGTTATTTTGTGTGCCTTAGATGGCTAACACAAATGAGGAAGCCTTGATCAAGTGTGGAGTGCATGAAAAAAAATAAGTGGGTTGCACGTATTTTCTCATGTGGTTTCTCATATAAATAATGGGTTTTTTGTGGGACACTACACTAATGCTTGGACTATAATTAAGACCCAAGGTGACTAGGACACTAGAGGTCTAGTTCAAGTTTTTTACATTCATGACTAGATATTTGATATGGTAATCTTGTAAATTAGTAGGATTAGTTGTGGATATTTCACTATTTTGAGATTGTGATCAAGTATCAAGATGGCATTGACATTAGATGTTTGGTGCAAGTTTGTTTTCAAGCATGATTGTATGTCTAGTAAAGTATTTCTTCAAACAATGTGTTAGTTGCATGTTCTTGCTCTAATTTTCCTAAATTTTTATTTATGTTTTCAATTTATAAATTGAAGGTTCTTGAACCAATTTTGATGCATACAATGGGTATGTCTAATAGAGTTTATCCCTATGGACCAACTACCTATATTTGTTATGTTAGGCACCAAGACATTGCTTCTTTAAGGGTGAAAATATGTATCTTAATTTTTTCCTACTTTAAATAATTACTAATTTAATTTAAATAATTACTGATTCTTGACATAAAATTTAATAAATAACTAGTTGATACATGTTAGATCATGCAGTTTCATTTTTATTGTAGTTGCCTGAACAATTTTGGATACTAGTTTACATTAGTATTTTCATGATTATTATGATGGATATTAAAGTTTTTTTAATGATGTTACTATTACATTAACTTCAGTTATTATATTGCAATTATATTTGCATATTTACTCTCCAAGTTAGTATTATTGACATATTTTGAAGTTTTCACGTAGTATTGATTGATGGGAATGAGTTGGCCCTAACAAGGAGGCATCGTGACAAAGGGATTAACACCACCAACATAAATATGATATGAAACAAGAAAGATAACTTGATATTTTTAAGTTGGCTTGTGTTGCAATTGTCATTTTGTGTTATTTTATCAATCTCTGTACTGAGATTTTATTTGATATTTTTCTTATTCATTTATGTCTCATGCTTTTTTTTAATTGTTTTATTGATTGTGGATAATGACTTGATAGCCATAGGTTATAGACAAGTCATTCATTGGTTTAGCAACTTTAATATGGTTTTGATCTTTGAGTTGTGATATTATATATTTCCCCTTGACCAAGATGATTTATGTTGATAGAATGAAAAGTTGTAAATTATTGTGACTATCAATCTACTTAAACTGGTAAAAAGGATTATGTAATCAAAATAAAGGAATTATGACTATTCACTATGTGTAATTTGGGTGCTTAAAGGAAAGGAAGCTTAATTATTTGATCAAACTATAAGCATTGGTCTTGGACCATGAGAAAAGTGTTAAGGCAATGTGAAAGTGTGAAAAATCATATGGTTAAGGACCCAAGTGGAAACATAGACCATGAGTTTATAATAATAATGTTTTGTAAAAAGCATGATTTGCACCCTATATGATCACTTCACATAAATCATTGTTCAAACCTTTGAAAATCTAGACTAAAACAATCATAATAATTATTTACAGTCTTGAAAAAATTAGAACATGATTAAAAGAGGGATAATATGACTAGGACTTGAATTATTTTTTTAAAAACAAAGGAAAAATAAATCACTTGAGGCTCTTTGTAGTCATGTTAACATGAAATTTTCTAGGGTTTCTTAGTTATTTTCATGTAGTTCTATGCAAATTTCTTGGACAAGAGAATATGGAAATTATTTCCATTATTTCTTCATGATTTTTATTCCTTTTAGTTTATTGTTTCTTTTTCAAAACCTTAAAAAGACATGATAAGTTAAGGCATTATGGAAAACCTTAAGCTATAAGATACATGGGAAGTTTTGGAAGAGGCATACATCAAAATCATGATAATAAGATATTTTCAAAAGATAAAAGGAGGGGAAATAGGAACTAGGAAGCTTGGAATTGCATTTTGTCTCCCATTGTGAATTAATATCTTTGTGTTTTGATAAAACCTTAATAATTTATTTGTTTTATTAAATGGAAGAAAATGGTGGTTGTTTATATTTACTTAAGGTTATGATATAGGTTATTGATAGTCATATGTGGATGTGGTGGAAGTGGGAGATATACAATGGTCCTCCATACCCTTGTCACTTTCCACACTTTCCCTTCTCCCCAAGTGTGCTTCATTACCCTTATTATAACCACACTTATGGTTTGCACTTGTTACAATGGTTTATTATTTGGATACCTTCTTTTTGTTTGGTTAATTGATGGTCATGTAGCTTTTGGTTCAATAGTATCTTATAGTAGTTTTTTTTATGCTTTGGAATATTATTGTTGAGTTTCCTAGTCACTAAAATAATGCACTTGTGATCACTCCTTATACACACTTAGCTTATGCTCAATTCTATGGTTCTAAATTATTATTCCTCTACTTCTATGTGGATGATCTTTATATTTAATCAATTTTGATACTTGATATTCATATTCTTCATTTCAAGTAGTGTAATCTCACTATTAGACTACTCCACACTTCTATTTTAGTTTTCTCTTCTTCTCACACAAGGTTGATCATTTAGGTTAATCTCATTTTCTAATATTATTTGAAGCCACTAATTTCATCCTCTCCCCAAATAAAAACTAATTGCTCAAATTCAAATTCACCTAACAGGTCATCTAACATGATTCACAAGTCCCATCCAAGGAATTCCCCAAAAGGAAACCATAAAATCAAATTTTATATTTATTTATTCACCAAATGACAATAAACTTATATATTACAAATACCAAAATTATTCTAGCTACACATTAAGAGGAAAGAATCTATTCTTCCTAATTATAAGTCCATATAGCCCAAATAGCCATGAGTTAAGTATGAATACACCTCCAAGGTCACAAATCATTTTTGAAGTACATAATTAAACTAGGATTTCACTCGCATATAGCATTACACTAGTATTTCACTCAAATCATCGTAGCATGGGATAACTATAATGATTTTGATCACTCTTCAAAGTATTAGTATGTAGGCAATGTTAAACACAAGGGGGATTGAGGTCAAGCACAACTTTAGCTACTAACCCATTTTTCTCCACTCATTGCATTTATCATTCATTTTTTACAGAGTTAAGGTTTCAAATTAAGAAGAAATTACATAACAGCTCTTGTAGTAAATTAGGTAGATCTAATCACATACATAATACCTATAGGCAAAGATGAACTAGTCTAAATTTACATAGAGGCCAAAATCCCTATTAAATGTTGGCACACCCTACAAATAACAATATGGGTTAGCCTTGTTTGAATAACATGGCATTGTCCCAGATTCAATCAAATCCCTATTCTTGATTCATAGTCATCTCACATAGTCCCACAATCAATCACACAATCATTGTTTTAATAAATCAAATCTAAGTTCTAATTAATTAATTTATCTTTGGTACTTTTCCTTTTAGCACATTTCCATAAATATTAAGTTCAAAATCAGTCTTGTGTGATTTATTGCATATTTTATACATTCTAATTTTACTCAATAGTTTATCATAATTAGATTAACATTTTATTAATCCCCAATTTTGATAAAATGCCTGACATATTTTTATACTTATATGTGATTATGTGGAATTAAGAGTTTATTTATTTTGTGTATGTGAAACCCTAAAACTTTCACATTGTACTTATTGGTTTATTTTTTGGAAACCTACTATTTTATTTGTTTTTCTAGTTGAGATTATCTATTTTTTATTATATTGTCTTATATGTTTTCCTTATTATTTGATTGATCAAGATTTTATATATATTGAGATGTTTCTGAGAGAAAATTTAAGTTGTCATTTTTTCCCAATCAAAGGACCTACAGCGATGTTTTATAGGTTTGATGCCCTCAAAGGGATTCCTATTGTTCAACCCTAAATTTAGATAAGATTTGTTATCTAGGGTTAAGAGATATTATATTAGATTTTACACAAAGATGAGCTAATCTAATGAGTAGGCCAGTTAAAAGAAACTAAGATAAATAATATTTTAAAGTTATACAACTAAGATTGCTAAAAATAGTAAAGTATGGTTATTTATAGATATTATAATAAAAGGGAACAATAGATGGTTTGTTGTATTCATATAGGTCTGATCTATAACAATTTTAAAATAGACTATAAGTTGATCCTAAAACACTCATAAAATTTTTAGAATATTATTTTTGTGGCCTCATAGGCTTGTATTGGATATGGAAAATTACATGAATGCAAGTGTTTAACTATGATGTAGGTGGATGATATAGAATACTAACTAGATTTGGATGTTACTAACTAGATATTTTTGGGGTTTTTGTCACCTTTCTTCTGATGTATGCAAATTATGCACACATGTTGTCACTCTTTATCAAATGATCAAACCCTAACTTCCTCACCCTTGGATTGACTATGGAAAAAATGGGTTAGTGGGCACACAGTGTCATTTGACCCAAGGACCCCTCTATCAATGGGCACTGTCTACTTTGAAGAGGACCTTAGACTTATGTAGTTATCCCCTATGTGTTGGCTTGTGTGTATCAAGATGAAACCTATGCTTAGCAATGACATGTAGTGACCTAGCTTGTACCTTGGAAAATATGGCTCATAGACTACTCTTTGAATGCTTTATACCTATGCAAGTACTATTCCTATTATTAATATATAAATATGGAAGAATATGGTAGGTTTTCTCACCTTAATGCTTGATTGAGTGTTTCTTGGTATGTATCCCTATGAGTTCTAGTTGTTTTCTAGGTGAGGAATGAATGAGGGTTGATCTTGTATATATCAATCCCTTTTAAAAATGTCTTGCACTAAATCACTTAGGCCAACCTTTAGGATATGTTTGTTTTGAAAATTTAGATGACTTTTGGGCACTAGAAAAATTTTAGGAAAGTTGGACACTCACATTGACACAAGTGTTTGTTTGGGATGCAAGTGTCTAGGAAGTTAGAAAATATGTATATGTCCAAAACTAGAAATTAAGGATAACAATCAAGTTTAGAACTTTTTTCAAAGTATAGAAGGTGTGGTCATTATAATAGTAGTGGTCAAACTAAGAGATAATCAATTTAGGCACAAGGAGATGGTGAGTGTGAGCCTTTTGGTAATGGGAAGGTATATAATTGAAAGGTACAACCATGATGGATATTTTCTAAGTGTACAAGACTATGTTACTATATAAATCATAGTTTAGTATTTACATTTTCCCTCATTTAATATAGTAATGAAATTTTTAGTTTAAAATAAATAAATTCATACATGGGTGTGTATAACACACCTTGTCTTTACATGATCCCCACTTGAGTGCTTTGTTTGGGACTAACCTGCAACCAAGATAATATTATAGTGTGTAATCAGTGTATGAAATATGATATTGAAAGAATTTTAAATGCTTGAAATTAGAAAGAGAAAGGTTAAGAGTAAACATGTGTGTTGTTGTAACTATCTTGCCTTTGTAAATTTTATTTGAAATGATGCCTTATTATGAAGCATTGAATATGATATTAGGACAAATCTAAACCTATAAGTTCGTATATATAGAGAGAGAGATTAGAGGACACATGCCCCCAACCTTGATGTAAATATGAGCTACAAAACATCCATTGAGTTTTTTTCATATCGATCATGCAACCCAAATATGTGCATGATTTGATGAGTGTGAGCGATTTAATCAACTCACAACATATATCTAGTGAGAGTGGGTGATTTGATCAACTCCACCTATAAGTTTGGTAAAACTAGATAATTTTATAAAGTTTAACTTATAATCTTGGTAATATTGAATGATTTAATAAACTTAACACTCCAAAAGTGAACCAACTATTTTAGTAGATTGGCTCAATAGCATTGCATAAACGTCCAACCTAGGTATTGATCCTGGTGGATCCATTTACCATTCTATTTTTAAAAGTCTTCAAATTTTGTTCAAATCATTTTCACATTGTATTACTCATTGATAAATTTTTAGCGCTTTTTGTGGTTCAAAAAATGGAGTCCCGATGCTCAAGATATGGCTAGTTGAAGAAATCTTGCGACAGGGGGTGTCGAAAGTAACGTGGCAATGTTGAAAACATGCCAAGTGGACCAATAGCCACTTGACACATGGAAAAATAATTTGGTGTAAAAAAAATGTTGGTTTGTTTTTTTATTCACATGTTATTTTAAATTTTCAAACTTTGAAACAAGGTGCCAAAGAAACTGTCACATCACCCATCCCACCAACCAAGCATGGACCAAGTCAAATCAGTGGCCTAAGTGGGCGCCTTTGTCTTAGGCATTTGAAGAGGGGTCAAACTTGTCTATTTAAAGCCTTGAAAACTGAATTCCTAGCAAATGTGGGACAAAACCAAGTCCATAGGCTCCACAAAAGGAGGGGAATCATTTCAAATTTTGTGCTAAGCGCACCCTAGGAATAAGGCCAACCTTTTCCTCATGCCAAGGCACCTAGAAAGGTGGGAGGAGGTTTTGAACTCCTAACCTATCATCTAAAATATTAATTCCTTGACCACTTCAGCCACGGGGGTTGAAGTGTTATAAAAGGGACTAATTTCTACTTGAACAGACACAGAAAACAGACTGTGTAAAGAGATTTAAGAAGGTTAGAGACTTGTTATTGCTTTGTATAGCCTTGGGCCATTATTTTCAAGTCTAAGAGATATTTTTATAGGCAAAAAAAGATTAGACAAGGTGAATTGAATACTTGTATTGATTTTGGAATCCATTTGTTGCACAAAATTAATGATAACGGTCCTCACTTTGAACAGACCCGGAGACGTAGGCTGTTGAAGCCGAACTTCGTTATCAATTTGCTAGTGAATTCTTTGAATTTTCTCTGATTATTATTTAGTTCTAATCTTCATTTTATATCTATTTTTAATTTATTTATATAAAATTAAGTAAAAAAATTGAGAAATTGAAGGATCTCTTAAACATGAACAAGTGATTTTCGAATATACTACACTTGTATTTTCAATTTACATATCAGATTTTTGGTATCAGAGTGGTTGTTATTTAATAGTGATTGTTAGTGTATGTTGACAAGGTCTAAATCCCAAAAGGGTGAAGGAAAACTCATTGAGTATAATCCAGAGATTGGTTCAAGGCATGCTTTAAGGATAGTCGAAGAAGAGATGGAATCCGAACAAGCTTTCTGTTGAGCCTTCATGGACATGAGAAGCATGGTTGAAGAACTATACTGTGACAAACAAAGGAAATTCGAGAATGAAAAAGAAGATGATTCATGAGAATCAAAAGGTAAAGAAACCAAAAAACCTTCTCCATCGGATGACGGTAAAAAAAATGTGGAATCTCTTCCTTCACTAAAATTGGATATTAAGTTTGAATTACCAATGTTTAATGGTGAAGTTAATGCCAAAAGGTTGGATAATTGGGTCAAGCAGATTGAATTTTATTTTAGGGTCCAAAAGATTGTAGGGGATGAGTCAAAAATTCATTCGGCTACTCTTTGTATGGGAGGCACAGCTCTCATCTGGTGGGAGAGTAAGTTGAAGGAAGCTGAGCTTCAAAAAGGTAACTCAATTTCTACTTGGAATGAATTTATTGAAGAACTTAGAAAGCAATTCTATCCTTTAGGCTATATGTAACAAACCATGATGGATTGGCAAAGTTTTAGACAAGGAAAAGTCCAAAGTGTTCAATCTTATACATAAGATTTTAGAAAAAAAGCTTTACTTTTGAATTTTCCTCTATACACACAAGAAACACTGCCAAAATATATAGGTGGGTTGCATAGTTACTTAAAACATATTATTCTTATGTTCAATCCCACTAATTTAGATGTAGTATGTGTTCAAGCCACTCATTTAGAGGCTAGAGGAAAAAAATCAAAATAATCTTTTCCTAAAGTAAAAAGTAAGCAATCTAATGTTAAGCAATCCAAAGGGGAAAGTTCATCAGGAAAGGGTAAACAGAAATCCACTTATACTGTTAAAAAAGAAGAAGGAAAACCATTTTGTAATCATTGCAAGAAAAATCATGATGAGTCTAAGTGTTGGAAACTACATCCTGAGTTAAGGCCTAAGAGGTATCAAAAGAAAGAAAAGAAGGCTAATGCTATCATTCAAGACTTAGGTTCAGATTCAGGTGATGAAACTAAGATCACAGCTATAGGATTACATAATGATTTTTCTCTTTCAGTTTCTAGCACTAATGCTCCATCTTCTTCTAAACAAAATTCTGTGCATGTTGATAAGAAAAGAAATGAATTGTTCCACATTAGAGTTGTTTCAAAACATACTAAGATTGACACTCTATTTGATAGTGGTTCATAAGAAAATTTAATTTTTGAAGAGGTTGTTAAGAAGCTAGGCTTACAAACTAATCCCCATCTGAAGCCTTATCCACTAGGTTGGGTGTGTGACAATGCAAAGCTACAAGTCTCATAAACTTGTAGGCTAAGGTTTGCCATCACATCCAAGTTCGTAGATGAGGTTGAGTTGGATGTTGTTCCATTAGACATATGTGGGATTGTTTTGGGAAGCCCATATCTTTATGATAGAAAAGCAATCTTCTATAGAGAGGAGAATAAGTACTTGCTTGTTAAGGATGGCATTGAATATATAGTTAGAGCACATCACATTAGAACAAGTCTTTCCTTGGTTACAATAGGGCAAATGAAAAGACTAGTTAATTCAAGCAAGACTTTTTGTCTCATGTGGATTAAGTCTAAGGAAAAAGAATATTCTCAAGCTTTGGAAAAGTGTGATCCTAGACACAAGAATGAATTGGTCGAAATCATTTCTACTTATGATGATGTATTTCAGGATCCTAAGGGCTTACCCCCTAAAAGGGGAGTTCAACATGAAATTCAACTATTGCAGGTTTCTCCTCTCCCTAACATTGGCATGTACAGGTTATTAGTGGTGGAAAATGAGGAAATTAAAAAATAGGTAATGGATCTATTGGATAGAGGTGTTATTCATCCAAGTTCATCTCTTGTTGGTTTGCCAATTATTTTGGTGCCAAAGAAAGATGGAACTTGGTGAATGTGTGTTGATTTTCATGATTTAAACAAAATTACTATTAAGAATCATTACCCTCTTCCTCATATTGATGATTTGTTGGATCAATTAAAACATGTTATTTATTTCACTAAGCTGGATTTGAGAAGTGGATATCATCAAGTAAGAATTAATGAAGGTGATGTGTGGAAAACTGCCTTTAAGACAAAACAAGGATTGTTTGAATGGCTTGTTATGCCTTTCAAGTTGTGTAATGCCCCGGCTACATTCATGAGATTGATGAATGATGTTTTTAGATAGTTCCTTGATGATTTTGTTATAGTTTACTTAGATGATATATTGATTTTCAGCAAGTCATGGGAAGAACATGTGATCCACATTAAGAAAGTCATGGATGCATTACAAAGGGAAAAACTTTATCTAAAAATGTCAAAATGTGAATTTGGAAAGACCTCTTTGATATACTTAGGTTACATTGTAGGACATGGTAGATTGAAAATTGATCCTACAAAAGTGGCAGTCATTGTTAATTGGCCTACACCCACTAACACAACTGAGGTTAGAAGTTTTTTTGGTGCAATACAGTTTTGGAGGAAGTTTATTGCTCAATTTTCATATATTGCATCACCTTTGCATTCTTTGACAAGTGTGAAATAGGTCTTTCAATGGGGAGGAAAACATTAAAAAGCCTTCGACACTTTGAAAGAAAAGATAAGTACTGCTCTGGTCTTGGCACTTCTTGATATACAACAACCATTTGAGATCGAGACAGATGCAAGTGAGTATGTTATGGGAGCTATTTTAATGCAAGGTAAGAAACCAGTTTGTTATCATTCTAAAACCTTTACAAGTGCAGTAAGAAAATATCTAACTTATGATAAGGACTTGTATGCATTGGTTCAAAGTGTTAAAAAATGGAAACATTACTTAATGTGCAAAGAAACAATAATACATACAGATCATCATCCCTTATAGTATCTTCAATCACAAACCAAACTACAATAGTCTAGACATTTTTGTTGGATGGGTTTCTTACAACAATTTCATCTTGTGATCAAGTATAAAAAAGGTTTTCAAAATAAGGTTGCAGATATGCTATCTAGGCCTCCTATGGTTGTTGCATCTATTCTTTTACAACATGGTTCTTTGTCTCATAAAAGTTATAAAGAACAATATGTGAATGATCTTGATTTTTAGGATGTTTATAAAGACTTGATGAGTAGTAGACAAGTAGAAGAATTGGACTATCATGTACACAATGATATTTTGTATCATTTGGGTAAACTATGTATTCCTCAAAATGAGAGGGTGCACATGATTAGAGAAGCACATACTTCTCTTATTTATGGTCATTTTGGAGTTGCTAAAATAGTTGCACATTTTAAGATGTATTATTATTGGCCTCGTATGAAGGAAAATGTTGCTAAATATATTAAGGGATGTATTCTTTGTGCCACAAGCAATCCTATTAATAGGAAACTAGGACTTTACGCCCCTCTGCCTATTCCCACTCGCCCATGGGAAAGTATCTCCATGGATTTTGTGGGGGGTTTGCTTATGACACAAAGAAAACATGACTATTTATATGTGGTTGTGGATAGATTTAGCAAGATGTGTGTTTTGATTCCTTGCACTAAGCAAATTACTAGGGAAGGTACTGCACACTTATTCTTTGAACATGTATGGGTTCATTTTGGTTTGCCTACTTCAATTATTTTTAATTAGGATTCTCGATTTATTGGGGAGTTTTGGTCAACTTTGTGGGGACTAATGGACACTAAATTAAAAAAGAGCACTGCACTTCATCCACAAACCGAGGGACAAACAGAGGTTGTGAAACGCACTATGGTACATTTGCTTAGGCGTTATAGCAATAAACATCCAAAGTTATGGGATGAAAAATTGTGTTACATACAGCATGCATATAACTAGGCACTTCATTCTTCTTATATGAAATCTCCATTTGAATTTTGTTATGGATACTTGCCTAAATATCCTCTAGATGTTTGCTATGGATAGGATACAGCCGTTGGTGAACCAAAAGAAGCCATTCAAGCCAAGAAGTTCATTGAACAAATACAGCTCATTCATCAGACTGTTTGTACTCAATTGGAGAAAATTCAAGCCAAGTACAAAGCTAGGCATGACAAACATCGTATTGATCACCAATTTGTTGTAGGTGATATGGTATGGCTTCACATTAGTAAGGAAAGATTGACAGTTGAAGGTAAAAAGTTGAAACCAATTCGGTATGGTCCTTTTCAGATAACGAAAAAAATTGGCACAAATGCTTTCTGATTAGATTTACCATCTTACATGCATATTTATTCAGTTGTAAATGTGGAAATTTTGAAATTGTATGAGCCTCCAATGATAATTGATCATGATGAAAGTGTATCCATTCCTTCCGTTGATGATTTTTCTCCTGAATATCTAACAAAATTGCAGGAAGATACTATACTTGACAGGAATATGCAAACTTTGCAAAGAGGTAATGTTAAATATCTTCATGTTAGTCTTAAAGGGATGCACCCAAGCAAGGCCAGATGGATGGAAGTTGTAAAGGTGAGAGAAAAATACCCTCACTTCATTACCAATTAATTTCAACATTCAGAGGTCCAAAAGTTCCCAGTGGGGAGGAATGATCTAGGTGGATCCATGTACCATTCTATTTTTAAAAGTCTTCAAATAATTTTCACATTGTATTAATTGTCAAGATATTTCTATCACTTTTTGTGGTTCAAAAAATGGAGTCCCAATGCTCAATATATGGCTAGTTGAAGAAATCTTGTGATAGGGGGTGTCGAAAGTGATGTGGCACTATTGAAAACATGCCAAGTGGACCAATAGCCACTTGACACATGGAAAAATAATTTAGTGCAAAAAAAATGTTGTTTGTTTTTTTATTGACATGTTATTTGAAATTTTCAAACTTTGAAACAAGGCGCCAAAGAAACTGCCACATCACCCATCCCACCAACCAAGCATAGACCAAGTCAAATCAGCGGCCTAAGTGGGCACCTTTATCTTAGGAATTTGAAGAGGGGTCAAACGTGTCTATTTAAATCCTTGAAAACTGAATTCCCAGCAAATGTGGGACAAAACCAAGTCCATAGGCACCAAAAAGGAGGGGAATCATTTCAAATTTCATGCTAAGCGCGCCCTAGGAAGAAGGCCAACTTTTTCCTCATGCCAAGGCACCTAGAAAGGTGGGAGGAGGTTTTGAACTCCTAACCTATCATCTAAAATATTAATTCCTTGACCACTTCAGCCATGGGAGTTGAAGTGTTATAAAAGGGACTAATTTCTACTTGAATAGACACAAAAAGCAGACTGTGTAAAGAGATTTAAGAAGGTTAGAGACTTGTTATTGCTTTATACGGCCTTGGGCTATTATTTTCAGCTCTGAGAGATATTTTTATATGAAAACAAAGATCAGAGAAGGTGAATTAAAGACTTGTATTTATTTTAGAATCCATTTGTTGCACAAAATTAATGACAATGGTTCTCACTTCGAATGGACCCGGAGACGTAGGCTATTAAAGCCGAACTCTGTTATCAATTTGCTGGTGAATTATTTAAATTTTATTTGATTATTATTTAGTTCTGATCTTCATTTTATATCTGGTTTTAATTTCTTTATACAAAATTAAGCAAAAAAAGTGAGAAATTGAAAGATCTCTTAAATGTGAACAAGTGATTTTTGAATATACTACACTTGTATTTTCAGTTACAGATCAGGTATAATAATAGTTCACAATAGTATTTGAATTCTATAAATGATTTTATTTTACAATTTTAGGTGCCCTTTACATGGCACATGCACCTCATATATGTCTCAATATGAAACCCAGTTATAGAAATAGTATCAATGTATATAAGGTTTCCACAAAAGTGTATTTGAATCATATAATTGTGAAATCTTGTGAATATTAAATCTATGTAATTATTGAGAACATGTTTCCATAACATGTTCCCATTATAATCTGAGAATATACTAACTAGTGTAAATGTGGAGGACATGTTTCCATAACATGCCCCCACTATAATCTAAAGAATTTAAGAAATTGTAGAATCCATGCCTCTATGACATGTCCCAACTAATATGCCCCCCATTTGAGGTAACAAGAAATATAATCTAGTAGTTACCTTACCTCAAAAAGATAAGATAATTATATACGATGTGTATGGATCATGTAACATATAGGGCTAACATGTCTAGGTAGATATGGTTGTTAGGCATGTAGTTATGTGATCATATCAAGTCTTAAGATGCATGATGTATGGCATGGCAATGTCTAGAGAGTAATAGTACAAGCTCAAAAAAAAATCAAACACACACACAAGAGCACTCAAGAGAAAATCAATGGGAAATGGTCCAAGGTGACTATTATCAACAAAATTTGCACTTTTGAGTAGGTTGTTCAAGCCTCCTCACTTAATTGATAGCATGGAGACAACTCTAGGCTATGGGTGGCCTAATCCTTGAGGTGAATCTTTAGATAGGGATAACTCCCTTGATGTTATCACCTTAAAACTACTACTAGACTTATTACTTGCAAAGGAAAAGGGTAAGATAATTTAAATTAATATAAGGAGGTGATGCACCAAAATAATTTATCACTACCAACCAATTACATGTGCACATGTAGATCATGAGACTAATCTAAACATACACTACTCCTAATCTGAATCTCTTACATCAGCATTTCAATGTGGAGGTTGTGATAGGTACTTAGGCTAGGAGGACTAATCAAGAGGTCTAAAATGACACTAATTATTAGGTAAACACACTTAACCCTTACACTTCACTTAAGCACTTCACATGACCTAAAAAATAAGCTTTCAAATTACATATAGGTGTTAGAATAGGACATGTCAAGGAAGAATAACCAATCCACTTAACAAGATCAACTATCCACACATAAACACTAAGTACAGTCATAGAAGAAGGTATAACAATAGTCTTACTGATAAAAGGTATACAAATGAGTAGGGCTTCACCATACTCAATTGGATGATCCTTTGAATTCCAAAATAAGTAGTACATATAGAGGATATGAGAGAAAAGAAAGAGAAAGACGTAGGAGGAGTCAATGATGATTATCATTTCATGATGTCATGAGTTAAAAATAAGAAAATTTAAAAGAATATAGTCCATAGATGCGCTTTTACATATGTTAGTCTTTCCAAATGATTATATCAAGTGTTGACATAGGAGTCTCTTGGATTTCTTGACACATTTTATCTTTCTTCTTAAAACTACCTCCCTTCTTGGCTTGGAGAGTGACAAGTGTAAACTTGGATCCAATTGATCCTTAACATCACCTAACCTTATTGACACCTTGATATATTATATGAATGATCAATTTGACACCTTTCCCTACTCTCCTCTTCATCATGAACAATCTTCTTTGTTGGCCATATAGTCATATTAGGCAATTAGGCCTAATTACTTGATGGTATCCATTAGAATGGCTATGAAACCTTCATAGAACCCTACTAAAAGGTTGAGGGACATGTTTTGGATTTGATCCTTCTTTCTAAGCCATGATATATAGCTTAAATGTGGTTTAAAATTTTTGATTCAACTCTCTCAGGTGACCAACTCTTCAATTCCCTTTCATCATTTAGACCATGGTTCTAAGGACTAGGGTTTAAGAAGGGTATTAGGCCTAGAAACCTAATTGTTATGTTTTCTGAGTGTGACACAATAGAATAACTTATCAGGACCTTGATAATATTTTTGCCTATTTTTATTATGCCCTCATGTACCTTTCAACACTTTCATTGGCTAGGAAGAGACATTTGATCTCTTTTCTCATTAAATATAGTCCACTAGCAGTCCTCAAGAACATTATTTTAGGTTAAATTTTTGGATATCTTACCTTCATTAAAAGGATTAAATGGAATGGAGACCCTGAATAGGTTTGTATAGACCTCATTTCTATTGATACCTTGTAATAGTCACAAAACATCTTGAAATTAGGGTATTATCTCCATCTCTGTCTGCATATGCATTGAGTAAGGAGTCCTAGGTGGTTGTAGGTGACTAAGTTATCTCATGAGATTAAATTAACCCTAAAAACTTAATTGACCATCCTTTTCAATATTTATTAATATTTAAACTACTATTAGACATTCATATACTCTTGAATGGGTAAAAACACCCTTTATATCTTAGAGACCTTATGTAGAATTGCATAGTTTATGAACATGGTGCATAGAGAGGGATATGGATGGCTTATGTATGTGTAGGAGCTTCATGCAAGTTTGAAACTCTATATAGAATTTATCTCCTAATAAGGTGAGTCCATTTACTCACTTGTACCTTCAGACATCTCAAAACTAATGAAGATAGTTTCATAACCAAACCTACAATATAGAAGGATTACTAATGAAAATGTGCATACATGCACTTTGAGACAATATGTGCTCTTGGGAATGTCTTAAAGGGTTTTAAGATAGATTTAAGATGTGTAAACACTATAGTAATATTTTCCAATAGTCTCCATGTACATTAGATCTTTGAAGACATCAGGACTTTAATGTTCAAGTCTGCAACTCTATAAATATGGAGATGTTGACCTATGTTCCACTTGCATGTGCCATGAAATATGTAGAAGAGATGAAAGAAGAATGTATAAACCCATGATAAGCCTTAAAAAAACTCATTTATACTAATGATCTCATTTGTGCATCAAACCTATTCAGACCTAAGCCTTTAGGGTTTTTCAAGGAATTAAGACCACCCCACAGTATTAGCGATTGTTCATAAAGGAAGGGGACTCAATATAAAAACCAATGCCATAAATTTGAAGGCCATTTAGACCCCCTCCTCTTCCCAAGATATTAGGCCACCATTATCTCTCCTTTGTATAAAATGAGCATATTAAAGCTACCTTTGCAAGCTTGTCAAGGAACTCGATAGGAGAGGCAATGTGTTTTTTACATGATTAGACCTGTGAAGACCTAAAAGACATTTATATGACCTTGAGAGAGTTGAAGAGACAATTTGAAACTATTTTCACTTGAATATGATCCCTCTAAGTCTATACAAGATACTTTTTCCCAAAGAATGATCATGCTCTTCCATATGATGAATTTGCAATATCTAACATTTTCTTGTTTGTACTTGCATCTCTAACTTTAAGACATATATATCATATTTCGAAAGCACCTTAGCATGTAAACTTCACCACTTTACCTCTCATATTGACTCTAATATACCTCATATTCATAGCTAGACCTCTTGTCAAGACCTCACTTGATGACCTAAATGTGATTATGAATTGGCACAAACACATGACATAGGAGAGACTTCAAATAAAAATGAAACTATGTTACTCATAAACCTTAACATCTCCAAAAACCTTAAAATATTCTAAGAGACCCTAAACTTTGTTAACTAAGCTACAAGTTGTTTTATAACTCAGAATGAAATTTGAATCATTCCCACTCACTCATGCATATCCTTGGAGGCCTCATGCATCATTTGTTGACTTAAGATGTGATCTCACATGATGAATTTGTAGACAACTCTAGTGCACCTTAATGAAACCTTAAATTATACTAAAAATACCTCAAGGGACCATTTTAAAGCCTCATAAGACATAAGATGGCTATCAACAAGGTTAGGAGACATGATAATTCAAGCTTCAAATTGTATGAGTTGAAATTTGTGGTCCAGGGGGAAAAAATAGTCAACAATTTGGTAATTCATATGGGTATCATGCCTGTTATGCTTACTAGACTAGTAGCCTTACTAGTCTATTGGGAAATGGAGTCACTTGCACTCTACTACAAACCTAATTAGACATTGATATTTGACTACAAGATCTTGAGAACATACAAGATAATTGATATACCTTCCAACACACAAAAACAAAGGATAAAACACCCAATAAGACAACACATTTGTGCTCACAAGCACTTAGGGAAAATAAGACATAACTAACATACTACACACAACTAACCTCAATGTATCTTTTTCCTCTTGGATCAAAGGGGAAGTTTCTAAGATATTTTGTGTTATGAAGTGGAAAATGGTACAAGTCAAGATGCCTCTTATACCTTGTTCTTTTTGGCTTCACTCTCTTCTTGATTGCCAATCCTCTTGGCATATTCTCAAGTGAATCCACAGCAGTAAATAAATAACCTATGAAGACAACCTCATATTGTGATTCAAAACTTACCTTATGTTGTTCCTTGATCTTGAAGAGAGCCTCATAAGTGATCACATTCTTAATTATAGGAATAACTACAACCTCATCCAATGATGCTCCATCTAGGCATTGTTATTGACCCTCTATGACATTTTAAGTGGCATCATGTTGCTTATTAGCTGCTACAAGTTTATCAAGCTCTTCAATAATTTATTCATACTCATTCCAAGTTGCATCATGGTTTTTAATAGATATTTCTTGATCAACCTCCTCATGAGCATAATTTCCAATATGAAGTGTACCTTTTCAAAGGAATTCAATCTCTTGAAGTAACTCAATATATTGCTTCCAATCTTCATGTGGCTCCTTTATTTGGTCAATTTGAATGAGGACAACTTGAATAACACCCTCATCCTTATTTTAAGGAGATAAAGGTATCTCAAAGAGTTAAAAGTCCTCAATGGAGTCATGGCACATCTATAGGTTTGCTTCTTTAAGTTTTATCTCTTGCTCACTAGGAACCATTCCAAGCTCACACAAGACTTCATCTTGTTCATTTTAGAGGTCATCTATCTCAATAGTAGTTGTAACCTCTTTTTGGCCACATGAGATATCTCAAAAGATATCCAATTGTATTTCTATTTCAGCTATCTACTATAATTCATTAAGAGGATCTAAGAATTATTGTTCTTGATCTTCCATGATCTCATTGAGATGACTATCTAGTTGGGAAACTAATGTAATTATCTCAATTGGGATTTGTTCATCTTCAAGAGTGTTCTCTCCTTCAAGTTACGTTGCCAATTTATCAAGATCACCTCTATCTTCATCTCTAAAGATTGATTTGTTATTTTCTTCACTAAGAGGAGTGCCAATGATGAGTTCCTCATTGTGTTCACTTAAAGTGTAATCTTCATAGCCTTCTTAAGCCTCACCTATAGATGAAACTTGGATTTCTTCATTTAGGACCTTATGACATGAAACCACTCCATCTACCCTCCATGCAATAGTTTCTTCCTCGAGGAGAGGGATGGTGGGAGAACAAGAAAGTTCACTGGTTTGTTTGAAGCTTGAGAAGGTGTCCTTCCAACTTGGGACCTTAGAGGACTTCTTTGAGAGATCTTAGTGAAATAAAAGAGGGTTTTGTAATAATACTTCTTTGTGATCTTCCTTTCATTTGGAAATTGAGGTGTTAAAGTTTGATTTGCCTTGGCCTTCAATATCTTTCAAAGTGTCAACAAAAATTTATTATTTATTTTGAATGCATTCTTGGACTGATCTCCATAATGGGGAATTTTGAAGTTATTGAGGATGAATATAAGGATCTTGTATATGCAAAGTATATCTTGGAGGCTCAAATTGAGGTTAGGAAGTAACTTGATGAGGATGAGGGTATAAGAGGGTTTGACAGGGACATAAGGATGTTCATAAGATAGATTACTAGACTCACTTTATTGCCTCCTCAAGGTATTTATCCTATCCATCACCAGCATACATAGACCATTTCTTTCTCTTTGACCATAAGATGCAGCTTTACTAAAATTCCTAGCCACTTTCTCATAATAGAAAGTTGAACAATTCTCCTTTGCATGGGCCAATATTTGGTTATCTATCTCAAGATGATCTTTATAGGTTTGGGTAGATTGTTGAAGAGGATGAGGAAGAGGTAATTTATGATTATTATATTGGATTTTTATCCTTTCCCATCTTTCCAACCTATTCTCCATGCATTAAATCAAGTCTCTTATGTCTAGCATTTCATTTGGTATGGCATGCTAGTTTTCTTTCTCAAAAGTTTCCCACTTACTCCTTGGAAGTGGTAATGTGTCCATTAGTTTCTGAATGAGGTAGATAGGGAAAAATTTATTAAGTTCTAATTATTTATCAATATCTCTCATGACCATTTCATTCTTTAACATGGTTGGTTTGAGCTCTAATAGTGACAAAGCAGAAGTGTGACTATATGGACTAGGGGCAACATAGATTTGACAAGGGTGGTTAGAGGGATAAGTAGGCTACTAAAGAGGATGAGTTGTTTTGGGATAGGTCATATAATTTATTTAATAGAATTGATAATTTTTATATGTTGTTTCTTGAAATCCACTTGGGGTGAATCCATGAATGTCATCAACCGGATATGGATAATATGAAGGAATAGAATATGCATCTTGATGAAAAGTATGATTAGGATACATACCATATTTTCCTATTTTAGACACCTGGGCTACTTATACCATCTAAGATTCACTTAGATTCACCATTGATGCTTTTTTTCATGCCTCTAAAGGCTGATGAATTGAAAATTAGCACCAAGAACTCTACAATGGGATGTAATCCTTGTCCCACTGAGCATGCCAAAACTATTATCAATAAAAAGTGTAACCTTGAGGAGGTTATTAAAGCCTCCTCACTTAATTTATAGCATGGAGACACCTCTATGTTGTTTTTATCCTAATTAATGAGGTGAATCTCTAGATAGGATTAGCTCCCTTGATGTTATCACCTTAAAACTACTAATAGACCTATTGCTTGCAAAGGAAAAGGGTAAGAGAACTGAAATTGATCTAAGGAAATTATGCACAAAACTAATTGATCACTACCAAGAAACTGCATGTGCACATGTAGACCATGATACTAATCTGAATATACACTACTCCCAATCTCAATCTCTTACATCAGCATTTCAATGTGGAGGTTATGATAGGTGCTTAGGCTAGGAGGACTAATCAAAAGGTCTAAAATGACACTAATGAATAGGTAAACACACTCAACCCTTACACTTCACTTGAACATTTCACATGACCTATAATTTAATCTTTCAAACTTATTATAGGCATTAGAATAGGACAACGTGTCAAGGAAGACTAAGCAAATGACTTAGCAAGATCAATTATCCATATATACACACTAGGTACACTCATAGAAGAAGGTAAAACCAATAGTATTATTGATCAAAGGCATAAAAATTAGTAGGGATTTTCCATACTCAGGTTGAGTATCCTTTCAATGCCAAAAGAGGTAATACATGTAGAGGATGTGAGAAAAGAGAAAGAGAAAGACAGGAGTTAATGATGATTATCATTTCATGATGTCATGAGTTACAAATAAGAAAAAATAAAAGAATATAATCCATAGATGACCTTAGACATGTGTTATTATTTACAAATGATGATCTAATGTGTTGGTATAGGAGTCTCTTAGCTTTCTTGACACCTTTTGTCTTTCTTCTTGAAACTACCTCCCTTCTTGGCTTGGAGAGTGACAAGTGTAAACTTGGATCCAACTGATCCTCAACATCACCTGACCTTATTGAAATCTTGCTCTATTCTATGAATTTTCCATTTTACACCTTACCTTTCTCTCCTCTTCATCATGAATAATCTTCTTTGTTGGCCATATAGGCCTATTAGGAAAATAGGCCTAATTGATTGATGGTAGCCTTTAGAATGGCTATGAAACCTTCATAAAACCCTATTCAAAGGTTGAGGGACATGTTTTAGAGTTTCTCCTTCTTTATGATCCATCATACATAGCTTCAAGGTAATTTAAAACTATTGAATCAACTCTCTTATGTGACCAAGTCCTCTTCAATGCCCTTTCATCATTTAGACTAGGGTTCTAAGGTGTTGGGTGAATATTTTGTCACCAGCGTACTGTTAGGTTGTGGAGCTAAAAGCTTCACCAGGATGCAAATAGGAGAAGTTATGGAGGTTGCAGAAGAGTTGCAGAGTGTCACAGACATAGGCGTCAGTCAGGACAATCGACGACGGTAGGAAGGAGACAGAAGGCAACCGACGTCGGTCATGGATCAGCCGGCGTCAGTCACCTGTGGTTTGAGCTGCGAGTATATTATGGGCAGTTGGTCGACGAACCAAGTGTTTGCATGTTTAGAGCTATTTTTAGACTGAGAGCTATGGATTTAATTATTGTATTATTTGTCTAATTATTTTTTGGATGAGATCTATATAATAGACTCATGATTGTATTGTAAAAGTGTGATAGAAAGCCATAGAGCTTTTAGAGAGAGCTAGTGTAGCTCCTCCTATTTCCAAAGGGGTGCTGAGTGTGTATGATCAGGGAGAGTTGCAAGGTCTGCAAGGTCAAGGAGCTGATCCATCAGGGTACTGGTTGAAGAATCATAAGGACTTGGTGAGGCAAGGACAAGGGTTCTTCAGGGGTGTAGAGATATCTACATGGTGAGTAAGGTCTAGTGATTTGCAGGTAGCAGCAGAGAGCAGGAGATCTACTTAGAGTACGATTGTGTACTTGGTGAACTGGCAGCGTGTTACTGACCGGTTGGATAGGTGAACATCAATTCTATATTGGAGTTGATTGTTGGGACCGAGAGAGAGAGGGAAGAAGGTCTTGAGGTGTGGCGAACCTTTGAGGTGGAAGAAGAAGTGGCATCTTCCTTATTATATATTCTTCTGAGTGATTATTAATACAATTGTGTATTATCTCTCATATTCCTGTGTTGTTTCATATTTCTAGTTACTTATTGATTCTGGTATAATTTCGTGTTTAGTTGCTAATACAAGAAGTAATCACATGTGTTCTAATTGGTAGAGCAAGATCCTGACTCAGTAGGGATCAGAGCATGTTTATTGTTCATGGTTTCCCTGACACGTGGTATCAGAGCTTTTGGTTGGGTTACTAACAGGTGGTTTCAGATCTGGTAGTGTTTGTTGATTACAGGTTACTCACAGGGGTTTCTGATTGAGTGGGAGTATAGCAATGGCAGAAGGAAGTAAGCTACGAATGGAGAAACTAAATAGCATGAATGGTCTGATTGATGGAAAGAAAGAGCAGGTAAATAAATATTGTTGGTTGGTTGTAGATCAATAGGGAGGAGCAGATGTTGCATGTGATGTTGCACAGGATGTTCTGGATAAAGTGGAATCTTGGTTTACAGATTCTTTTGCCTCTTTCCATGCAGTTCGAAATAGAGCATCTTTTCATGGGTATGACTTTGGAGAGAGTTATTTAGGAGCTGGAGAGCCTTGTCAGATTATTGATGAAGGGGAAGTGAAGCTGAAATTGTAGATGGATGACACACAGTGGTTGAAGGAAGTCATGCAGGTACCGGTCTTGGAGATGAGTCTAATTTCTTTAGGAAAATTGGGTGATGAGAGATGTATTGTAACTCTCACAGTGGATACACTTGAATTAGATGGTGGTAAGAAAGTAGGTATCCTTTATCTATCTACTTATATTACTGATTCACCTTTTGTTACAGAGATGTGGCTTTGTAGGCTTGGTTACATATGTAGAAGGAGAATGCAAGTTTTGAAGCGGAAGACAGATGTTTTTGACAAGCTAAAGAACTTGAAAGCCTTGGTGTTCATGGAGGAGATGACGGACAGAGATCAGGTGAGAGAACTAAATTATTCTGAGCAGAGTAAGGTTGATTTGATTAGGATTTTGATCCATGGAGAGCTCATGGGTAAAAAGTTATCACTCACAGACAAACACAGGTACCAGCATCAGTCACACAGTAATCAACGTCAGCAATAGGAAGACTGACATCGGTCATGAAGAAACTGACGTCGGCAAATAGATACCGGCGTCAGCTAGGGAAATGACGTCGGCAGTCAGGGTCAGTGCAAGCAATCGACATCGATCGGGAGCAGACTGGGAGATGGCCGCGATCGGTCACTGGAACGGATATTGGGCGGTCAACAAGTCTCAAACGCTCATGTGGAGGTCAGAAAGGGTAAGTGAACCTCATATTCATTGTTCACCTTCTTTATATTGCTTATTGATGGTCAAGAACCAGGAAGATGGAAGAGGCAATGCAGGTAGAGTCCAGATACAGTGGGAGCTTGGCATGGATGAGGAGTGTGAGTCCTTGGAGAGAAGAACCAAACAGGTATTTGTTGGTAGAGTTGTTAGCTGGAAGAAAGTACTGAGAGATGGAATGGATTCCCATTTCAAAGAAGAGAGTGGATGGATACATGACACAGAAGGCCAAGGCATAAGGTCTTGAAGAAGCTGCAGGACAGTGGTACAGGTTTTGACAGGTGGATGACGAAGGATGGCTTCAGTCAATGTCAGTGTAACTATTGTGGTTTTGTTCTTACCAGGTGGATGATGAGTCACGACATTATCCAGTTACTGTATGTGGATGGCTTGCTAGCAGGTTTTGTACATATAGGGATTTGCTGAGCTAAAAGGTAAGGTTAGTTCAGAGGTGTGTCATGAGGAATTTGGAGCAGTGAAATTCTTTGGCATAAGAGACACGGAGATTTTATCTTCAATAGGAGCTGATGTGAAGACGGTGTTGGCAAGGTTCATTACGTAGGATGCAGAATCGGTAAGCACACCAATGGCTGGACAGTTCAAGCTTAGCTTGAAACAGGTTCGAAATCACATGAGGTGTATTGTAGGCCTGAGTTTTCCCAATTAGTGGGGGTTGTCAGAAAGTATGGAGCCAATTCGGGGAAGGAGTATTGGAGGGCAGTTTAGTGGGACTAGCAATAGGGATTCTTGTTATGTAGGGTCAAGTTCTTCACTACATGGATGTGTAGGTTCGGATTTGGCAGGTTACTTGAATGACAGGTATAGCATCACAGTTGTGTGGTGGTTGGTCTTCAAGATTGATCTTGAAGAGGGATACAAACCAAGAAACAGATTAGACAAGCTACAGATACAGGTACAGGTGCAGCTATTTATCTCCAAGTGGGAGATTGTTAGGTTGTGGAGCTAAAAGCTTCACCAAGATGTAAACAAGAGAAGTTATGGAGGATGCAAAAGAGTTACGGAGTGTCACAGACACCGGCGTCGGTCAGGACAACCAACGATGGTAGGAAGGAGACAGAAGGCAACTGACGTCGGTCATGGATCGGTCGGTGTCGGCACCCCTAGGCAGTCAGGGACTGGCGTCGGTCACCTGTGGTTTGAGCTACGAATATATTACGGGCAGTTGGTCGACGAACCAAGTGTTTGCATGTTTAGAGCTATTTTTAGACTGAGAGCTGCGGATTTAATTATTGTATTATTTGTCTAATTATTGTTTGGATGAGATCTATATAATAGACTCATGATTGTATTGTAAAAGTGTGCTAGAAAGCCATAGAGCTTTTAGAGAGAGCTAGTGTAGCTCTTCCTAGTTCCAAAGGGGTGCTGAGTGTGTATGATCAGGGAGAGTTGCAAGGTCTGCAAGGTCAAGGAGCTGATCCACTGGGGTACTGGTTGAAGAATCATAAGGACTTGGTGAGGCAAGGATAAGGGTTCTTCAGGGGTGTAGAGATATCTACATGGTGAGTAAGGTCTAGTGATTTTTAGGTAGCAGCAAAGAGTAGGAGATCTACTTGGAGTACGGTTGTGTACTTGGTGAACTAGCAGCGTGTTACTGACTGGTTGGATAGGTGAACATCAATTCTATATTGGAGTTGATTGTTGGGACCGAGAGAGAGAGGGAAGAAGGTCTTGAGGTGTGGCGAACCTTTGAGGTGGAGGAAGAAGTGGCATCTTCCTTATTATATATTCTTCTGAGTGATTATTAATACAATTGTGTATTATCTCTCATATTCCTGTGTTGTTTCATATTTCTAGTTACTTATTGATTCTGGTATAATTTTGTGTTTAGTTGCTAATACAAGAAGTAATCACATGTGTTCTAATTGGTAGAGCAAGATCCTAACTCAGTAGGGATTAGAGCATGTTTATTGTTCGTGGTTTCCCTGACATGTACTGATGAGAAAAATAGGTTTGATCAACCACAAAAAGGAAGATTGGTCAACCTAGTGTGTAGGTTTACCACATGAAAAGGGTACAAATCTCTCCTCTCATCAAGGGGAGGTTCCCTATAAGTATGAAGGGGCTATATACTATAAATATATGCAGAAAATAACACTCGGGGGTAGGGTATCACGATCCATCTCTCTTTTATCAGAGATGATGCTCATAGACAAAGGAGAAATCTTGGTGAAGACACTAAATAAACTTCTCTTCTTTCAAAAGTGGTCTTACAGGAAATAGCAAGAGTTCTTTCAGGCAATGACAAGTAACAAGGGGTAGTGACCAGCAGAATGAAGTGGAGCACAAAGTGTCCACTTCAGCTACCCAAAGAGTGAGATACAAAGAACAATGAGGGCACACAGTTGTCCCAAGGTCCTTTACATAGAAAATATAAAATAGATAAACACACTAAAGGAAATTTTAGGTAGCACAAAGTCTTCCCATAGTTGGCTTTAGGACACCTTCCTGATTATCTCCACTAGTTCTGCTTATTTCATTCAATGGACAAGAACACATTTAGAAGACAGACATAAGAAAAATCTCCTCAATGACACAAGCCATGATAGCACAAAGTCTAAAAGTAACTTGCTTTCTCATTCAAATAAGGAAATATGATTAACAACCTAAGCTCAAAGTCTCAGTGATAGCCTCTCAATTTTGGCAGATTTTTCCTTCTTTTAATCAAAAAGATCCTTCTGTGAAAAGAAGAGATTTACAATATATAGCAGCCCAAAAAAGACTCGCACTTTTTTCCATGGAGCAACCCATGTTGCATTTAATGCTTTGAATGCATCTTCAATTTTTTCCAAAAGAACCATGCTGGAATAGGGCGGTTGCCTTGACTATGGCATGTCATTTCATCTCAAATGTCTTCTCTTGGGTTTGGATCATCTAGTCTGTTCTCTGCTATTTGCACAACTATATTTTTTGCCTTTACTCCAAGAGAGACAAACAAGCGGTGCCTTTAATGTTTGCAAGCCAAAATATCTACTTAGTGGACTGTTCCACCTACTGAAATTACTTTTGCATAGATATTTTAAGCTTTTCCCTCTTTCTACTTTTTTCTTTTCTAGCTTTGTCTCTTCCTAGAATTTAAGCTCTTAAGGCTACATTCCCATCTTTATTGGTTCTTTACGCTCCTTCTCTTAGTGGTTCTTCCTTTTGGTCTTGGCCTTAAGGCCTTTTAATGCATTCAGGTCTGCACTTAAGCCTGCAAAGATCAATAGCTATTTCATTTCCATGAATTTGATGTCTTCAAGCCCATCATCATTTGAAAGCCAATGACTAGTTTGTTGCCATGAATTTGACGACTGTGGGGACATCACCAGACGTCTAGTTCTTAATAGCTAGTTTGTGATGCTTGACTTTGACATCTGTGACCTCGTCATGTTCCTTGTCAATTCCTTTGGCTTTGTCATTTGATCCTTTTTCAGAGGGGACCTACCCTTTAGGGTCTTGAGAAGGGTCTATTTTACTTAGCGAGAACCCCCCGCAAGGGTTCCTACCCTTCGGGCGATCTTCGGATGGCCTTCAAGCTTCTTTCTTTTAGAGAGTCCTTAAGTTAATTCCTTTAGACAAAATGTCTAAAGGAATTACTTTGGACATTTTCTCTGAAGGAAATCTTCCTTCACTTTTGCGTCTTTCCTGCTTGCTTCCCTCAGGCTTCGAGCTTCGGTCGGGCTTATTCCTTTAGAAAAAAGTCTGAAGGAATTCCTTTAGACCTTTTGTCTAAAGGAAATGCCTTAAAAACTTTGCCACAAAAAATCCTTCTGAAGGAATTCCTTTGCTCACTTGGCCTTTGAAACGGTCCACCTGTTCCCTGCCTACCCTCTGCAAGGGTTGTCTGACCTCCAAGGTTGCCTTTTAAAAAAGTCGCAAGGGTCCATTTTGGCTGCTAAGTTCCCTCTGCAAGGGCACTTGTCCTTTAGGCTCTTGGAAGACCTTCCTTTGAACTTCTTGATTGAAAAAAATGGCTAAGTGTTGAACCTATTTCTTTCCTACAGAGTCTATAGAAATGAGTTTGTAGAACTGGGGGAGTTTGTAGAAATGAGAAACCAACCTGTAGAGTCCATAGTTTTCAAGCCTTAAAGTTTGTAGAAACTGAGTCCATATATTTCTTCCTACATATTTCATATAACTGAGTTTGTAGTTTTCCTTCCTACAGAGTTTATAATTCCACTTGCAGAGTCTGTAGTTTTGAGGCCATGAAGTCCATAGAAATGAACCTGCAGAGTCCATAGAAACTAAGTCCATAGTTTTCTCTAAGTTTTCCCTAACCTTGAAAAAGTCTATAGAAATATATCTTTTGGAGTCCGTAGAAACCTATCTACAGAGTCTATAGTTTCCTGCCTGTGGAGTCTAGAGACATGAGTTCATAGAAATCATCCTACAGAGTCCATAGATTTAAGCCTGCGGAGTCCGTAGAAATCATCTGCAGGGTCCCTTAGCTGAAAAAGTTTGAAAAATAGAGAATTTGAAGGCTCATAACAATTTTTAAGAAGGGAAGAGAGAATTTTTGGCTTGTAAGACCAAAAATGGTTCATGTGTTGTCCCAAAAAGGAGTGACAGACTTTGGGAACAATAGCTGGCTCCAGTTGGGAAACTTCCTTCAGTTGAACATTTGGAACAACTGAGGAGAGTAGAGACCAAAATCTCCAGTGCCTTGAAGTGTGCCATTGGGCTATGGAGTCATGCCAACCAACAAGAAATCAAGGTGCCAAAAATGAAAATAAAAATTAAAAGCACAAAATAAAACTAAAGACTATACAAATATACATATGTACAGATGATCTTATCTGATGACTCAAGATTTGAAGCGCTTCAGAGGCCGCCCACTATGAGATAGTGAAAATGGCATTCCATCTTGATAAACTAGTAATAAATCATTTTCTCCCTAGAATCGGTGATGGGTGAATGGAGCTCTCCACCAGGAATCACATTTTCTATGTACTCCTTTTGGTTCTCTCTTCTTGCCCCACGGCAAGGCGTGGTCTCCAATCTGAAAACCATAAATCTTTGCTCTCTTGGTGAAGAGTTCCTTTTCCTAACTTTGGCATGCAGTAGTATGGTCCATTACCATAGCTTTTTTCTCTTCTAGTTTAGTCCAGCACATGATTTGATTGTTAGTATCAAACTGCTGACAAACCACCAGCTCAGCATCTCCTTTGGCATGAAGGAGCTTGACGCCCTTGTCTTTAGTTGTCTTCAACCCAAGCAGTAGAGATTCATACTTAGCTGTATTGTTAGTATTTCCAAACTAAAACTTGTATGATGAAGGAAAAATATCTCCTTGAGGAGATATCAACACAATCCCAGCTCCTAAATCGGTAGCGGAATAGCTGCCATCAAATTCCAGTATCCATACCTCATTTGAGACTGGTTTTTTCTTATGCTTCTCCTTGTGTGGAGGGGAGAGTTCCTCTGCACTTACATTGTGCTCTATCATGTCTACTGTTGTTCCTTCTGAATCAATTTTTAGACTATCATTTTTAGGACTTTCATCAGCTAAGATGTGAGCATCCTCAGTGGTCAATAAATAATTACCCATGCCTGAAGACTCAAGCAGAATTTGAGCTTCAGGGGCTGATGTCTTAGTGACCACATATTTTGCTTCCTTCTCAAGAAGCAACCTCTTCATGACACCTTTAATAGGGATTCTCACCTCAGATAATTCCATGCTCAACTCGCCACCAACATCCTTGTAAAAATTTTGGCTAAGAAAGATGTCGTATGATGTTGGGACGTCAGCCACCAGGACAGTCATCTTGATTCTTTTGTCTGGGAATGCTGCAAATGCAAATTGAGCATCTTTGATTTGTCCCAGTAGTGAGACTTGTTTTTTCACCATGGAGAAACATCTCCCAAATGTCTTGGTTAATGTGAGACCAAGATATTCTGCCACTTTGGTAGGCATGGCATTGTCTGAAGCTCTAAAATCAATTATGCAATTGCTTAGCTTGTGACCGTTTATCAACAGGGAAACATAGAAAGGTTCTATTTTCCTAGGGGTAGCAGGGGGAGTAATGACAAGGTTATTTTGGATATACATGTTCCTTGGGGGATCATGAGTTACCTTCTTAGCTTCTTGTCTTGTTGGGATGGTTTGGTTCTTTACACATTAAACTAATTTATCCAACTGATCAAGGTTGGACTACAGGAATTCAAATTCAGACATTTGAATTTTGGTTTTCTTTATATGATCAATTATATCAAATGTTTGAAATGAACTAGGAATAGAGGATGGGAGTTCATCCTTTTGATTTTTGGGAGGGAGAGGACTAGTCTGTGAATTTGTAATTGGAGGTGAAGGCACAATTGAGGTATTCACCTTTTTAGCAATCATCGACTCCTTTGGCTGGAAGGGCAGAGTGGTTCCATGCTTAGCAATTGAGATTGTTGGTTGAGGTCACTCCTCTGTCTTCTCTTTATCAACTTGCTAGGCTGACTGATTTTTTGACTGGGTAAACATAGCATATGATCCCTCAGTTGCTTCACCTTCACTTTTGGGTTCATCCTGGTAATTTAAGAAACCATTGTTGGAGTCGCCAGTTTATTTTTCTTGGTCCTCCATGAAGAGATCAACGTCATTTTATTGATCAAACTCAGGTTGGAAAGAAGAATCATGTTTTGTTTCCAGATATCCAACTGCTGAGTTGTTTGGAGGCACTTCAAGGGCAAGGTTCCTCTGTGGAGGAGGAAGATGATTTATTTTCCCTTAATTCTTGGCAGCATTGCCTTGGTATGACTGATTCTGAAATGTTCTCCTTGGCATATTTTTGTATGTAGGATTGGATGACATCCCTTGCACCATTTGTTTTTTGAGAGCTAGTAACTCATTTGCTAGCTTTTGCACCATTAGATTAGTGGTGGTTGCAGGTAGATATTTCAAAGATTAAGAAGATTTACCTCTATTAAGATTTCTCCTTATCTTTCCTGCCAAGATAAGGTCATCTTCCACTTCAATAGCCAAGTCCTATGTAGTAACAAGGTCTATTTGGCCAGCACATCTCAGCAAGAAACTCACTTCAGGCAGTTATGAGTTGATGAAGAAACATTTTAGGTTCTTAGGTGTAGGCTGAGAAATTATAAGAATTTGATTCCTCAGCTTGTCAAATTGGTAATGAAATCCCTCATAGGTTCATGAGGTTCTTTCTTCATCTACATGAGCTGGGCTAGCAGGGCATGTGCATCTTATGTAGGCTTGAACCTTGCTTTAAATTTGGCTTTGAGTGTGTTCCAATCAGTTACTAATTGAGCCTACAGGTGGTAGAACCAATTTGCAGTAGCACCTTGTAATGTTTCTATGAACAGCCTGACTGCCACATCCTCAAATTCCACACCTATCATGCCACAGGCTATGCTAAAAGCTGTAATGTGTTCATTAGGGTGAACTCTCCCATCACCAAAGAATTTAGAGAAATTCTTCCTTGAGCTATGTAGAAGCTTGTATAGGGGTGGAGTTAAATTCAGTGGGCCAAAAGAGTTACCCCAAGGGCCTTAAACTATAATGATTAGATTATTGAAAGTAGGGATAACAAATCTAGGTGAAGTATGTATTGGTAAAGCTTTGGTGATAGTAGAAAAAGAAGCTCTACCTAGTATTGGTGACCTAGTATGGATGGGAGGAACACTCCTGGATCGTTGAACTTGAGGTTCTGGAGGAAACAAATCAAAATTTCCTTGTTGCACCAACTCAAAGACCAGGTCAACAACACCTTGGGTTCTCTAACTTCTGGTATAACATGGAGTTACCAAATTGTAGGATAAAAATGAGAAAGGACTGGTCTTGCTTTAGCTTGAAGCTTGAGGCTTCAAACTGCTTGTTCTTCCCCAGTGGAGAAAATGGATGAGGAAAAGAACTAAAACTATTCATTCTTCCCCAGTGGAGTCGCCAAAAACTATTGGCGTGAAGTTGGTAGTGTTCTTTCCTACTTCACATTGTTCCCTAGTGATATGAAAATGGATAAGGAAAAGAACTGAAACTATTCATTCTTCCCTAGTGGAGTCACCAAAAAACTGTTACACAAAGCTAGGAAGAAAATTAACAATGGGAAAGAACTGGAACTACTCATTTTTCCCTAGCAGAATAAATGGATAAGGCTATAATGATAATGGGTATGACACAGACCAGAGTCACCAGAGTATATAATGGATAAGGATAGGAACTGCTTGTTCGAATCCCCAACAGAGTCACCAAAAAATTGTTGGGTGAATAACTTTTCAATCAGCTAACTGATGAGCAAAATAGGTCTGATCAACCATAGCAAGGAAGATTGGTCAGCCTAGTGTGCAGGTTTACCACATCAAAAGGGGACAAATCTCTCCTCTCATCAAGGGGAAGTTCCCTATAAGTCTGAAGGGGCCTATATACTATATATATATATATATATATATATATATATATATATATATATATATATATATATATATATATATATATATGTAGAAAATAACACTCAGAGGTATGGTAACACCATCCATCTCTCTTTTTTTAGAGATGATGCTCTCAGACAAAGGAGAAATCTTGGTGAAGACACTAAAGGCACTTCTCTTCTTTTAGAATTGGTCTTATAGGAAATAGCAAGAGTTCTTTTAGGTAGTGACAAGTGACTGGTAACAGGGTGCAGTAACTAGCAAAATGAAGTATAGCACAAAGTCTGCACTTTAGCTGCTCAAAGAGTGAGATACGAAGAACAATGAGGGCACAAAGTCATCCCAAGGTCCTTTACATAAAAAATAGAAAAATATAAACACACTAAAATAAATTATAGAGAGAACAAATTCTTCCTATAGTTGGCTTCAAAACACCTCCTTGATTATTTCCACTAATTCTGCTTATTTCATTCAATGGATAAGAACACATTCAGGAAGTAGACATAAGAACCATTCCCTAAATGACACAAGTCATAACAAAATAAATTCTAAAAGTAACTTACTTTCTCATTCAAAACAAAGAAATATGATCAACAATCTGAGCTCAAAGTCTCAGTGATAGCCTCTCAATTTTGGCAGAGTTTTGCTTCTTTTAATCAAAAAGATCCTTCTGTGAAAAGAAGAGATTTACAATATATAGCAGCCCAAAAAAGACTAGCACTTCGTTCCATGGAGTGACCCATGTTGCATTCAATGCTTTGAATGCGTCTTCAATTCTTTCCAAAAGAACCATGCTAGGACAGGGCGGTTGCCTTGACTATGGCATGTCATTTCATCTCAAATGTCTTCTCCTAGGTCTGGATCATTTGGTCTATCCTCTACTATCTATGTAGCTGTTCATTTTGCCTTTACTCCAAGGGAGAAAAACAGGCAGCGCCTTTAATGTTTACAAGCCAAAATATCTTCTTAGTGGATTGTTCCACCTACTAGAATTACTTCTATGCAAATAGTTTAGGCTTTTCCCTCTTTCTACTTTTGTCTTTTCCAGCTTTGTCTCTTCTTGGAATTTAAGCTCTCAGGGCTACATTCCCAGCTTTACTGGCTCTTTACGCTCCTTCTCTCAGTGGTTCTTCCTTTTGGCTTTGGATTTAAGGCCTTTGAATGCATTCAGGTCCACGTTTAAGCTTGCAAAGATCAATAGCTATTTCATTTCCATGAATTTGATGTCTTTGGGCCCATCATCATTTTAAAGCCAATGGCTAGTTTGTTGCCCTAAATTTAATGGTTGCAGGGACGTCACCAGATGTCTAGTTCCCAAAAACTAGTTCATGATGCTCAACTTTGATGTCTGTGGGCCCATCATGTTCCTTGGCAATTCCTTCAGCTTTGTCATTTGATCCTTTTTCAGAGGGGACCTGCCCTTCAGGGTCTTGAGAAGGGTCTATTTTGCTTAGTGAGAACCCCCTACAAGGGTTCATGCCCTTTGGGCAGTCTTCAAATGGCCTTCGAGCTTCTTTCTTTTAGAGAGTCCTCAGGTTAATTCCTTCGAAAAACATGTCTGAAGGAAATCTTCCTTCGCCTTTGCGTCTTTCTCGCTTGCTTCCCTCAGGCTTCGAGCTTCAGTCGGGCTTATTCCTTCAGATAAAAGTTTGAAGGAAATGCCTTAACAAATTTGCCACAAAAAATCCTTTTGAAGGAATTCCTTTGCTCGCTCGGCCTTTGAAACGGTCCACCTGCTCCCTACCTGCCCTCTGCAAGGGTTGTATGACCTCCAAGGTTGCCTTTCATAAAAGTCGCAAGGGTCCATTTTGGCTGCTAAGTGCCCTCCCCAAGGGCACTTGTCCTTCACGCTCTTGGAAGACCTTCCTTTGAACTTCTCGATTGAAAAAAATGGCTAAGTGTTGAACCTGTTTCTTTCTTGCAGAGTCCGTAAAAATGAGTTCATAGGACTGGGGGAGTTCGTAGAAATGAGAAACCAACTTGTAGAGTTCATAGTTTTCAAGCCTTAAAGTCCATAGAAACTGAGTCCGTAGATTTCTTCTTGCAGAGTCTTTAGAACCGAGTCTGTATTTTTCCTTCCTATAGAGTCCATAGTTCCACCTGCAGAGTCCATAGTTTTCAGGCCTTGAATTCCATAAAAATGAACCTGTAGAGTCTGTAGAAACTAAGTTCATAGTTTTCTCTAAGTTTTCCCTAACCTTGAAAGAGTCTGTATAAATATAGCTTGCGGAGTCCATAGAAACCTATCTGCAGAGTTCGTAGTTTCCTACCTGTGGATTCCATAGACATGAGTTCGTAGAAATCATCATGTAGAGTCCATAGATTTAAGCCTACAGAGTCCATAGAAATCATTTGCAGGGTCCCTTAGCTGAAAAATTTTGAAAAATAGAGAATTTGAAGGCTCATAACAATTGTTGAGAAGGGAAGAGAGAATTTTTGGCTTGTAAGACCAAAAATAGTTCATGTGTTGTCCCAAAAAGGAGAGACAGAATTTGGGAAAAACATAAGGATCAGGGTTTAAGAAGGGAATTAGGCCTAGAGGCCTAATTATTTTATTTCCTAAGTGTGACACCAGAAGAGTCCTTATTAGGACCTTGATAAGCTTTGTGCCTACTTTTATTACTCCCTCATGCACCTTTCACCACTTACATAATCTAGGAAGATCCATTTGATATCTTTTCTCATTAAATACAATCCACTAGCAGTCCTAAATAACATTATTGTAGGTTTATTTTTTCAATTTCTTACCTTCACTGGAGGAGTGGATGGAATGGAGACCCATAATATGTTTGTACGAAACTCATTTTCCCCTTAATACCTTGTAATAGTCATCAAACATCTTGAAAACTAGGTATTATCTTCATCTATATCTATATATGCATTGAGAAAGGAGTCCCAGCTAGTTGTAGGTGATTAAGTTATCTCATGAGCTTAAATTGGACCTAAAAAACTATTTGGTCATCCTTTACACTACTGATGAATCTTGAAATTACTCTTGGAATTTCATATATGCTTGAATGGGGCAAAGCACCCCTGCCAGCTTAGAGACATTTTGTAGAATGGCACAATCTATGAACATGGTGCATAAAGAGGGATATGGATGGCCTATGTATGTGTAGGAGATTAAATAAAATTTGAAAATATATATAGGCTTTATCCCCTGATGAGGTGAGTCCATTTACTCACTTGTACCTTTAGACATCTCAAAACTAATGAAGAGGGTTTCACAACCAAACCTACAACTTTGAAGGATTACTCATGGCAATGTGCATACATGTACTTTGAGACCATATGTGCTCTTGGGAATGTATTTAAGGGTTTTAAGATAAATTTGGTATGTGTAAAAACTATAAGAGGATTTTCCAAAAGTCTCCATGTACATTGGATCTTCAAAGACATCGGGACTTCAACGTTCGAGTCTGTAACTCTGTAAATATGGAGATTTTGACATATGTACCACCTGTATGTGCCATAAAATCCCTGGAAGAGATGAAATAAGAATGTATAAACCCATTATAAGCCTTCATAAAACTCAATTTGTCCTAATGAGTTTATTTTTTCATCAAACCTAAGCCTCTAAGGTTTTTCAAGGGTTTAAGACCACCTCACAGTCTTAATGATTATTCATAAAAGAGGGGAAATAATTTGAAAAACCAATGCCATATATTTGAAGGCAATTAGGACCCCCTCATCTTATCAAAATCTCAATCCACCATTATTTCTCCTCTTTATAGAATGAGCAAACTAAAATTGCCTTTGCAAGCTTGTCAAGGAGCTCGATAGGAAAGGCAATGTGTTTTTTGCTTGATTGGACCTATGAAGACCTGAAGGACATGGATATGACCCTGAAAGAGTTGAAGAGACACTCTGCAACCATTTTCACCTAAATATGAGCCCTTTGAGTCCATACAAGAGACTAAATTGCTTTCCCAAATAATGATCATGTTTTTTCATATGTTGAACCTCCAATATCTGACATTTTATGATTTGTACCTTCATCTATGACATTAGGACATATATTCCATATTTGGAAAGCACCTTTTCATGTACACTTCACCACTTGACCTCTTAGATTAACTATAATAGACCTCATATGCATAGTTAGGCCTCTTCTCAAGACCTCACGTAATGACCTAAAGGTGCTTGTGAATTGGCAAAAAAACATGACACAAGGAAAGACTTCAAATAGCAATTCAACTATGTTACTCATAAACCTTAACATCTCCAAAAACCCAAAAATATTCTAAGAGACCTTAAACTCTGAGAACTAAGCTACAAGTTGTTTTAGACCTCCAAATGACATCTGAATCATTCCTACTTGCTCATGCATCTCTTTGGAGCCCTCCTGCATCATTTGTTGAATTACAATGTGATCTCACATGATAAATTTGTAGAAAACTCTAGTATACCTCAATGAAACCTTAATTCTACTAAAAATAACTCAAGAAACCATTTTAAGGCATCACAAAACATAGGATGGCTATCAACAAGGTTAGGAGACATGACAAGTCAAGATTCAAATTATAGGATTTGACATTTTTGGCTTCGGGGGCCAAAAATGGTCAACAGTGACCTCCTACAAGGGGCATGTTCCAATGTCACACAATCAAAGGGACATGACTTAGTCCAAAGTCCATAAAGCATAATATGACATATTCAAATGTCCACATACAATAAACCATGACATATTCAAATGTTAAAATAATCAAGCATAGGCACGAGGCCCACAATCAATGGATCATATTCAAATGCTCAAAATAGGCAATAAAATGCAAGACAATAGCAAGCAATGAGACTAGGCAAACAACATGAACATAGCATAATAGTTCATAAATATGTGTTTTCAAGAAATGTTAAGTACATAGCATATTGTGTGCATGTAAAAGGTATAAGCATGAATATAGACATGTGTAAGTATATAAAATATCAAACATGATAATGGAAAGTGATCATAGAATTATGTAACCTGGGTGTATCATGATCAAAGAAGAAAATGCCCCCAATGTACTTAGGATGTGAGTAAAGGGTAATCCCAACATCTGTAATTGCATTTATCATGTATTTGGGTATCCATGTAATACACTCAAATAAAGAATGAAACATGTGTTTATAGGAAATAACAATATGCTATATACTAACATGGAGAAAATAACATATGTATAATAAATATTACAAGTACGAATATGTTGAAAAAAATTGGTATTTTTGAATTTTTTAATGTTTTTGGTATTTTTGGAACTTTTTTATTTTTTTTTAATTATTTTGGTATATATTTATTTTTCAACCTTAGGTTGGATCTTTTTCATTGCTTGGAACATGGTTGAATAGGTGAAAAGTGTTCATGGCATGTTCTTCCTCATGATTTATATGTGAAGTAGAAGAACGATTATCATCATATGGTATATGGATCAATTTTCCCTCATGAGAAAAGGAGATACCTTGCTGATTTTGGCCAATTTTTATTTACATTTGGTATAACCAAAGGGATCCTACTGTGAATGCATATTAAGATTTTTGTGGCATAACTCAAACCCTTGTTTGAATTAATTTAGTACCACAAACAATTGGTATTATTATGTTTCCTAAGGAGTCTTTCCAACTTCCTTTATGTTGTAAGTATGTTAGATCAAAGCCAAGTTGTTAAAAATGTCTTATATGGCAAGTGGTTTTTTGCTTGTGTAGGATCAACATGGTTATGCTAAAAGTAAGCACCACCCATGAATAATGTGATTTTTAAATCTTGTTGGTGTGGATTCTTTTTGATTTGTTCCACTTGAGGTGTTTTTTTTTATGCATATCTTGTATTGTTCCCATATTGAGTATTGATTTTAAAACTCCCATATGAATGTGAGGAACACCACCATTTGTTCATAGTGCTCATTTGGTAATTAATATTCCTCATTTATATTTGGAATAAAACTTTTGTATTTAGAAGGAGAGATGTTAAGTTTGATTTAATGTGTGAGTATGAATTAATCATGTCTATGAACATCCAAGTAAGTAGGTAAATGATTGATATTGTTTATGCAATGTTATTTTCATTAATGGGGAAATAATACCTCTACTATAGATGAATTTCAATTCCAAATCTGAGGGTCTAAATGCTAAGGCATATAATGTACTTTTAAATCGAATAACATAATCTTGAATGGATTCATCATCATGTTTTTTGAAATTATGCAAATGTTCTAATGTAAGTCTAGGCACCTTGTGTATGTTGAAAGCCAAAAAAAAATACATCCTCTAATTGTGAAAGACAGGTTAGTGAACCTTTAGTTAACCTATAGAACCAATTGTGAGCTTCATTGGTGATACTCATATGAAAGGATTTTAGCAATAGTTTGTCATCTTTAGCCCATTGACCAAAATAATGTACATATTTAATCATGTGATCAAAAGGATCTTTATGATGATCAAAAAGTGGTATTGTACTTTGAAACCTTGTGGATAGTGATATTCATGTATACATTGTGCAATTGGTTGATTGTGGAATGAGGTAATATTTGTGTTACCATTATGGTGGGCAATTTGCATTTGAAGTATATATATATATATTTGTCTTTGAATCTCTTCAATAGCACTCATCATGGACATGATATCGTCACTATCAATTGTGGTATTTGGCAAAGGTATTATCATTGGTTTTAATCCACCACCCCTTTTGAATTTAGGCATATTGGTATTATCATCCTCATGAATAACAAGTGCAAGTTTGGAATCATTGAATTTAGTATATGCTGGCAATGGTGTTGGATCTTTTAATTTTTGAAATTTTGGCCTACCTTTGATAATTCATCCACCTTTTGTAATGATATAGAAATTGGAAATTTAGGTGTTTTTGGTAAAGGTACTTCTTTGATATGTTAGGAACCTTCTGTATGAATAAATATTTTGGCATATAAAAATCCTTTTACATATAAATCTTGGTTAATATAGTTAAAAGTGCATTTTTTTTAACATTAGGATCTTTTCCCACTTTAGGTTTGGAATGCACCCTTCTTTGTAGTGTCTTAATTGGTTTTTATAAGTAGTCTATGATATATTTATTCACTCTTCAAAAGTTTTGAATATCAAATGAAGGAACAAGTGACTCATCACATTGATAATGGGGGTGTTGTTTGGAAATGTTGTAATAGTAGGAATTTGAATTAATGTATTTGAAGAACATTCCCTTTTTTATTAGTTTGTAAATCAGTCATGTTTTCATTATGCATTTGAAAAAAAAATTCACGATCATATAATGGAATATTTTGTCCATATGAATCAAATGTATATATAGGAAGTGAAGGAAAGGTTTAACTATCTACATTAGGATTGTTCAATTCAGATTTTGGGATGGTGGTGGCATGGACCTAGTTATAGGGATGGTATCTAGCAGCCTTCAAATCTTTGTGATGATGTGCTTATGTGCTTGGAAAAATACAATGATGATCTATTGTCACTCCTTCCTTGATATAAAGTTGGATACTTTCATAATCATAATTATCAAAAAAATCTATATCATCCATGATGAAGGAATTAAAGGGAAAAAATAAGGAAACAAGGGCAAAAAATATCAAATATAGAATACTTATGTGACAATGAAACTCATAGGTCAAATTCACCAAATGTTTAACCCTAAATTTAGACAAGAGTTTTTTATCTATGGTTAAGGGGTATTAGATTAACTTTTACACAAAGATGGTGAACTAATATAATGATCATGTCAATTAATAGAAATTCAAATAAATAACATTTTGAAGTTATACAACTAAGATTGCTAAAAATATATAGTACATATATTGATAGATATTGCAATAAAAGGGAACAATTGATAATTAGTTGGTTTATTGTTCTCATACAAGTCTGATATAGAACAAGCTAGAAGTAGACTAAGATTTGATCTTGGAACAGTCATCAAATTCTAGGAATACTCTTTTTGTGGCCATGTATGCTTACATTGGATCTGGATGGTTGCATCGATGTGGGTGTCTGTCCGGTATGAAATGTTGACTAGATATGGATGTGATCAATTGGAGACTTTTGGGATTTATGTTACCTTTCTTCTGATATATGTAGGTTGCATACATAGATTATCATTCTTTGTCAAATGATCAAACCTTAGCTTCCTCACCCTTGGAGTGACTACGTGAAAATTGGGTTAGTGGGCTCAGAGTTTTGAGCTATCCCAAGGACCCACCTATCAATAAGCACTACCTACATAGCTAATACTCTGAAGAGATCCTCTGACTAAGGTAGTTCTCCCTTATGTGATGGCTTATGTGTGTATCAGATGCAATGTGTGATGATCAATGACATGTAGTGACCTAGCCTATAACTTGGAAAATATGGCTCATAGGTTGCTCTTTGATTACTTCAGACCTATGGAAGCACTGCTCCTATGAATGATATAGAAATAGGGATGTATAGGGCAGGTTTTCTCACTTGAATGTTTGATTGAGTGTTTCTTGGTATGTAGCCTTGTGAGTTTCAAATGTTTGTTAGTTGAGGAATGAATGAGGGTTGATCTTGTATATATACCAATCATTTTTATAAATGTCTCGCACTAAAGCACTTAGACTAACCTTTAAGATATGTTTATTTTATAAATTTGATGACTTTTGGACACTACACACTTTGTAAGAAAGTTTGACACTTGTGTCGATGTAGGTGTTTGTCGAGGACACAAGTGTGTAGGAATCTAGAAAATAGGTATAGGTCCAAAATTGGCATTGAAGGATAATAATCAAATTTAGAGATTTTTACATAGCATAGAAGGCCTGGTTATAAGAATAACAATGGCCAGGCTAAGCGATGATCAATTAAGGCACAAAGAGATAGTGAATGCAATACTTTTGGCAATGGGCAAGTTTATAACTAACGATACACCCATGATGGATACTTTCCAAGTGTATAAGACTATATTAATACATAAATTAGTGTTTAGTATCTACACCTACATGGTGGATCTAGAGTAATAATAGTGTTAGGGTTTCCTAGACTACGTTATGAAAAATATTGAGCACATGTTGTTATGGCTTCATATTTGTGTTTCATGTGTTGTAATTATCATCTGGAAACCTATCTCTGTTTGAAACCTCGATTCAAGAAGGATCATGTTCTCTCTCTCTTTAAGTATGTATGTAGTAATCTCCCAGCTATACCAATCTCTCTAGTGGTCCACAATTGTTTTAGGCCGATGGTTAGGGTCGATGTTAGAATGCAAACTACACAATTTTACTTATTTCAAGAAAGTTTATATTATGGAAAATATGTGATTACATTTTTGTTTTACACACAAGCTTTAATAATATTTTATAACATACCAAACTCAACCATATATGGGCCCAACTACCCAAACTAACATATTTAACATTTAATTACTTTCTAATTTCAAATTAAATCTAATAACTCTAAATGGCATGTCTTATATATGAGATGCATGCCTAAAACACTTAACCACTAACAAAATAAGATTTAGATCACAAGACCCTAAAAAACCCCTAATAGAAAGGAGACCAAAATATATTTTGAAGAAAGGAATTTTGAATTTATTCAACAACACTAGTTGCATCCTACCAATTGAACCCTAGTACATCTAGCACTAATCAACTTGTGTCAATACATCCACTGCAACCACAACCTAACTTCATTTTCCCTATGCCCTATGACACTCCCTGACACAAAGATGAACATCATGAAGGGAGTAACCATCCCTATGATTATTTATATATGTACTACATTATGAGCATCATCATGGGAATACTCAACCACATTGATCCATGTCTTGATGATAATTTTGTATGTTGTGTATGACACATCTTACCTTATGTCTAAAAATTGTGATCACTTTGTAAACATTATTGGTGTTTATAATCCCTATCAGCATATACAATCAAAACCAAAACACATTCCCCCTATTAGAAGAGAGATGAGAATTCTATGTAGTGAAAATCTGCTAGATAACGGGTTTGCTCCTCACAAAAACAAATGAAATAAATAATAAGCAAAAAAGTCAAACAAAACTGGCAAACCCAAATTTTTCACTATTTCACTTTCCCTATCTTTGAGTTAGCAATGAACTCAAGATGGGTCTTTGTGGGTTCTATCAGTGGGGTCAACCCTGAGGGCCCTGTAAACGCCAAAATACAACTTGTTTGTCGCTAACATCACCAGCAATAGGAAATCGCTATGTTACATTTGTGTTGTTCTCATAAGAATTTCTCATTTTCAAACTTAAAGCAATATTAGGGTGTTATATGCAACCGAAAACACACCCTTTATACATTTTTAATCTCACTATTTGTTTTTTTTATATTTTCCTTCAAAAACACAAATGTAGACTTCAAAATCTCAAATGAACTCTTGATGGACTCTAAATGTTCCAAAACCTAAAAAATAAATGGTCACATGCCTACCTTCTTGCAAAAACAAAAAATAGTGAAAATTGCATAGGCGTAAGCTAAATGCAGTGAAAATGACAAGATTTTATAATCTTAGATTTGCAATTAGTGAGAATGGATCTTGTGACCTCTTACATTCTCAATGACTTGGGTTGTGACTACTACCACTTTTTATATGCAAACACTTCATTTAGAAAATCTAACACTGGTAGGTAATTCATACTTATATGCTTATGTTTGCACTTCATGCAAAATAAAGTAATTAAGAGTTAAGTTAGAATTGAACTTTAGACCTTTGTTTTTCAATGGCTTCATAACAAGTTTTGACCAACTCAGATAAACTTTCACTTAAGATTATATTTGCAACAATATTTATTCAAACCTTCACTTTGAAAATATTTATGGCAATAAAAATTCCCATGATAGTGAAAATATGCGATAGTGCAATAGCAACAAAAAAAATTACTTAGCAATGCAAGCTTTTTGGGTCCCATGATAGCTTCTCATGCTTTTTTTAAAAAACCTTTTGGTAGCATATATTATCATCTATTAAAGCCATGCATATATCAACACATCATTTAGCATAATGATGGCACTATAGACAAAAGGATGGCAAATTTGTCAGACATAAAAATACATTTGGAAGGTTAGGCATTAGATTTCACTTCTTTCTTTGATTTATTCTTTCCCCAACACCCCAAGAGAGACTTCTTCAAATTCCTCATCTATTTTTCTAACACATTTAAGCATTTTTAGACTCTTCCAACACACTTTGTAGGATTAATAGCGCTTCATTAGGGGTTTTCAATACTTTTGACAATTTCCAAAGCTCTTTTCGTTGAATATTCTCCCACTTACAAAATTCTGAGAGTCAACTTTAATAAAATGTCATATTATAAGTCACCAATGCATTTAATGGTTTGAATCAATACTGACCCATTTCAGCAACACTTTTTCTCATATCAATACACATTTTTTTGCTTCACACACTTCAAGCCTTCATGCAGAATTTTTTAAATGTGTTTTTCACAACTTCCAACGCCTTATCAAAATTTTCAGCACTTCAAAAAAAATCCTCAACAAAATTTTAGCACTCCAACAAATACAAAAATACCTTTATCAAACCCAAAAAACTCTCCAGGAAGCATAACAAATATCGTTCACAATCTTCTAATGTCCCAAGGAGAGCCTAACACTCTTTCAAATATACTCATGCTCAAACCGACTTTCATACAAAAGAATTTTCAAACCATCAATTACTACTTCAATTAATTATTCTCAGGAAAATATATTGAATTTTCTCTTAATTTTGATCTCATCACATTTGATTGTTCTTAATTTGCTCTTAATTTATTATTCAATGCCTTCCTCAAGAAAAAACATATATGCAAACCAATTCTCCAACATCTTCCTTACAAAAAATTTAAATTATACACAACAAAATAAGAAAAATTAACTTGCTTTTACTAGGGTCTCCACATGTTTCTTCCCCTATAAGTTGCTTCATCCTTCCCATGATCAATATTCATTGTGGATCTAATCCCACTCCTAGAATGCAAACTACATTATTTTATTTATTTCAATAAAGGTTACATTAAGGCAAATACTCAGTTACATTGTTCTTTTACACACAAACTAAAAAAAAATTAACATACAAAACTCAACCACCTACAAGCCCAACTTCCCAAACCAACTTAATTAACATTTAATAACTTTCATATTATAAGTGAATTTACTAATTCTAAAGGGGGTGTCTCACATATAAAATGCATACCCCGAACTAACAACACCTAACCACTAACAAAATAAGATTTGAATTACCAGACCCAACAGTGGAGTGGACCAAATATAGTTGGGCTTAGATTTCTTATTCCTCATTGCAATCCATGAGCATGCACAAATGGATCTAGGGCTATCAAGCTTGGAGAAGATTGTGTTGGAAACTTATGTACTAATCTTTGTAGTTGAATTTCTATCTTTCACTAGTTAGAATAATAATCTCATATTGTTGTATTTGGACTGATTTGGATGGGCTTATGATGTAATTCCATTCATGAAAATACTACTTAGGGATTTCATTCATCCTAGTAGCTAAATTGTGGCCTTGGAATTCAAATGAAAACCTACTATTATATTACAATTGACATTTAGGTCTTAACCTATCTATATATATATATATATATATATATATATATATATATATATATATATATATATATATATATATATATATATATATATATATATATATCCTTTTGTACATTAAAGGCATCTAATTATACCAATAAATGCATTTCGTGGGAGTATTACTTGTAAATTGATCTTGCAGTTGTTGCTCTTTCATAGCTTAAGAATGTGGACTTTAGCTTATCATAGTAGTTGTATAAGAGTACCATTGTATTCTTTAATAAGTACCATGTAGCAGGTAGTTGGTAATAACTCTTGATTGAGTCTTATATTTCTTCACTATTCCCTGACCTTTTTATTTTCAAGCTATTGTATGTAATAATTGTGTAATTCAAAAAATTTAAAGTGGGGAAGTCTTTAATGATGATTACATTAGATGTTTTAATATGGTAGCTAGCCCTAGTTGTGGTACTAGTAATGGAAATAAGAGTCATTCATTATGATATCCTGTTATAATAACCCTAAGAACCTATAACATGTTCGTATAAAGATATTTGCACATTGATATCATGCGTGAATGAATGAGTCATGCTTGATGAGTACTTTGGAATGTGACAACTTGTAGTTTGATAGTAAGACTACGGTCTCTTAATTATTTACTATTCTTGAGATGTTACTAAAGAATCCCCTTGAAAAGGATTAAGATGTGTCACAAAGTGGAATGTTTACTAGGTCCTTGTTTCAATTGATTCTGAGAGAATGTGTTGTCCTACAGAAATCTTTGCATTGGTTTGATAAAGATGACAGGGCCTTAATGAGAAACATGGCATGCATTTCCTTCATAGCAATGATTAAAAGTATTTATTACTAGAGATCCTTGATTAAGCTTTTTTTTTTTTAAGTTGTAATTACTCTTGAGTTTATTGAGCAAGTTATTGTAGTGAGGAACTTTTAATCTTGACTACAATAATAGTAGTTTTTGGTTTCCTTTCAAAATTGGGCTAAGCTTTAGATAAGGATCTTTTGCTACATCAAGTTATCTTGTTAATTGACATGGAAGTGATGTTCGAGAGGTTATTTTTATCATAACAATGCTTAACATAAGTATCATACTATTATTGATTTCTCCATGTTTCCTTACAGCGTCAAACTAGGGATTCTGAAAGGGAATTCCAAAAGTGATATTCTAATGTTTAGGATAAGTAATAATGTGCTTTGTATTGTTAAGAGATTTATGATTGCACCATGTGGATGTCATTGTTAACTTTTACAAATGCTAACTATAAAAAGAATAGAAGAACAGAATGGTAAGTATTATTGCTTGAATACCACTTTCATTATTCAATATCTAAGGATGGATTTGTCTGTTTTATAACCCAATTTGAACTTTATACCCATCTAGATGCTAACCAATCATTCTCTATGACTAGTTGTCCTCCCCTGCTATGCGTTGTTCTTGACCCCTGGACATCTAATGCTTGTTTTATTCCCACTCTGACTTGATAGCAACCCTTGGTAATATGTCGCCTAGGCAGAGGCTCCAAGCTAGAAGCATTGCACTACTTGTTCCATTTCCTAGGAAGGTAGAATGGAATAGAATGGTTGCCTCAAAGCTTCCAAATTGCACCATTCTCCTTATAAGTCTACTATGTCTTGAAAGTCTCAAAATATTGACCTTTGGGAAAACAATGACAGAAATAAGACTGATAATCACTTCCCTAGGACCTCTGATGAATTTGTTGTGTGCGTCCTCTTGGACATATAACTTTGTGGCAGTGTATAATGGCATATGAACATTGTCGTGTGAGTAATATGTATACACTCTTGGGAAATGTGGTATGAGAAAGTATTGTTGCTCTAGGCAACACGAGGATTTGATTTTCTTGTAGAGTGAACTCTACCCGAGTCAAGTCAATCCTTTTATTTGTACTTGTCAGTGACCTTTCTTCCCCTTATTGAAAGGCCTTTAAATTGTTAAGGATCATGATGTCTACTATAGATAGTGCAAGCATCCTTTGGGGGACCCAAGCCAAGTGTTAAGTTGAATTAGGAAGTTAAACAACACTTGATGAACTCTGACCTAGGTAGGTACTTACATTCTAGAGTGATTCCAAAGCCCTTCAAGGGCATAGTATAGCATATTATTCATTAATCACTAGATCTGATACTATAGCATAGGCCCACCAACCTTGCCTCACAAAAATTGATATCAAACCCTAGATGTGTTTTCTTGGAATTTTATACCTACTCTATTTTTAGGATTAATAAAGATTGGTAAAAAATTAGCCTAGGCTTCTATAAAAATTGTCTTGGAAACCCTAAACTTCATAGAGAAGGCATCAATACAAGGTAGAGGCCTCTCCCTGGTCATAGTATATTCCTAAAAACCCTACCTTGGGAAATGCTTCATAATTATGTGGAAGAGAATAGTTGCTTATGTCTGTAAATGCTTACAAGTCCCCTATGGGAAGTTTGTGTTGCAATAATATGGCAAGTTGGTAAACTTATAGAAAGTAAACCATTAATTGGTGTTGACAAGGATAGAAGCCTATAACCTAGTTCATGAACTGAGAATTCAATGCCTAGGTGTACCTTTGCTACAAGTTCTTAACAATTTCGAGAATAGCGATTGATCCAATGTAAACTGATTTTGGCTCCAAGGATACTCAATACTCTCCTTCATGTGGTATGGTACCTAGGTATGAGTCATGTTCAAATCAAGGTAGTGAAGGTTTGTTGGCAACTCTTTGAAGGGGAAGCTTTTTTGGGTTATAGCCTTGCTTACCATCCAAGATGTATGAACTTATGAACTCATGTAATTGTACTTTGATGAAATCAAATGGTTATTAAAGTGACTTTGTTCTTAGAGCTCTACCCCTTTTTAGGTCCATGGTGGTTTATAAATGTGTTGTTAATCTCCAGATACATTGCAAGTCCTATAGCTTGCTAGTTATTGTATTGAGCTTGTTTGCAAATTCTGGACTTATGAGTTGACATTTGTACCATTTTGTTTTTCATACCTCTCTTGCAAGAGTGGTATGATGGAGAAAGGGGATGGTAAGACTAATATTGGATATGATAGACTATTATGGACCATAACGTGGTAAAGCCCTGTAGGATTGAAGCATCAATGTGATTTTGGGTACATATATTGTAGAGTTTGTTCTCTCGGGGAACCATCCTCACTATTTAATTATACCTAGACCCATGTAGGTATTGTGCCTAAATCAAGTGGTAATCATGTATTTCACTGGGTTTATGACATTGTAGTCATAATACTTATATATTTATGTAACTAGGTCACTAAATTAGGCTGAAATATTCTCTTGGAATTGAATCTAGTTAATTAATTCACTAAGGCTACAACATCAACGAATAGAAATGAAAAGTTGTACTTTGGTAGAAGTTCTCTTTGAGGCTCGTATAGAGGCAAGTGGTTAATTCTTGCCTGAAATCCAACAAAAAACCAACTTTATTTTTAGGGAATATCACACAACAACGAACAATGCCAAAGACACATTTTTAGAACCAAGTGCAAAACTAAAGGTAAGTGTTGCAATGTTGTGGTTGACAGTGGAAGTTCAGATAATTTAGTGTCCATTGAAATCATATGCAAGTTGAATTTAAAGTGTACACCCACCCAAGGCCATTTAGATTTTCATGGTTATTAAAGGGGCATGATATCACTATGAGAGAATGTTGTGAAGTGGATATGTAGATTGGTAGATATGGAGACAAGGTCTTGTGTGATGTTTTACCCATGGATGCATGCCATGTTTTGTTGGGGAGGCCATGACAATTTGATAGTGAGATGTTATATGATGGAGTAGCTAATATCGTGAGTATTAAGAAGGATGGCCAAAGGTACACAAGTCCTTAAAGGGAAGGGAAGACAAGGATGTGCAAAAGAGCCATCTTGTCATGTGTGTTGACAAACATGTTTTGCCGAAGGAAGCGGTGGAAGGCCCTCTCTTATCTGAAACAAAGGTAAAGGAGGTTAAAGGATTTTTTATTGCAGCCAATAAGAAGATGGAGCACTCGACTTTGGTATTTGTACGAGTGAGTACAAAAAACAAAAAGGTGTTGAGAGTAGGCAGAGGAGGACAAGCCAAGGTCAATGAGGGCTTGAATAGAGATAGTGGGGTGGGTATTTGGTGAAGGAAAACGATTAGCAGTCCCACAAGTAGCTATAAAAAATGGAGATACCTCACATGGTGGAGAAGCACATTGTGGCTTTACCACATAAGGCAAAAGGATGGTTCTACCATCTAGCTCAAATTTTTTAGCACTACGCTTGCAAACTCTTACCCGAAGTGTCTGATACAGGAGCATCCGATTAATCAAGCAATCTTGCACCACCCAAAAAGATCAAGTAGTGTTCACGTGCATCTAGGGCTAATTTGGTAGTGCAAAGATGACCTTCAAATATGGATAACACTTTTGCATGCTCCTAATACAAAGAAGAAGCGGTCTCAGTCAGTGAGACAGAGTTCTTTGTCTTGTGATGAAACTACCAGTTAACGCAGGTCTGCGTTAACCACTAGTTATGAAACATCCACTTTGCATTGAGGGTTTCGCCTCATGGTAGTTTCTCATTCCCAGTAATGACCCAGAAACGTTTGAATACCCATTTTGAGCATTTTCAAAATCAAGGGGTATTCTAAGCATCACTCCATGAGGCGCAAAAGAGACCAAAAGGTTTGGAGCATGGAAGGTAGAGTTAGAGGAGACTTTCCAAGTGAGTGTAGGTGCTTGGGTAGGAAACATAGAAGAGCAAAGAATAGTGCTCAATCCATGAAGGGGTTATTGTGTGTCACTCGACTCTTATGTTGTAGTCATAAAGAGTAAGTGAATGGTGTGTAATATCTGTGCCTCCTCAAGAAAGATCATTAAATTGTGTGTTTTGGTTTCCAGTCTCATATTATCTCTGTGTGTTTGGGTTAAAGGCTACAAGGACAAGGTAGTCCTTTATTGGAACCTCTATGCTTGTTTGCATCACTAAGGCTAGTCGATGAAACTTTACTTCTTGTTATGCCCTCCTTCCACCTATGTCTGGGAATTCAGACCTACCACCACAATGAAAGTTCTACATTGACAAGGGACACTTTGGCGCATACTTCGTGAATAGTGTCTACCACCAGATCCAAAGCCACGACCCTGAGAAGATGACTGTCGACAAGGAGTATCTGGAGGGACCCTAATGATTGCACAAGGAGCACTCCCAATGGTCCAACAAAGTTTGGCGGTGTTCCACCTCCTACCAGACCTTCTCCGCTTGCACTTGACTCTATAGCATGATCACTTGAACTATAGTAATAATGGAAAAACATCCATCCATAGATAACTAATTAAATATTCCCTAGCTCCTTTTTTTCCATAAATAAAAAAGAATTTCAAATTGAAAAGTATGCCATAATTGGTTGTATTGTGTAGGTGTATCATCATTGAATCCCCTAAGATCACTATTTTCCAATAAAATAACTCTAGGCGAAGCGGTTGAAAAAGGGCGTGAATCCACCTCCAAGTTGACTAAGCATGCTTGCAAAACCAAAAAAGACGCTCAAGAGACTCTCGGTGATGACAAGATAGGCATGAGGAATTAGCCACACCTAGATGGACAAGGTGGTTTCTGATAGGTAGATCTTGGTGCAAGATACACCAAAGTAAATGTGCTTGTTTGGGCCCAATAATTGCTTTCCATACTCTAAGAAATCTTCATCCCCAAGTCTCTATAAAAGAATTGACTTTCCAACGAACATTCAAAGAATTCACCTGAATGTGTTGAGGAGAGAGTCATTGATAACCAAGCTGGTGTTTGTACTAGTGGAAAGGGGTCTCAACGGGCCACTTCCAATCAGCCCACCATCTGGGAGGTGTTCATCTGGGATAACTCTTTGAACCTCAAAAATTGAGGAAAGATCATTGTTATTGAGCTAAAACTTGCCATGGAGGGTAGTCCAATGGGAGCCAATCCAATCACATGATTGTTTGCAAAATAAGTCTAAAATAGCCTTTATCCCTTTCTTGAAAATTTTTACTCAAAACCTAGGGGACCATGGCAAAAGGGGCACCATAGTAGGAAAGAACTGGGGGCCACCAAAGGGAGTGAGAATTTAGAGAGAGCCCTATTCTAAAACCATCTTCATCCCAAATTAAGTGAGGCTTAATCAATTCCCATGCTTTCCAAATACTCTACGCCACAAAAGACCCAACAATCTTGATAGGAACCTAAGTGAGCAATAGAGATTGAATACAAGACCTTTCCATGTCTTCCTACCAAAAACAATGCCTTCAACAATGTAATGACAAAGCAAAATATTGTATGCCTCCTCGCCTTCAAAAGAACGAATAATCCACATGACATGGAGGGCAGTACCTTCGAGTTTGACATCAAGAAGGGCCAAGGCATCCATTTCTTTTGGTTTGCAGCAAATATCCCATGCAACTCTGTGAAACCCCTTGGAGCCTTCATAATTAGCCCAAAGATAGTCTCTAAGTAGATGTCTAGTCTAGCATATGCAACGTTGGTGGTGCCTAACAAGAAGAGTTATAGAGATGGGTTGTTGCAAGGACCATAGAGCAAACCCAAAACTTACCAACGAGGGAGAGATGTTTAATGACCCAAAAAACAATTTTCTCCCTCCATCATGTGAACCACAGTTCCATAAATATGAGGGAGATGTTTGAAAGGCAAAGGGGATGCCAAAAAAAATTGAATTGTTCCCCAAGTTGCATCCAATACCACTTGTACTTTTGCAAGCAAACTAATAGGCGAGTATCAAACTGTGTGTAATATTGAATTTTCTTCTATTGAGTTGAAAAATCCAGAGGCTAAACAAAAAATGTCCAAACTGGTAATATATGCCTTTTCTTCTATAAGAGTGAGAAAGGAATCATTAACAAAGTGGCCATTGCCCATTGATTCTAAGACTGAGGAATGACAACACCTTTAGCCCCTAGAGGTGGGAGTCAACTTGGAGATAATTGAGCCCTTTTGTTGCCAAAACATAGAGGGAAGACACTAGAGGGCATCATTGCCTAATGGTATGAACAATCCAAATTGTTTAAATTAAACTCTGTTAATGGGAATACGCGCACCTATTTCCTAAAAAACCATATTAATTATTTGCACAAATCTTTCCCCAAACCTTAAACCCTGTAGCATGGCTAAAATAAAGGCCATTCAATTATGTCACGAGCCTTCTCAAAATCAATTTTGATGAATAAGGCTTTTAGTTGTGAAGAGCAAACCCAATACATCATTTCCTAAACTACAACACAATTGTCTAAAATGTATCTATTGCGAATGAAACTAGTTTGCCCTACGCAAATGATGATAGGTCGCAAATACCTCACCATAAGTGTAAGAGCTTTAGCAATAATCTTGTAAGATACATTCAAAAGAGTTTTTAGATGCTACTTGGTAATGAGTGTTAGGTCCCTAGTCTTAAGAATAAACTTGATGTTTACCCTCATTGTGAGTTTGCCAACAAGCTGGTTTGAATAACCTCAAGGTAGACTTTGTGCAAGTCTAGACCTGCAATTATTTTGACTGGTTTTGGATTTAATGATATAAATAAGCCAAAACATTGAGTCTAAACAAGTTGTATAATATGTCTAAATTAAGCAAATCTGATTATAGTAGCAAAGTATAACTGATTTATTGCAATTTGATATTTATGGGAATGACCTAGAAGATAGGGTATTTAGTTTGTTTGCGTTGTTTAGATCTGTGATAGTGTACAATCGTCAAAAATGCTCTACAAGGGTAGTGTTGACTCAGATAAGGAAACACATTGTGAACCCTGTTGGCATGAGCCCGGAGTTGGATAAATGCCTAAGGCGGTTGAATTCGGCTGCACCCTATCAAAATCGTTCAAGGGATCTACACAGCTTTGTGACAATAGGGATCATTGTCCCTGCATTTGTAAGTAGCTCTTCTATATTCAAATTTATTTGGCCTTGTGCGAACAACTTTATTTTCTTTCTCTTCATCTCAAAACCCTATCTTGCACTCTTTAGACCAATGTGACCTAAAAAGGGAGTTAAAAAGGATGGATTACGCTGACCTCAACCAACATTTGTTGAGTGGCTAAACATTCCCTATGATCCAATACTCTGACGAGGGCTCAAACCGCACATAGTTCTCCTACCTAGTTGAGTGTGTGTAATCAATGTGATACTAACATGCTATGCAACCATGTGTATGGCTTTCAACATTTGACAACCTATGACTTTGACCTTGCAATGGTTACGTAAACTTGGTTCAGGGCGCACTCCTTTGAGAGGTTTTAGATTTGGAAGCTTTAAGGCAATTCCTTTCAATGTGCAAAGGTTTTCCAATGATGAATAGATGCTTGATAGATAGGGATAGGCTTATGCTAGTTTTGTATAAATAGTTGACTATTTGGGTAATTTCCTTCTGAACCGACATGCAAAATGTACAGGAAGATTTTAATATTTGAAAATAGTAGTTAAAAAGTGCGTGAACGAGTCCAACCAAGGCAAACGGCTTCAGAAACCAAATCCATCTAACTATAGGCAGAGTTGTCCAGAGGATAGGAATAGCGATCAGAGATCAAGAGACAGTTTGAGAAAAAGATAATTTGTTGTTCAAGGAAAGACTAGGGAAATCATGTGTATCAACAACGGTAATTTGAGAAGGCCAAGCCCATAGATAAGAGAATGGTTAGGAAAAAGTGTGGGCAAGAGCAAGTTGTGCATGCACAAGTCATGTATACCAAGGCTTGGTCAAAACTCATATTGTTAGAATATAATACCAAATATGAATGTCTACAACAGTATACCACAAAACTTGGTAAAATTCACAAGGAAAACCATCAATTTTAGGGGCTTCTTGAGGTTCTTAGATTGACTATAATCAATGACAAAGTACTCGTTGGCCCTCGAAATGTTTGCAAGGAACCACTTGAAAACATTTCATGCGAACCTCTTCACATGTTGGGGTAGACAGGTGAGTGGCAAAATCTGCATGATAATAAGAGACAGAGGCTCTCAAAATACCAGGGACATGTGTCAATCATTGATTGGCATAACAAATTGCCTTCACACTGTCCACTACCTTTGTGGAACGAATGAGGGAGAAAAATTGCTTGGGAGCTCATCTCCAATTTTCAACCAATGCATACGGACACATATTTGGGTGCGATGAGCTCAATAGGTCTCTTCAACCTTTGAGCTTATGCCTCCATTTGCAAATCCTTGTTGAAAGGAGACATCTCTAATCCCTATGAAGACCCACAATATGATGCCTCATGGGCCTTACAGCAAAATTCAGTACCCTGTTTGCCATAAATACAGAGGAATGCTGCAGTCCAAAGGATGGCAGTTCGAGAGATGGTTTTTTATTACCTTATTATTATACTAGCGGGGCTGTAATCCTTTTTGACAACTATAAAATAAAAAAGAACATTTTTTTGAACTCGCTCCTTTGCCACGTGACCACATGATGCAATTGAAATGCATTGGGCCTATATGATTTATCTAACGGATTCAAGAGGCGATCAGAGAATTGTCTCTAAAAATGGGTCACATGTGTTGATTGACCCATAGCTAAACAACCTATCCTAATGGTTTAACAATATACCTTTGTGCGGAGCAAGGTTCCTAATGGGCACAAAAAATAGAAAAACAATCATTAAAATTTCCATAACTATGTCAAACTCGTAGCACAGAATTTCTGGGCAATTTGAGAAAAACTCGGCCAAACGACCTGTCTTCCTTGGCACAAGCATTATGTAAAATCCTCACCACTTACTGGAACTGAATTCTTTTGCTCCAGTAAGACAAGGTGGGTATTACCGCTATTCTAAATTTTCAGAAAGAAGCCGTCATCATAAATCCAACTAATCATGGCACAAACAATTAATTCCTTACAATGTCACTCAAGTAGCTTTTCCAACATAAGCCACTTGGTTACTTGGTAGGCCCAGACCCACCCAACAAATTATCTCACAATGTGGACCTAAAAGTTTTGCCATACCAGCAGAAGGCTCTAGGCTCCATGTTCTGGTGGAATTGATGTGTTAGCATCCTCTCCACTTGTTTCTACCACTGCCTCCTGCTTTTCATGTGTAAAGATTCTACGCACAACGGGCTTCGAGCTGCATGTTTTAATATTGGTAAGTATCCTTTCTCTGTCCAGCTCTACCACCGCTTCATGCTTTTTGTGTGTTAAGGTACTGTATGCAGCAGAGGAGTTTAATCCAATCCCACTATCTTGTGTTCCTTTGTGAAATGTTTGAAAATACGCCACTACAACATTTTTACCCTATTCAACTGAAATCTCATACTAGTTAGTCCTTTCCACACACAACCATTTGTCTAGGTTTTATCCATGCTGAACAATTGGATTGATATATGGTATTATCCCAGTCATTCTTAGCCCCAAACCCTGCTTAACAATGAATTGATGTCCTTGACAGGAACTAAAAGCCACATGCAGAACTCTGGTCCTTGAGCCTGACCAGCCCGACTCTAAAACATTAATAAAGCTCGCATTCAATATCCCACTTCTGCATATACGTGCAGCATTTAATGAAGCTTGCATTTCCATCAAAAAAATGAAAAAAAATTACGACCTATCAGTAAAGACTAATCTGTATTATATGTAAAAAGTTCTGTACAAATAGGTGTATATACTCTTACAATTACCTACCCTAGATTCCAGAAAATTGATAGAAATCAATTTCAGTAATGATGTTAATCCATAAAAAAGATATTATCAAGAAGTTGGAAATCAGTATCAATGTAGACAGACCCATATTAAATTTCATATAAAAAGGATTTTTCACTGTCGACATTTCACATTTTCTGTACGGACAAACTGTCTATCATTCTAGCAGACATTTTGGTATCCATGTGGAGAATGAAAACAAGATGAGCTCGGTCAATTGAAGGAGTCTGAAACAAAAGAATAACTGGAATGTATACGGGACTAATTCATGATCTCAATATTGGAGCTATAAATGCCATTCAATCTCATCAGAGATGAGACTGTACTTGTATAAGATACCATTTTCTGACAGGGACTTCAAAAAATGGGCACTTCTCAAACCATGCCGATACGAACAATTGAAATTTTGCAAACATTACAGCCAGGCCTGTGCACTTACAAATAGGTAAGTGTTCTTGACATCCAATCATGCATGTGGCTTGGACAGCACTACTTCTAGAGTTTTTATCAGAAGCCTGTTTGACTGAGCAACCATAGTTGCTAAAGAGTTAAGGAAAATACAAGGAAACAATCCATAGAAACTTATGATGATTGGCACTTTATTTCAGATAAAATTCAGGCCTACAATGGAATCCAGTCATCGTAAAATGTTAAATCGTTATCTGTTTCAATTGAGCTCATAAGTCTCCATCTTGATTCTTTTGATTTCCAGGACTATTACCTTTACTCTGGCCATCAAGAGAAAAGAAGTCTGGATTCTCTTCATCCTCACCGAGAGGAGGGTCAAATGAATGGAGATGGCGTCTCCATTGGCGAACAAGGCCATCCCACCTGCGTTTGCTACAGAGTTTGCTTCTATCTGGAGTCTGAGGATCATATGATTTCCTCTTGTTCCTGAAACCAAATGCAAACACTTGGACCTCAGAAAAGGTGCAAAAGAAACTTAAAGCCCATTCTAAACTTATTCTTGATAAAGGTGTCAGATGAAGGGGAAAAAAACCTCGGCACAAGTTTAAAATAGTGTTCATAACCAAAAGTATTCTTTCCATAATTGATTTGCTTCTGCCGCTGGCTTAATCTATGTGCATCAGTTTCTTCAAGCCTTTTCTCTGTAGCTCCTGAATGAAAACAAAACAACGTCTTATTATTTTGTGTAGGACTATGCATGTATTCAACTGATAAATACTGAATATAAGGATTCAAACCAAGTTCAAAGGATAGAGGAAACTTCCACCCAAACAAAATATCCAGGTTTTTCAAAACCGCTCTACAATATACAACAACAGAATTTAAAATATATAACAACAGAACTTTAATTACAAATTAAGCAAAAATTAAATCTAGGTAGAAAACAACTCTAGCAGACATCCAAAACACTTAACAGGAAACTATCTTATGCAAGGAACAAGGCTCATTTAGAATATAGTGCTGGTTTTGATTTTGTTTTTCTCACCATAAAATGTATTTCTCCACTGTTTTATGAGAGAAATGTTTCGTAACTGCTTGGTAAATCTTTTTATCTACACCCCCCTCTAATGAGGCATATGATTAAAATTTAATATAAAACTTAATACATTGTATTCACAATTGTAACTTCTTTTTTTGGAAAAAAATCAGGTTATTCTATGTCAAAACTTCTATATTTTTGAGCTGCATTTTGAAATCATATTTTCCTAATATTTTTGAAACAGCTTTTTTTTTTTTTTTTTGGCACAATATTATATATCAATACCACATAACATTTTTGTTAAGTTTGGCTAGTTGAAGATAGGGTTTTACAACCCAAAAGCTCGCATCCATGTACATTTTGCCTGAAAGATATATTTATTCAGGCATTGAAAGATCTTTCAAATTCAAAGGACATCATTTCTCATTTCCATTTCTGACCTCTCCAACAGATATTGGAAAAATCGGGGAAGGCTAGAAACTTGCATACGATGAAAACTACAAAGAATTTGTCATAGGTTTGGAGCTATAATTATTGTTTTTGTCTTCTCATAGCCAAACACATTTACCACACGGTAACATGCAACCTTATCTGTATATTTGTCCATATAATGAAACTTGTCAACATATGAAGCAGAAGCATCCTGGTGCACGAGCAATCCGCATCACCCAAAAAGAAATAAGTAGCTTTGCACAAGCTTTGGTGTGCGCAAACCTTGAACTGGTTGGTTTCAACGCATCCTTTGTGGCATTCTCAAGAGCCTTCGGCCTGTTTTGGGAGCTCGTGAAGTCTTGGCATACAGCTAAAACCATGTGAAATTATAGATCGGAAGCCAAGCTTTCCAAAAAGGTATTGTGATCCAAAATCAGCAAACCCAAAAAAGTTGGAACTGACAAGCCTGCAAGATATCACAGTTTTGCACAGCCCTTCTTTGCAGCCTGCCTGTGTTGTGTTTTGTCCACATACAACCATGTTGGTTAAGTGAATGAAGACTTGTGTCATTGCACTACTTGGATAACACCCTGTGAATTCGTGCACATGGATTACCACTAAGCTCGCGTGCAACAGTCTAGTGTTTGCACACATCTAAAAAGTAGACATGTAAGCATTGCCCATGTGTTGGCTCAGATCAGCATAGCATCAGATATTGTGGTTATGTAAGAATCAGATCATAACAGCCATAAGGCGAAGAGTCATGGCCAGATGAACAGTTGCCAATGAAGGCAAATCGTTTCAACTTCTGCAACAACTCCATATGAACAGTTGCCAAGTCTGAGAAGAAGACCGCAAGCTGTTACGACCTATGAGAGAAGAAGGAACCATTGCTGGTTCAAGAGAAGCCTTCTGAATCTGCAAGTCAATTGTAGGAGCATTTTTTTCGATATCCCATTTGGGATCATTGTAATCTCTAAGTGTGAAGACAGTAATAAAGAGATAGAGTTTTGTGCCTACGTTTGTATTTTCCTCTGCTGTAGTTAAATTGGTAAACTATTGTTTTGCACTGCATATAGCTTTTGTGCACACCAATCTTGGGCATTGGCACGCAGATATTATGGGCTGCATGGTCTAAGGTCGTCCTTCATTGGATTCCCTAACCGCGACTACATCAGCACAGAATCAATGACTAACTAAATATTATTTGTATGGGAATATAAAACCTTTGCTTTACACATTTGAAGGAAATATACAGATTTCTTGCAAAGTTGCTTTCCTGCAACTCATAAAAGGAATATTAGACTCTTAGGTTGGAAAGTTTTCCACAAACAATTTCTAAAGATATGGCATACACTGCTTCTCCTCGCAAACCTATACCCAGACAGATAAAGTTTGTATGGCAATGCAGCACCTACATGAATTGTTATTCTATTGAAAGCAAGTGCTGCTAAAGAGAATAGGAGAAGTGCAAGGTAAGGGATAGACAACATTAATTGACATCTGCACAGAATCATTTAAATTTAAAACCTGCCGGAGTAGCATGCTTGGCTCTTACCACAACTACAGATTCTCAGCAAATAATAGAAAACAACAAAAGATATAGCGTAGGAACATATCACATTCCTCAATGTCATATAGTGTATAGCCTAAAAAGATTGATCCCCATTTAATGCACCACCCTACAAATAGTCAAATGCAAGCCAAATTATATTGACGTGCAAATCACAAAATGAGTCTCTTACACAAAGAAACATAATCAAAACAAATACCCCAAATCTTCCTAATGATGTAGCACTAAATACAAATGAAAATGTCGCCATTTCACATATTTTAAATGGCATATGAAACAGAAAGTCACTCAAAATGTGTTAATTTCTTATACAAAATAATGAGTTGCCTCACCATCTCTACTCAAAAGGAACAAACATAAAAAACCATTCGAAGAAAAGCTAGACAGTCTTGAAGATGTGGCAAAATGAAAAATACAATCTGAATTTAAGCTTTTAGCAAATTACAGAGCATGAAACATGCCAAATTCAAACCCCCAAATAACCAAACTTGAGAGAATCAATACTTAGCCAAATTGAATGACCACAATCAATTGATTTCAATTCTGGGGCTGACGAGGATCAGATATCAGATACTAGCCTTGCTTTTAGGGCACCCAAGTTCATAGTTTGGTTTTGATAATGAAATTACACAGCAGGTGATACGCACATGTTATTGGAGGCCAGGCATTACTGGTGACTTCAGGATCAACCTAATCTCATGAATAATGAGTCAAGCACCGCAAATGGTAAAATCCAAATAGTCTCACCTCTGTGTACCCAGTATGAGGTGTTTCCCTTTACAATTGGTTGGGCAGGGTCTCAAAGAGATCCTTACAAATAAATCCTAAGGAATATTTGACCTCACAAGTACTAACCTGTCACTACTAAATATCCAGGTAATCAATAAAATAATGAACATTTCAAATCCGAAGCAATCACCCTTGCAATGATAGATATAGTTAGTTGCAAATCGGACATAAAATGCGTTTCGGATTGTTTCTTTTACAACTATGCTTCAAACACAGTCAATCAGGACCTTAAGAATTTCATTAGCAAAAAAACTCAAAAAACGAAAGATATAGGCATAAAGAACTTTAGGGTTAAGGACTCCACACAGACCCAAAGTATGAGGATCTAAACACGGCCTTTACTGTTGATTTTTCTCACAAAATCCATGGTTGATTTCAGGTTAAAAATTGTGGGTCAATAGACACAATCATGAACACCAAGAGTTTCAACTGACTAAAGAAAACTAATGAATACAAGCTAACAAGGATAATAAACCTTACCTCTAGCATTTGAGAGTTCAAACTTGTGAGATACATCCACAACTTTGGTGTTATTCACATTTAATGCCTCATTCTCCACATATCCATTGGCCGCCCGGGTGTTATCACTCTTAAGATCTTGGGTTTTCCGAAAGCCTGCAAGGAAACCATCAGCCTTCCATTTCTTATTGGTTATGTCACCCTGATTTAATGCACGCAGTGCTTTTCTCTTTATGGGATAGTCTTTGGCATCTGTAACTGCAGATGATACATTATTGTCATCTTAATGAGGGGTAGTGGCTGCTAACCTCATTTCGGAAAGGAATACAAGATTTAAGAATCCAAATTAGGGGCAGATCCAAATGGGTGCTCAGGAAAATGCACATTATGGTGAGAAAAAGATCCAATGAGCCTAACAGGCAAGGTTTTCGCTGAAGCCGAAGGTAAACGCGACGTAGGTTTTGACAAAAATGGGCATTTTAAGAGGGTATATATATACTAGTGCTCTAGGTTTGAGATAGAGCTTCATGCCCGCTAGACTAGTCATTTTATGTCTATCAATTCACTTGTGTGGAGACTCCATCATGCAGGCTGAACACTACATTAATCACGTAAAATAAGGATATAAATTTACTAATAATAACACCTTACATAGATATAAAATCTTGGAATTCAATTTAATTAAATGTTTAAAAGTGGATAAGAAGAATCTTTAGATAAAAATATGGATTGTAATTGATTTGTGTGTTGTGAGAGATTAAAAGTGAGTGAAAATAGGTTTATAAGTAGTGCAAATCAAAACAATTGTGTTAATTATAAAAGTTGCATTTGTAATATTGAATTATTTAATCCTCTGTATGATTAAGATCACTCGATCAATCTTGGTAGATTAAGGTTTGATCTTGGTAACTGAGTTTAATTCTGGTCTAAGGATGTTAGATTTTACTAAAATTTTGTGAGTACCTTCATCTACTCATGTTGATCAAGAACCTCTCTCAAATTATCGAATTGATTTGTAAATCTTCTAAAAAAAATTCATCTTCTCAAAAAACCTTGATCGATTCCAAGAGACCTTACAATACAATAAAAAAATGTACATGTTGTTCACTCTAATCTCTCCCTCTTCATGAAATACCCATGAGATTGGGTATTCCCTAAAAGGGAAGATGGGGACAACTATAGACTTGCGTCCTCCGTTTTAGGACTGATCTGGGATCGGCTCAGGGCATAGTTGGAATAGTCTCCAAGAAATGTAATATTACCACCAAAAGTTCAATATGAAGTTCTTGCACATAGATCTAATTATCAAAGGTTATTATGGGAATTCGAGTATTATGTTTTTCTATTTCTAACACAAGGGAAAAAGGTAATTCAATCTTAGAAAACAAACCCAAAGGGAAGGGAGAGTAAGGTAGAAAAGGGAACCTCCAAGCCTAGAATGAACTTAATGCATCAATCATTGAACCAAGTGACCTTGTCATAGTTATACCATTGTTAACTGAGTTTCACTAAAGTTATACCTCCAAGAACACACAGTGGGAAGAGTATGAGGAAACATAGAGTATGCCTCAAATATAAGCGCTCACTAAATATGAGTACTACGAGTTTATAATAAACTACACATAAACACCAAATGGTAATTTGTAGAATAACACACAAATTAACAATATTGTGGAAGGGAAACAAGAGAGCTCACACAATGATTATAATATCCAAGCACATCATAACCATAACACACATAAAGTAGCAAGGTATTAGTCCAATTAAGCTAGCATCGACAAGCATTCACAAATGGAGATGAAAGATAATTGAGACACAAAACAAACCCTTTGCAGAAAATAGGAATTGTATTCATTAAAAAGGGAGTAATGTTGCAATAATCGATCTTGGCCAACTCTATAGTCTAAAGAGATGAAAGAAAAAGCAGGTGAAATCCTAGCTATAATCTAATAACACTTTTGAGCAAGTTTTGCTCAACCCCTATATTACAATACAACTTTACCTTATATAAATGAGGATGGGATTCACCTCCAAATAGCGTGAGATTCTCATCTTGGGCCATGATGGCCACTCATGACAGTTATAATCATGATTCAAACTTCAAAACTAACAAATCCCCTTAAACCCATAAAAAGATTTGTAGGGGACCACTTAGTTGATATGCAAAAGTGAATGTGAAGATCTAGCTCTTAACTACTTCAATCTCGCATCTCTTGCTTCCAATGTGGCTACCACAGATTCAAATTCATTGTACAACTTACCAAGATTCATCAGGGGCTCCCTGAATATCACCTCGGTCTGAGTCACCAGCCTCTTATAGACCTTGAAGGGTGATTCGATTGACACCTAAACCCTGGAGACCTGGTTGATGCTCGCCATGGATACGTTGATAGCTCTGGAACCACCTGGGTCCCTTATTTGTTTGCTTTGGTGACCTTTTGTAACACATTTCAATCCATATTAGTATTTTTTAGGAAAAAAATAGAAGTGGTCAACCCTAATGTCTCACTAAGACAATAAATACCAAGAACAAAGTATGAGCTAGAAAAGAGTGATTCACAACATGCCACAAGGGAAGCTTATGATATTATTTATTTATTTATTTTTCAAATCCATCACAAAATAAGAAATATATATAATCCTATTTATAACTATAAACATTCAACACAATAAATTCATACTCATATGATGATTCTATGTAGATATCCATCCATGCATTCGCCATGAATCATATAATAATCACAATTTTAAGAAAATATAATATTAATTTCCCTTGTTTACCTTCCACCTTGAATTTTTCCACCTGCATTCCAAGGTATATGTTAATGTGTTTATGAGTATATAACATAAATAATTAAAATGTATGCATTAAATAAGATCTTACCCACCCATGACCCTCATCATGACCATGTGATTCAAGATTGATGCCTCCATATTGAGAATTCTATTCACGAATGTAGATCATAAACATATATAAGATGAGGGGAACCAACAAGCAACTAATCATGACCCCAAGTTCCTCATCTGAGTCCACCAATAATGTGTATATATCATAGTAATAATATGAGTGAAACCAGCAAGTAACCAATAATGGCCCCAAGTTCCTCCTTCAAGTCCATCAATAATGTGCATATAACATAATAATAATATGAGGGGAACCAACAAGTAGCCAATAATGGCCCCAAGTTCCTCCTCAAATATATAAAAGAAGGGAAGCCAACAAGCAACCTATTAGGCCCCAAGCTTCTCCTTCATGAGCTCATAACAATGCGCATGTATAAAAATGATGATAGGAAGGGAACCAATAAGCGACGAATCATGGCCCCAAGTTCCACTTCCAAGTCTCATGGTAATGCACCTTTTTTCCATCACCCATACACATATTGTTAAAGTAGCGACCAATAATGAATGTGGATGTGGTAGTGTCACTTACCATGGTAGTCTTGCATATATCCTCAAGCCAACATAATAGATACACATTAGCCAATATTGGTTAGATCACACACACAATGATTCATCATAATAATCATGAAAAAAAATCCATAGGACCACAAAACAAATTAGCCATGCAATATAATCAGACCCATATCATAGCATATTCATGCCAGTATAATTCATAATCATGATCAAATAATAATGGTATGGAAGTACAAAATCATTAATCAACTCACTTTTTCCATGTTTATGTTCATCCAATAATGTGTATATATATTGTAATAACAAGAAGGGAACTAGCATGCAGCCTCCATGGCCCCAAGTTCCTCTTCACTGTCATCATGTTAGTACACATTCTCCATTACAACCATCTAATAACAAATCTATCTTACATTTTATCACAATGGGATGAGCTATTCTTTTTATTATTATTATTTTTCTTTTTAGTAAAAATTTATGATCATAGCTAATGTTCTCTAAATATAATAATAAAAGCATCTTTCAATGCCAACATTTCTCATAGAATAACATGCAAGATTAGCCTCAATCATGCATTGTCAAAATGATTGTTAGAAATAATTCATTCAAACTTTATGACAACCAAACTCATCATAAAATATCAATCTTATATATGCCAAATATAGTCCACTAACATTCAAGGAGAACAATATTTGTCTACTCAACTCCTCCTTAATCCACAACATTCAAGGCACAAAATATGTATAGCAAGTATCATTCGTTAATATGTAGACTTTTAGCATAATTATTTTCTCAATCATTAAGGTACCACATGCATAAAGATTTTTTTACCATGGAAGCAAATGAACCAATGTAATAATTCATCCCAAAGCTCTCGGTGTTACAACCATGCTCTGATACCAAGTGTAACACATGTCCTCACCACATACCCAGAAAAAACATGACCAACTTTTTTTTTAATTAATATCCACATACATCTAAAAATAATATGATAACAAGGAAATGAATCCCCTTAACAAATTCTACAATTTGTCTATTTTCAAGAACATATGTCATGGTTTTTTTATGTCCTCTCATGTAGTAAGGGATAATTCCTAAATACTGACCATAACTAGCCAATGGTGAGTACTTGGTAGTACAAGCCATCAACAAGATGGATATGTTCAAGAAATGTAGACATGAGAAGGATCTTAAGAACTTTTGTAAGTTTGGTTTTACCCATGGTTAATTTATTTTTACATTCCTCTATTCCTAAACCACATGGAAGATTGACACCTCAAGGATTCAATCCTCCATACAATATTAAACTAAAAGAATACTCACTTCCTCACTTCGTTTTGATTTTGTTTCCTATAAAAGTTGAATAGACAACATAAATCTTCATGTAGAGTACTAACGTAGAATGATGAAACTATCTTATCATGATAAAAATGTGACAAGTCCTCATAGAAGTACCATATAAGGGTTAGTTTGTGAATAATTTGATTTTATAATTCCACAGTCCTTATCAACAATGAATAGTAATAACTCAAGGGTGTATGAGCTTTCTATTGGAGACAAGGTTCAGACCTATCACCATCACATTGTAGCATGGTCCAAAGATGAGAGAGTCATAAAGATGATTGTTTCCCATCCTTTGTAAGATAATGTAATAGAGGACAGATTGTATAATTCATATTATTTTCTAAGCATGATCATACTTAATCCAAGATAATATGAAGGTTAAGTCTAATCATAGAGATGGAGCTTACACCTCTAGTTATAAGGCCACCAATTCTTTTTACAATGAATGAAGTAGGGCATTCTACTGATATAATTCTTACACATTTAATAAGAGCAAATCCTTAATATTATATTTCCTTTCAAGCATTATTTTTCTAGTGCAACCTATCCACTAGTCTAAGCATGCTTATAGACCTCAAGAAGGGTTATGTTCTTTCACAGAATAAGACATTGAATATATCATTATAATTAAATTTAAGAGGTCTAAGCTTATCAAGATAATAATATGTTTGACACTCTTAGACAAGTTTACAATTTTAATTACCTTTCAAGGGCTTCTTTCCAAGCCTAATTAAACAATAGATCTCAATTATTGATAAGAAAGAATAAAGGCATTTATATTTAATTTAAGACTCTTGGTCAAGAAATAATATAGCTTTTCTCAAAGATATGGAACAACATAGGTTTTGTTCCATATCGAACTTCTTAAGTTAATCAAGTCCTCCTACAACCCCTTAAGTCTTTATCAAAATAGTAAAATTAAATCTCTTGAAGAGCCTAACATATGTAAAATTATTCATTAAATAACTTTAATCTTCTAGTACCATTTCATAAAACCAACTACACATCATTTATATGTTAAATAAATTATATATAAGCCTTATATATATTTAACATGTAACCATATTATCTAACTTTTCACCACATCTATTAATTTCATCCTATTTACACTACATTTTAACCATATAATCCTATAACATTATAATATTTTCTCTCACCAATCCTAATAATTCACTAATTATTTTATATCATTCATATTTAAAAGATAAAAAGAGCATGTTATAACCCAACATCATGATCTAATTTCAATATAATGACTACATGGTATTTTAGTCATTTACATTGCTCCATACAATTTAATTCAAATATATAAACAATATAAAAAGGTACAAAGACTTTTTCAAAAAAATCATAGGTAAAACCCTAAGTTTATTTATTAAATGATCAGACCTCACGCTGAACCCTACATTGAAATATCAACAAAAATAGGGTTAGCATATAGCTGGCATGGTATACCTGTCATAGACAACGTCCTAATGCTTAAATTATTACTAAGATAGACAAGTGCGTTGATTCTCAAACTCATTCAAGTTACCCTGAAGCTAACTCTTAACAAGATTTACAAATTAAAATTAAGGCTCATTGTAAGTTCAACTAATGGACAACTTGTCAATAATTACATACAATTAATTATTTAAAAAGTCTAATTTATATTCTCAATACAAACTCATAAGTTTTAAAATTATTATAGGAAGGTTTAAATTAATTAAATTCCACTCTTTGTAGAATAATTAATTAAATTCTACTTTACAAAAAAATTTAAAAAACTATTAACTTCATAAGTGAATAAAATTACTACATAATTCACCTGATAACTAGTTCTTTTAATTAAATTCCACTCCCCAAAGAATAATTAATTCATTTCTACTTTCCAATTAACTTATAAAATTGCATCATAAGATATTAAAGCCCTTTTTGTTAGGAAGATACATTTATAATTCAAAAAAAAATACAGGTGTCGTAATTAACTTACACACATCCATGTCTAAAGAAGAATATAAGACACAAGCTTCTTAGAAAGAAAATAAAATATGAAGCAACCCAATAAAGTGTAATAAAAATTAAAGATTTATTTTATTTTTACTAAAACTATCATATGAAATGGATATATTAGCAATAGGTGCTGCCCATTTCACACTACCATAACCATTCATACTTCCACCCTAGTAAAAATAAAAATTTAAAAGACTCCATCTCCATGGTTGATAAGGATTATGAATTTCCAAGGCAGCCTATAACCAAACACTATTTACCAGTGTAACTATTATTTATTTAGATAAAATAATATAAATAAATTTGGTAAGATATTTTACATATTTTATATTCAACAATATCAAGAAATTTATTTAATAAAATTATTACGTTAAAACCCCACAACACTTATAAAATATGTTAAAATAATAAATTTTCCATAATTGCCAATGCATCAAGTGTATAAGGATTTTTTGTTTAATTAATCATGTAAATGTTGTAGTACAATGCATATAGGCTACATTTGACTAACCTCATACATACATACATACACACACACACACACACACATGTGTGTGTGTGTGTGTGTGTGTGTGTGTAAAGAATAATAAAACAATTATGCACACACACACACACACACACACACATATTAAGAATAGACAACCTAATCCCTTACTAGCACTACCTATGTATTAATGTGGGCCACACAAAATTACCAGGGCAAACAGAATTATTTGAACATAAGGAGTTTAAAAATGACAAGGATAACATGCCTGAAATACCCCTGTAGCTCACCATTCTCCTTACTTGGCCTTCCTTCTTTCCCAAGTAGAGCATCATCTTTCACAGCTCCTCCTCCTTCATGCCATGGCTGCCTTTTACAGATTCCAATCTAAATTATTTTATCCCCACTTTGCTCTTATCCATAAATAAAATCTATATATTCCTATTGCACTTATTAGGAAGGGGAGGAATAATTATAAAATCTGTACCCATTTAGAAGTTTTAAATAAATATATATTTTTTAATTGCAAATTTTTAAATTCCATGATGATGGTACTCTCCCCAAAAACCTAATCAATATGTTCCTTTCCCAAAATCTAGGAAAAAAATCTTTCCAATTAATTGACCTCCCCTAAAGATACGCTCTACCCATAGTTTTTTATTTATTTTTCTAAGATAACTTATTTAAATCCATTTAAATATTATATTTTTACACTCTTCTCAAGAAATGTACCTACTGAAGATAATAACAAAACTAATTAAAAAAATACGTGTTCCTCAAGATTTACCAAGAAAATTTCTTCTTCATTATTATTATTATTATTATTAATATTATTATTGTTATTATTTTTTAAAACTATTATTATTATTTACTAAGTAAGATTATTATCAAATCATGAAAATACAATGTTATTTCACTATATACATAATCCCACACATTAAATCCTAAGTTAGAGATGATAAAGTTAGGCAAGGTTATATCATCATGAACTAATATTTTTGTTTTCCAAATAATAGGCCTTAATTATCAATCATATAGTTTTACATGACCATGATTATTCTAAAGGGTGGGAGAAAAGATAAAACTTTTTTATTTATCGAAGGTAAAGTTTGAAACTCATGGCATTAACCCTCTTATAAAAATACCACACAAACCACAAGTTGTTAAGCATGCTTTCATGATCAAAATATATATCTCACTAGTCCTTCTACTATGCCATAGTCAAGTCTACAGGGTAGATTCTTAAATATGCGCACACACACACACACACACAAATCCAAACAAGTTAAGGATAAGGATGATATCCCATAAAATCTTTGTATCATAGGGTGGGGCATGACACCTTCTCCCTTGTGACCTGGTCAAATTGACCTAGGTGGACTCCAAATTCTCCCTTGTCCAATAGGGTACCATTCGAGTGGAATAGCATAGAGATATTGACCTCTTTGAATTAGGTCAATATATTCTTCTTGCCTTCTTCTAAGGGTCCAATTATAGTATGCACCATAGCTAGCCACTCCACCATAGTCACCTTCATGTTCTCGATGTACATCTGATACAACCTCGAGTATGAGGTTGGCATTAGTTTCAATTCTAGGAACATGCCTTTGTTAATCACCACCAACTTCCTACACTTTTTGTCTATCTCTATAATCCTCTCCGAGTAAGCCTTACTCTGCTAGATAAGTATATTAGTCTCAGTCAGAGTCTCCACTGCCTTCCCAAAAACTATAAAGAGTAGTAAGAGGGCATCTTTGACTTTCCCAATCAACCCGATGGCGAAAGAACTCTTCATTCAAGATTATAAGGCCTGAACCTAGCTTTGTATATCCTTGATGAGCTTCTATGACATATCATGAGTTGCCTTGAGAATGGAGAGTGGATCCTCAAACATCCTTTCTTCCCCAGTATAATTCCTCACATTAGTGAAGAAGAACATATCCTGATGGGTCTACCAAACCACCAAGTTCCCTTCTTGGATGAACCTCTATGTTAGAGTCCTTTTCATGCTTCTTGAAGCTCCATTATACATCCAAGTCACCCTGGGTAGTCATATCCAGTTATTGTGACCTTGGAATTATTCCATGGGTTATAGGAGATGTAGGAGGGGTAGTCAAGATGGTGGTGAAGGGTAGAGGATGAGGTGGAGGGGAAATGGAGGAAGTGAAAGGGGTGAATGAGAAAAGAAATGGAGGTGGAGGGGGCATGGGAGTGAAAGGAAGAAAAACAAAAGGGGAGGTCCACAGGAACATCTATGCCCGCCACTACTCTTGGGTCATGAACACTTAAGGGGTAATTACTCTTGAGAGAGGGGCATTAAATAGAAAGGAAGAGATTGGTTTGTCAAAGCCAAATCCCTGGGCACCTATGGTAATAGAAAGAGGGGGCCAAGGAGTAATGTGTTGAGGTGTTATGGCTAGGGTCAAAGGAACTATTGAGGATGGAGGAGGAGGTTGTATTGGAGTGTAAGGCCTTTAAAATGAAGCTAAAGTGTGAGTTGACTTTTTCTTCTTATTGGGCCTCTTACCTGGGTTGACTCTAGATGTTGTGGTGGAAGGACTAACTAGATTAGCAAGAGCTATGGAGGCCAATGGTGGAGGAATTAGAACTATCGAGGGAGGCATCAGGATGATATAAGGGGGGACAAGGATAGTTCCTACCATTGACAACACATTCCCAATTATTATATCCACTCTTATTGATGAAAATGCACCTGATGATACCTGGATTTAAGGCAAGCCTAAAGAAGGCATCGGGAGGTTTTTGGGTTGTGAAATGGATGGGGCAGAGGGGAATGAAGAGGTATGGATATTCATGGGGACTGAGGCCAAAATTACTTAGGTAAATGATAGAGGGGGTGTAATGGGGAAAAGAGGAGGCACCACTTGGGGGCTTTTGGGAGTGGAGCAAAAGTTGTGGGTGTTAAGACCGAGAGCTAGAAAGTGATGAGAGTGAGGGGTGGAAGGGAGATGGAGGAAATTAGAGGTGTCTATATCAATTATTTTTGGGAGCCTTATTTTAGGCTCACCCCTAGACTACTATTTGAGTCAAACCTTAAGGTTTATGTGGTCCCAAGTCAAGGTATTGGTGATTGAGTTGGTTGTGCTTGGGTTGCCTACCACTAAGTGACATGACTTTGGTTTGATTGTGATTGGACTATTTGAGCTATCAGAGGAGGTAGAGGTAGAGATAGGGAATGAAGAGAGATTAGAGGAGGTAGAGTTGGCATATGAGGAGTAGGAATTGCTTGAGGATGCAGAGCTAGAACCAGAGCACAAGGAGGATAAGGTGGCAAAATGCCCTACAAAATGCTCCTAGAGATAGTGGGAGGAGTCAGTGTTGGATCCTCCATGGATTGAGTAGGAGGTGGAGGGGGAGTAGATAGGCCCACTTGAACCTTATTTCCTTTCTTCTTCTTCATCATGATCTGGGATAATACCTCTTGGTCATCAGTAGCATCCAAGTATAGTTAATTGCCATCCTTTATTTGATGATTATAGTTTATATTAAGGTGGGTCAAATACCATGCCAAATGAGCTTTGATCATCCCCTTGGGGTCTCAATGCTAGATCTTGGCTCTCCCAAGGGTGAAGGAGTCTCACATGGCTACCATTTTATAGAGGGGAGTGAAGGCCTTGTACATGTGGTGCCTGATAGTGATTGTGAGCATTGGGTAGGCCTTCTACTAATGACCTATACAAAAGCCAAAGATACCTTCCATAAGATAGTAGGTAATCTCTTAATCTAATAGATGATCTAGGATGAAATACGACAAGTATAGGAGCTGCTTGAAAACACCTATAATTTGGATCATGGTGTCTTCTCTATAGTACCAATAGTCCTTGATGGTGGTGATGGAGTCCTCGATTGCTTGTGATATATGAGGTATTGAGGCCTCATTATTCATGTTGTAGACCATCGAATAGAAGTGCTCGTAGATGTCTTAGATGTGGTTTTAGTACTTGTGGCCATATAGTTTTTAGAAAATAACATGGACCATTGAGATGTTAGGAACCCATGTAGAAAAAGTCAAGGGTTTTAAGGAGAGTGCCTCACATATCATGTCTATAAGGTAGTGTTGATGCATGTAAATGTATCACAGGGTTCAGATAGTGTTGAAAACACTTCTCATTTCAAGATTCAAAGAATCTTTTGCATGAGTTGTTGGTTATGATCTTCTTGAGATCTATGGTGGAGTTGCGGCCAAGATATTTGACTATGTCACAAAATGATTATGCAAGTGGTTGTTGGGAGTAACCTTGGTCCTAAAGTTTGATGAAGGTAAACATTATTTTAGCTAAATCTAATGAATAATGACTAGAATCTAAAGTCTAAGACTCTAATATAACATGAATATTAATAATGAGAAAGTAAACTACATTGATTTGATCAAAAAATGAGAAAATAGGTAGGGTGAGGTAGAAAGAGAGATGTTTCTATTCCTTAGTTCAGACATCTTGACAAAGCTCTTATTTCATCAAAGATATGCATCTTCAAACTAGCATATGACATGAAATTACCAAATAGTATAGATCCTATCATATACCAGGCGAATGTCTAAGAATATTTGGAAATATGCAAATTAGAGATTAGATTCACTTTAAATATTTACTTAGACAAGAAAATTGCATTAAAACATCTTCTAAAAAAATAATGATATTAAAGTAAATCTAATAACTTTCAATCAACCTAGCGTAAAGCTCAAATTAATAAATCTGCATTAATACATGCATATCTAGAATTCATAAAAGCATTTCAAATCTAAACATCAGAATAAAAACTTGAGGAAGTAGCCATGATAAAAAATAAATAGGTAAAATGAGACAATCTTCACAAAATTCTCTTGCTTGTATCATTTGTTCCAAAATTTACAAAATATTTTTTCTCTCAAAACTTCCTCCCTTTTTTAATGATAATACCCCCTTTTATAGGTTGAAAGAGCAACCTACGAGGTATTTCAGTTAGTCATTATCAAATGGGAATCAGACAAGTGTCAAGGATAGATGTCCTCTTACATATATTCTCATACTAATGACACTTTTAAAATGTGAATAACCTATAAACCATGTGTGTTACACGTTGCACAAGTTTTTATAAAATAGTATATTATTTTTAAATGATTTACATGGTTTTTGATACAAAAGTCAACCCTATTGACTTTGAGATGCCCCTGTAGCTGTAGCCTTTTGATTTTGTTCTAAATTCTTCATGGATTTGTCATACTATTCTTCAATCAACTTGAGATTGATGATTGGTTCTATGAATAGCTTCTTTATTTTCCCTACTAAATCTCTCAAGATTTCATCTATTCTGTCCATGGATTATTTGATGCTCTTAGCATTACCAATATTTTCATTGGCTAACAAGATCAAGTTCAAGATATGCTTGTTGTCAACCCTTGTGGTACCCTTGCTTCTACTCTTGACCTGTTGGATGAAATCGATAGCTCTCTGCCAGAATTCTTCATCAGTTATTAGGCCTGTTTAACTAGGAATGGTTGGATCCTTAATCAAACCTCTTAGTATCTGTATCATTCTTCCCTCTAGTTATTTGAAATCTTTTGAGAGACCTTCAATACTTTTTGACTACTTATTTATGTCCCTTATTTTCTCCATTAGGATTATCATGGCCATATTTAAGTGTGATGGGCTGACCATTATAAGTTTAGGGATCTGGTTATCTATTATTATCTTGATCAGTGCCTTTACTTTCTTGTATGAGCCTTGCCACTGATTTAGTTGGTTCAGAGCCATGGCATGCTTTTTACTCACCATGTCTAATTTGGACCTTATTGCCTTCAAATAATTGAATGTCTCATAGATAAATATTTCAAATTTATTAACAATATCTACTGGTACTGATGAAATAGATTTTTCTTCTAGATTATTTCTCTTATTTTAGTCCTTTGATTATAGTTTGTAGCCTTTCTGACTGGGATTGGGCTAGTTCTAGAACATCTTCTTTAAAAATAGGGTCTTCCCCTAGTCTTTGTTCCCTCTTTTGAGTTAGGTGAATCAAAGGATCAACCCTTTAGTGTAGAACCTTCCAACCTTCTTCTATGACAACTATTTTAGTTACTCTTTGCAGGCATGTAGTAGTTGGATCATACCTGACTCCCACTAAAGATCAGGCCATATGCTTAATTAGAACCTCTGCTTGTAATTAGAAACTGATTGAGTTGGAGTAACAAGTATCCTTTCTTCTTCATTTTAAAATGCTATTATCCAAGGATTTAACTCTTGTTGAGGGATGTCTGTGGTCTTCACTATAGCCCATGGGTGATAGGCAGTAGGAAGCTTCTCCATCCTTGGTTCATATATAAACCATTCAGGTATAGTTAGTCCATAGATTGGGTTCTCTTCATTGAATAAGTTAGTGTCCTTCAAAGGAAATTAATTCTATAAGACTTGAAGGGTGGTGGTACCTTAGAACTACTTGGAATGATGGGATTTTTTTATTTCTTTTCCCTTTGGATAATTGTAGTCTCAACCTTCCTCTTGGGAGGATCAATGATCACTAAGTCCAATGACTCCTCTTTTTCCTTTTCCTATTTAGCTTCATCAACATTTTCCTCCTCTAGATCTGTGTCTATTTCATAGGCCATGGAGATCATTCTCAATGCATCTTCAAAATATTCTTGTGGATCCAAAGTTATCATGTGATTTTCTTCTTGATTAGGCAAATCTTGTTTTGTTGTTCCATAAGACTCAGGGACTAAGGATATTGAAGAAATTTCTTTTGGTCTCCTTTATTTAAGCCTATGATATATTTTTATGTCATCTAGGGGAAGCCTAGAAGGGCCAACATCTACTAGATGATATTGTCTAGGACCAAGCTTCCATCTGTCTTCCATCTTTTGATCTCTTAACAATTTAGATTTAGGCTTTATATTATGTTCCTTTAGTCTTTTAGTAAATTCATAATAGGTGGTTGCCTTAGTGTACACAAATTCATATGCTCTAAATTCATGCTCATAAGGTACAACTAGAATTCCTTTTCTCTTCAAATGCTCCTTTACCCTACCATTGGGATCCCACTATCTATTGTCATCTATCTGCAAATTGAAAAAAATCCTATGTTTTGAAGCCACTTCAATTTGGTCCCATTGTCTTAAAGTGGTTCTACCAATAGCCATGGAAAAACCATAGATAAGTCTTTTCCTCTTAGTCTTGAAAATCCCATCTATTTCATTAAATAGTTGGTATGCTACTTCCTATTCTACCAACTTATCTGGCATGTGTACTAGTATTTTAAGGGGGAAACTTTGGGTTCCCTCTATTCTGATAACCATGCAATCAGGTTATAGCTAGATATCTCCGATTGTCTCAATGGATTTCTTGATTAAAGGAGTTATCCTCATCATGGGGAGACCATTGATGGCTTAGCTCAAAGCAGGATATACATAGTCATAGATGAATTGGATATTGTACTTACATTTATAGATATGCAATTTTGAGTAATATTGGGACATAGTTTGGATGCCATTGGGGTACCACTCCCTTTGGTTGGGGTTTTTAGTTGTGGCACATAGGGCATATAACAAATATGACATCATTAAGAACTCAGTTCTCTTCTTTTTTTTAATACCATAGATCTTTCTACTTAAGGAAATGCTAATGATTTTGCCTAAAAGAGGTACTACCACTTCCTCAATAATGAAATATGTAATAGACATCCATATAGGTTCATTATGTGTAGTATGTGCAAATCCATATAATTTTTTCAACATGGTCATAACCATTCTAACTCCTAGTTTGAATTGGCTCATAAGGATTTTATTGTTAGGATCTATAATGACCTTGCCACTAACTTCTAACCATTTCACTAGGATTTCCTTCATGGTATGTTTCTGGGCCCATGCATTAATGTAGGTGAGGTCTATTTGGGGCCTAGGTAGTTTATAATAATATTCAAAGGAAATAGGGGATATGTATGATATTTTTTTCAAACTAGGTTCATGGATAAGCATACCCTTATCAATTTTAGCATGTTTAAAAATAGGACTAAGGATGTCGATATAGTGCAATACCTCTGACTTGGCAACATCATAATGGAGTCTTATAAACTGAATTACCACGATGTCATCATACAGCCTCTTAACTAGAAGTAGCTTCTCCTCTTCCTTGGTTCTCTATGGTCTAGAATAATCTTGAGCAATTATTGTCTCATGTATTTAGTGAAGAAACCACAAACTCTATATCTTTAAATACTCTACCCTTTGCATCTCATGACAAGTATAAATCAAACACTTGATTCAAAGTAGGTCCATACATTACCATTTATATGATTCTAATTAAATTTTCCACTTGTGAATGATAATTCAACACTTTTGGTTATCTGGTTAGACTCTTTGAATAACTTTGATTATCAAGCTCTCTCTTCTGACTCACAATAGTGAATGCATGAACAATTTTAGGGATTTTATGATGTTTGAGGGCTTTGTGGGAGTTTAATTGAGCTTTAATGGAGGTATACAAATTTGAATTATTTACTTTGGTAACCCAAATTGTATTTTGATATCATATTTATACATTCTCATGCTTGGGTCCACAAAATCTTTCGATTTGACATGTCTGCCTATGTGGCATCTCCTTGCCACACTATTTATTTAATTTTAAAATATGACTGTTGTCAATTTAGACAAATTTCTTCATCTCATTCCCCCTAAAAACTTTATCAAATTCACTCCATCGATCTCTTCGAGAGTCTCATGGCCTTGATGTTCAATGTTGGTTGTCGATCTTTGATCTAGGATTTTGAGATTGTGACACTTGGTATTCATGTGTGCCTTATATGTACCCTATTATCAGTCTCCATTTAGTTAACACTCTTATGAAACATGGTATCCTTACATGCAATATGAGCTTATTGACTTATTAACTTGATTCACACCATCAATTTCCATCTGCACAATTGAACATGCATCATCAATCTTTGATTTACATAATCAAATACATGTCATTGATCTGCTAAACATATGATCAAATGTAGGTGATTTATCTACTACCAATTCATCATGATTTGACACATGTCACCATCACATTTAATCTCAAGATCCTTTGACCTATTGACTTCGTGCTCATTGTTAGATCTCCATCTGCATGATTGAATGCATGTCATAGATCTATCTTGACTTATTGACCCCAGTCTTTAATGCAGATCATTGATCTTTGATCCAAGGGACTTTTAATTATTGAATTCAAATGATCACCCACATGTCATTGATCCTTTATCTGATCCTTGGTAACCCTATGTTCAATTCATACCTGTGAACAGTAAAATCAAAGAATAAGTGCTCGGGACATATAATGACTAAGAATAAATCTTAGATTAAAGTTTTAATAAATTAATAAACTCGATCAAAACTTAGGCTAAAATTAAACTAAGACTAAGATGGAATAAAGTGACTCATCAAAAATATGAATCCATTTTAATAAGAATTTAGGCTAAAGTAATTTAGACTAAGGTTTTGAACGTTATTTACACTTGGATTCAATTAATCAGTTAAAAATCAAATGTTAACATAATGACTCAAATGGGACCATATTAGTTAACCAAGGGTCAAATTAACATTGAAGCATATACCCATGAACATTTGTTCATTCTAATGAAAATCCATTGATTTTATAAGATGGAAACAAATGGTCCAAATGTTAGCAACATTAGGTAAGATCAAATAAAGCTTATGTGTTAGCATGCCAATGTAATATAAATCAAAACATGATGCTCAATAATGAACTATGATCAAGTTGAATGCCTAATTTATAGCATAATTTGAAAAATTTGAATAAAGGTCCTCATTTTTTAGAAATGGGGGATGTTGACCTCAACAAATGATAACTTATGGGGGAAACATTTTAGAATGTTAGAATTTAGATACTTTTGGTTCAAAATAAGAACCAAACTAATCATTTCATATGATCAAATACCATTATTAAAATCAATTCATAATTTAAACAATTCTTATAAATGTAGAATTAAGGTCAAATATCAAAAATCGATCATGTTATGTGTGTGATTTGATTCATTTACTGATTGCTAATGGGATTCAGAGAACAAATTCTAGATTTCATGACCTTAATCATTAACATAGACTTGTAACATATGTATATATTCATTATGAATCATGATTTATAAAAGGGGAAGGTTTGGACATTGATCTGTTGCTAGCCAGGCATCCATAACCCCGATATAGATACCTTTGGCTCCACTCTAAGCCTTGCTCCATTACTAGTCAGGTGTCCATAGTCTTGGGAGAGGTTACCAGAATCACCTTCGCTTAGAAATTTTTTATATTTTTTATAAGGCTTTTATTTTTGTATTTTTCAATTGTATTTAGATTTCTAACAAAGGTTGGGAACTAGAATTAACTAGGTGTTTAAGATTTTTGTCAAATGTTTGATTTTCAAGGTAATCATCCTTGGTCATAGACTTCATCCCAAGTAATAATGTTATTTAAGTGCTAACATGAATTTATTATAATAATTCAAACTTTAACTCAAACACATGCAATTGATATTAAAATCAAACTTAGATCAAAATAAGGTTTAATATTTTAAAGGAATAATTAGTCTATATATTAATCTTCATTAATTTCTCAAAAATATAAAATTAAGCTTAGAATTTCCAAAATCCATGATCAACCAATTTTTAAGATTCATATCCACATTCTTGGTTTATGAAGTTGTTTTGAGCACTTAGATGGATTTGGAGCTTGAAGACCTATCTTGGAAAAGACTTATAGAAGCCAGAGAACAAAGTGAAGAAAACAAACACACAAGAAGCAAATAGATATTCACAAACACTATTTACAAACAAGAGACATGAATGAAACTAATCAAAACCTACCCACACTAACTCTAACTAATATTACAGATTATTCCATAAAGACTTGAGGTGGAATAATAGAGAAATAATGTTTGAGATACTACCCATTGGTTGGAAAAGTGAACTCTATTCCCTATAAGTCTTTGAACTTAAAGGTGTTTTCTCCTATTGTCTTAGAAATTTGGTAAGGGCCAATCCATAAAGGAGTGAATTTCCCATGTTTCCCCTTTGGCTCAAATGCTTTGTCTCATAGGAGAACTAGGTCTCCCTATCTAAACACCTTAATATTTGATCATTTTTCAAACCATATTAAAATTAGCACATTATTTTTCTCTAGCATCCTCCATTTAGATGATATCAAGCAACTTGGAATTGACATATTCTTGATCTCCTTCCATATACTCCTATATAAACTTGTAAGTTGGCAATTTGAGAGTAATTGGAAAGATTGGTCCTTGTCCATATACCAAGATAAATGGTGATAATTTTAGATCTTGTTTCACTCTAGTTCTACCTACCTAGATAGCATACTTTAGCAATAGAGGCCATGTTCTTGGTTGTTGAGTTGTAGATTTATTAATAGCTTTCATCAAATTCTTATTTGTAGACTTTGAAACTCCATTACCCTGAGGGTAATGATTAGATGAAAAATTAAGAGATATTTTATTGCCATAGGCCCACTCAATCATCTCCGTAGATGTAAAAGTTGATCCATTGTCATAGACCAATGATACTAATAACCCAAACCTAGTGCAAATGTTCTCTTCTAAGAACTTGATAACATCTTCAGTCCTACACTATGTTATTGCTACTACCTCTATCTATCTTATACAATAATATATGGTATTAAGAACATACTTATGCCAAAATGAAGAATTAGGGTTGATAGCCCCTATAAATTCCAAACCCCATTGAGCAAATGGTTTGTCAATTAAAACTGGCCTCAATGGCATAGCTACTTTAGGTTCCTTTGTATTGAATATTTGGCATTGATGACATTCCCTAACATGATTGTGAGCATCTTTGAAAATGGTTGGCCAATAATATCCCACCCTTAAGATTTTATAAACTATTATTTGTGTCCACTCCCAAGTTTCTCATGAAAGGTACTTACGATTTCAACTGATTCTTCATTTGAAATGCATCTCAAATACCCTCCTTCATAGTTATTCCTATAAATTATCCCATCCTTGATAAATAAGTGAGCTACTTTGAGCCTCAAATATATTCTTTGTTCTCTACTCAGTCTTGTAGGACAAGAACCATTGATCATGAAATGAATGATTGCATTATACTAGTCATTTGGTTAAAACTATTGTTGGTCAACCTGCATGATGCTCAATCTAGGATTAGTGTTAGTAATCAATTGAATTAATATTTGACACCTCACCAATTTATTATTTATCATTTCAAGATCATATTCCTGTAGCATGGACATCCACTTCCCTTTTCTTTCTCCTAATTCACATTGACTCAACATGAGTTTGGTAGCAGGGTTTGGCAATATAACATACACTTTATTCCTAAGAATATAGTGTCAAATTTTTTTGATTAAAATGCTTGTTTATCAATAAAGGAATAATTTAACTCAACATTTTTGAAGTTAGTACTCATAAATGCAATTAAATGATCACATTTATCAAATTTTTGAGTTAATACAACTATTATAGTATGTTCAAAAGCAAAAGAATAAAGATAAAAATATTTTGTAAAGTGAGGACTTATCAGCACAGGTGCCTATCCTATTACTTCCTTGATATCCTTGAAGGCTTTCTTCATTTCTTCATTCCATTTGACTTTTGTATCTTTCTTTATCATATCATTGAGTGGTTTCACAATCTCTACAAAACTAGAAATGAACTTCCTTATAAAATTGATCTTACCAAGGAAAGACTTTAGATCTTTTCTACTATTTGGGGGTTCTATTTTAGATATATCATTGACTCTATCTAGATCTATAGAAATCGCATCTCTAGTTATCACACGTCTTAGCAATTTCCCTTTAGTTACACAAAATATGCTTTTATTAGGGTTAAGGGAAACTATATACCTTTGATGGTGTTCAAATACTTGTTATAAATGCATTATGTGATGTTACCCATTCTTTGAAAACACAATTAGATCATCTATATATATAATGATACATTTACCTATAAGACCTTGAAAGGCATGGTCCATAGCTATTTGAAAGGTAGCTCATGCATTGATGAGTCCAAAAGGCATCCTCTTGTAATCAAAAGTGCCCCTTTTTGTTGTGAATGTAGTATTCATTCTATCTTATTAACAAGTACTTGATTATAACCTGAAAAACCATCTAGGAAAGAAATCATGATAGAACCACTAACATTTTAAATCACCTGGTCAAGGGATGGAAAATGATAATTAGCATTTTTAGAATATTTGTTCAAGTTCCTAAAATCTATGCATACTCTAATCTCTCCATTTTTCTTTTTAACTGGTACTAGATTAGCTACCTAGGTAGAATGTCTAATTGGAAAAACTATTTTTGCAACTAATATTTTCTTAACCTCTTTATAAATTAATGATTCTGAAATAGGATTAACCAGTCTTTGCTTCTACCTGAATGGTTTACAAGCTTCTTTCAAGGGAATGGTATGGGTGATAACTCAAGGATCAAAGATCTTCAAGTCTTCATAAGACCATGTAATAACATCCTTGTACCTAGTCAATATGTCTTTAGCATTTCTAGACTCTACATTTGTGCATGTTGTACAAAGGTTTACTAGCTAAGGTTGACCTTGAGTTTCTAAGTCAACTACATTATAATCCTTCCCATTTACTTTGGGAACTTTAGTAGTTTCAATTAGCTTATCTTTTTCAAATAGTCTTTCCAAGGAAATCATGCCTTTGGGAACCTTGTTATCATCCAGTTGTATTATTTTGTCATCAATTATATCATCATCAAGAGAGTGATCATTAACCTCATCAATAATATGAGACCCAAACACTCTTAAGTTATTCATAAATTCAATGATTTGTTGGTTATCACTAAACACTTGTAGATGATTAATATTTTTAGGTATAGAGGGACATGGGACCAATTCAATGCTAAACCTTCCTAGTTTGGAACCTTGATTTGGCATTAGGTTAGTTGTAGCTAAAGATAGTTCATCAACACACTAGTTTCCTTCTCTAAAGATTGAAATAATATTGAAAGCATCAAAATACTCAACCCATACTCTAAACTTATATTTCTTCAGATAAGACAATTTGCATTGATACTTGCTTTTGACTTGATTGATTACTAGTTCATAATCATCATATACTACTAGTTATTTAACCTTGTGTTTAATCATAAATTATAATCCTAAGATCAATGCTTCATAATTTGCCAAATTATTGGTGTAAGGAAACTGAAGTTTGTAAGAATCATTATATTCTTTCCCAATAGTATTGATTAAAATTGCTCCAACTCTAGACCCAAATTTATATCTAGCACCATCAACATATAATTTCCAAAGTCCAGGCATAACATAAGAGTCCTTAGAATTACATCCCTGAGGAGTGTCAAAGGTGTAAATCCCTAAATCAAAATTAACCACATTGACCCTTTCATTAGCTGCATTATATTCAGTGATCATTTGCTTCACCTTTGGTTCCCTTTCAATCCAAATTTGATTAGTAACTCCCCTTCATGGCAGCTACATGTGAGAGCAATCAGTTGACATGTATCTATTCAAAGCTTTGGTCCAATCTTTGCTAAGCAACATCCCATAAGCATTTTAAATGTCAAAAACTTGAATATCAATAAACTCTTGCACTCTTGGTTTTGAAGCAAGATGCATATACATATTTAATAATTAACCAATCACTTTAACTCTAGATTTTTTTAATTGAGTCACTACTCTATCAGACTTAATAGGAGTTAAACCAAGCTTTTCACAAATACCTACTGGTATAATATTTGTAGAGGCACTTGAATCTAACAGACAATTATGCAAGTTTTTACCAAAAACTATAATTGTTAGTAAAAAAGATGAAACCTCTATTTTATTCTTATATAATACTACATTTGCATTTGTAGGTTTTTGTGATTTACTAGGTTTTTTAGTTAAAGAGTCTAGCAATAAGTCTCTTTATTCAATTACCTAAGTCAATTCATGTAATGTGATATTAGCTTTAATTTTATTCATATCCTATACTATGTTGTACCCACTCTTGGTAGAAGAACTAGATAAATCAACATTATTTCTAGTGTTACTTCCCTTTGGAGGTTCTAGTTTGTTATCTATTTTGGGATCAGGAGGAGTATCACTGTTGTTTGGTGGAGTAGAACTTGTCATTGGTTGCTTTTGTTCTCTGTTCCTCAATGGATAAGTCTTCTTTAGATATGGTTGAAAAGCACGAATCTCCTCTAAAATATCTATAGGTTCATTCTCATCTTGAAATGGAAAATCAAAGGTTTCCACTGTAAGAGCCATTTTAGATGTCTCTAAAGAGCCAGATGACCCTGCAACATTATATTTGTTAGGTATAACTTCAAATGTATCCAATTGATCTTAAAATACTTTAAAATCATTACAAAATTCTATACAATCTAATTAACCATGTTTTTTAGTGTCATGAACCTTGTAATAAATAGCTAAATCTACATCATAGATGTTTATTTCATGTATGTTCTTAGTTGTAAATGACTCATCATCATTATTGTTGTTGCTATTGTGAAACATACCTATTCATAGGTCTATTAAAATTCTAATAAGAATAGTTTCTATTAGAATTCTCCCTAGTGTTACCTACCTATTTTTGTAATTAAAGAAAACCAATACTTAGTTTTTAAACCAATTTCAATATGGAGTCATTTTCATTCTTAGGTGCCTCTTAATTGTGGCTTTGAGTACTATTACTAGTTATTTATACCATATCTCATTGATTTTGTGTATGGGATTCACTTTTAGAGTTATTTACCAATCTTAGGTTTTGACCAAGATGAGCATGACTTAAAGGCAATTGGTTTAAAACTAGAATTATATTCAAAGTAGGCATGTTCTGATTAGTATTTGGGATGATATTCAATATAGGAAAATTAGGATTGATATTAGGAATAACATATGCTAATTAACTTTGGGGTTGCATTTTATCACTAATTTTTACAGCATTAAATATAGGCCAAAGCTAATGTATATATGACCCCAATAGCTCTTTTCAAAAATACAAAAGTCATTGGATCTAAAGCATACTTATAAATCTATAAATCTAAAGTTTCAATAGGCTTATAGGGAGCTGTAGTTTTGCTAAACATCTTTGGAAGTCTAGCATTGAAATCTCTAATGGTTTCATTTAAATCTCTTTTCATCATAGTGAACTGTTGATATAGAACATAGGAACTAATGATATTTCCAAACTAATCAATGAAATAATTTTTGAAATCATTCTAGCTAATGATGTAATCTTTAGAAAGATTAATAAACCAATCACATGATACATTTCTAAAGGTAAAATGAAACAACTTGTAAAAAACATCTTCATGAACAATATTTAATAATATTAAAGTAGCCTTAAAAAAACTTAATGTGTTCTTTAGCAGTAACAATGCCTATATGACTAAATGAAGGCAAATATTTCTTAGATTTATTGGTAAGTCATGTACCTGACTAGGCACATTGATAGAAGATCTAGCTAACCAAGCCATACCTTGATGAGGATTGAATACAACAACAAAATTAGGTGAAGTAGGTTGAGATTTAAAAACTCTATGTTTACCTTTATCTGCTCTTGTTTTTTTATGAATTTCTAAGGAAAGAAGAGGTAGCCTTATCGTAGACCTTAACCTAGTTCTTATTCGTGGTAGTTTCGACTTGTAAAATCCAAATCCTATTCAAAATATGATGAATAAACCTTATCTTTGAAAAGACAAATGATCTTTAGATCCTTGCAAATAATGGTTCAATTCTCACAAATAAGTATATTTGTACATTTAGATTTCTAAGTTCAAGCAAACTTTACACAAATTCATACAAATCTTTCAAAGAATGATTATCTATAACTGTATTAACTTTAAACACGTTAGATTCACAAAGCTTAAGCAACCTTTGCAATAATTTTACATAAATCTTAGAAGAATAACTATCTTTAGCTAAATAAGCTTAAAGACTGGTCTAAAACCATGAATATTAGTTATCTTTACAAATTTAAGCTAAGAAAAACATAAATCTGCAAAGGATCAATTGATCTTTGAACAAAATCCACTAAAACCAGCTTAAAATACTTCAGAGTCACAAATCTTTAGCTCAAACCTCCTTCTAGTGCCAATTATTCCACCTGTTGATGCATGTAAATGTATCATAGGGTTTAGATAGTGTTGAAAACACTTCTTATTTCAAGATTCAAAGAATCTTTTGCATGAGTTGCTGGTTGTGATCATCTTGAGATCTGTGGTGGAGTAGCGGCTAAATTATTTGACTATTTCATAAAATGATTATGCAAATGGTTGTTGGGAGAGACCTTAGTCCTAAAGTTTTGTGAAGATAAACATTATTTTAGCTAAATATAATGAATAATGACTAGAATCTAAATTCTAAGACTCTAATCTAGCATGAATATTGATAATGAGAAAGTAAACTACAATGATTTGATAAAAAAAATGAGAAAATAGATAGGATAAGGTAGAAAGAGAGATGTTTCTATTCCTTAGTTCATACATCTTGACAAATATCTTATTTCATCAAAGTTATGCATCTTCAAACTAACATATGACATGAAATTACCGAATAGTATAGATCCTATCATACACCAAGCAAATGTCTAAGGATATTTGGAAACATGCAAATTAGAGATCAGAATCACTTTAAAGATTTATTTAGACAATAAAATCACATTTTCACATCTTCTAGAAAAGCAATGATATTAAATTAAATCTAATAACTTTCAGTCAACCTAGCATAAAACTCAAATTAACAACTCTGCATTAATACATGCATATCTACAATTCATAAAAGTAGTTTAAATCTAAACATCAAAACATAGACTTGAGGAAGTAGTCATGATAACAAATAAACAAAAAGAATGAGACAATCTTCACATAATTCTCTTGCTTATATTATTTATTCCAAAATTTACAAAATAGTTTTGCTCTAAAAAAATTCCTTTTTTTAATCCCCTTTTATAGGTTGGAAGAACAACTTATGGGGTATTTCGATTAGTCATTATCAAATGGGAATCAAATAAGTGTCAAGGACAGATGTCATCTTACAACTATTCTCATACCAATGACACTTTTCAAATGTGACTAACCTATAATCCATGTGTGTTACATGTTGCACATGCTTTTACAAAATAATATATTCTTTTTAAATGATTTACATGGTTTTTTATACAAAAAAATATTCTAAGTCAATCCTATCAACTTTGAGATGTCCCTGCAGCTCTAGCATTTTTATTTTATTCCAAAATCTTCATGAATTTGTTATACTATTCATCAATCAACCTAAGATTGATGATTGGCTCTATGAATAGCTCCTCTATTTACCCTAATAAATCTCTAAAGATTTCATCCATTGTCTATGGCTTCTTTGATACTCCTAGCATTACCAATATTTTCATTTACTGACAAGATCAAGTTCAAGATATGCTTATTGTCAACCCCTGTGGTGCCCTTGCTTCTACTCTAAACCTACTACAAGATTTGGTAGCTCTTTGTTGGAATTATTCATCAGTTATTAGGCCTATTTAACTGGGAATGGTTGGATCCTTAATCAAACCTCCTAGTGTCTGTATCATTTTACCTTGTAGTTGTTTTAAGTCTCTTGAGAGACCTTCAATACTTTTTGACCACTTATTTATGTCCCTAATTTTCTCCATCTAGATTATCATGGCCATATTTAAGTGTGATGGGTTGACTATTTTATGTTTAGGGATCTAGTTTTATATTAGTATCTTGATTAATGTCTTTACTTTCTTGTCTGAGCTTTGCCATTGATTGGCTTGGTTTAGATCCATGGTATGTTGTTTACTCACCATTTCCAATTTGGACCTTATTGCTTTCAAATAATTGAATGTCTCGTAGATAATTATTTCAAAGTTATTAATAATATCTACTGGTACTAAAAAAATAGATTATTATTCCAAAATTTTCTTCTCTTGTTTTAGTCCTTTGATTACAACTTGTATCCTTTTTTATTAGGATTGGTCTAGCTCCAAAACATATTCTAATATGGGGTCTTCCCTTGGTCTCTATTCCCTCTTCTGAGTTTGGTGAACCAAAGGCTCAACCCTTTGGTGTAGAACCTCCTAACCTTCTTCTATGATAAGTATTTCAGTTACTTTTTATAGGCCTATAGTAGTTAGATCATACCTGACTCCCACTGAAGATTGGCCTATGTGCTTAATTGAAACCTCTACTTTTAACTAGACCACTGATTGAGTTAGAGTAATAAGTCTCCTTTATTCTTCATTTTTCAATGCTATTATACAAGGCTTTAACTCCTAATGTTGAGGGATGTTTTTGGTCTTCACTATAGCCCATGGGTGATAGGCAATAGGAAGCTTCTCCATCCTTGGTTAATATATGAACCATTTAGGTATAGTCAGTCCATAGATTAGGTTCTCTTCACTGAATAGGTTGATGTCCTTCAAAGGGAAATTAAGTCTATAAAATTTGGAGGGTGGTGGTACCTAAGAACTACCTAGAATGATGGCCATTTTTGATTTCTTTGCCCTTTGGACAATTGCAGTCTAAAACTTCCTCTCAAGAGGATCAATAATCACTAAGTCCAATGACTCCTATTTTTAATTTTCCTATTTGTATTCCTCAACATTTTCCTCCTCTACATCTATGTCTATTTCATAGGTCATTGAGAGCATTCTCAATACATCTTTAAGAGATTCATATGGATCCAAAGCTATCATGTGAATTTCTTCTTGTTGAGGTAAATCTTGTTCTATTATTCTAGAAGACTCAGGGACTGAGGAGCTTGAAGCAACTTCTCTTAGTATCCTTTTTTCAAGCCTATGCTCTCTTTTTTTTATATCTAGGGGAAGCCTAAAAGGGCCAACATATATCAGATGATATTATCTAGGATGAAGCTACCATCTGTCTTCCATATTCTGACCTCTCAACAATCTGGAATTAGGATTTATATTATGTTCCTTTAGTCTTATAGTAACTTCATAATAGGTGGCTACCTTAGTGTACACAAAGTCATATGCTCTAGGTTCATGTTCATAAGGTACATATAGAATGCCTTTGCTCTTCAAGTGATCCTTTACCCTACCATTGGGATCCCACTGTCTATTGTCATCTATTTACAAATTGAAATAAAGCTTGTGTTTTGAAGCCACTTCAATTTGGTTGCATTGTCTAAAAGTGGTGCTTCCAATAGTCATGGGAAAACCATGAAGAAGTCCTTTCTTCTTGGTCTTGTAGGTCCCATATATGCCATTAAATAGTTGGTATGCTACTTCTTCTTCTACCAACTTATCTGACACATGTATTGGTAGTTTAAGGGGGGCACTTTGAGTTCTCTCTATTCTAATAACCATGAAATCAGGGTATAGCTAGATATCTCCCATTATCTCAATGGATTTCTTGACTAAAGGAGTTATCCTCATCATGGGGAGACCATTGATGGCTTGGCTCAAAGCAGGATATACATAGTCAGATATGAATTAGATATGGTCCCTATATTTGTAAATATGCAATTTTGAGTAATATTGGGACATAATTTGGGTACCATTGGGGGACCACTCCCTTTGGTTGGGGATTTTAGTTGTGACACACATGGCATCTAACAAATGTGACATCATGAAGAACTCATTTTTCTTTTTTGTTTTAATATCAGAGATTTTCTTGCTTAAGGAAATGCTAATGATTTTGCCTAAAGGAGGTACTACCACTTCCTTAATAATGAAATACACAACAAGCACCCATATAGTGTTAGGTTGTGGATCTAAAAGCTTCACTGATAAAAACATGGAGGAGGTCATTGGGAGAGGTTGCTGAGTGTCATAGACACTGGTGTCGGTCAGCTCAATCGATGTCGGCAGGATTAGACAAAAGAGCAACTGACGTCGGTCATGGATCAGTCAGCGTCGGCACCTCCAGGCAGACAGGGACCGACGTCGGTTGCCTATGTGGTTCAGAACTATGAGTGTTACAGATAGTTAGTTAACGAACTGGTTGTTTGAATGATGAGAGCCAATTTTAGACTCAAAGCTGTGGATCTAATTATTGTAATTAGGTGTCTAATTATTGTTTGGATGAGATCTATATAATAGACTCATGGGTTGTATTGTAAAGTGTGCTAGAGAGTAAGAGAGCAAAATATTAGCTCCTTCTATGTGTGAAGAGAGCATGGTGTGTTCCTCCTAGTGCCACAGTACCAAGTGTGGGTGATGGTTTGGAGAATCAGAAGGGTTCTTCATGTATGTATGATCTTGGTCATCAAGTGTGCATGGCCACATTTGGAGATCTACATGGGTAAGTAAGATCATTGATCTGTAGGTGTATGTGGGTGCATGATCCAGGTTTGCAAGTGTGCAGAACTAGATTGATTTGTAAGTGTGCAAGATTAGAGAGGACAACAACACAACAGGGAGTAGTATCAGGTGGGATCTACTTGGAGTACAGTGTGTACTCAGTTGGAGAGCAAGAGAGGAAGGCAAGGTAGTTCCTTCCATAAGTAAGATCAGTGGGTTGTAGGTTGTTGCAGTTCAGGGGAGATCTACTTGGAGTGTGTGGAGCACTTATGGAGTGCATAAAACACTGGAGTACTGGCAGTAGTGGATACTGACTGGTTGGAGGTGAACACCAAATCTGTGTTTGAGTTGTGTGTTAGGACCATAAGAGAGAGAGCTTTGAGGAAAGAAGTACTGTTCACTTGAGGTGTGGGAAGCCTCTGAGAGGTGGTGAAGAAGAAGTGGCATCTTCTTTATTGTATTCTTTTTTGTATGAGTATTAATATAAGTTGTGTATTGTCTCTCATATTCTGTGTTGTTTTTGGTTCTTAGTTACTTATTACTTCTGGTTAATTCTGCATCTTATTTTGCTTGTGTATGGTAATCAATTGTGTGCTTCCATAGGTTCCTAACAGTTGGTATCAGAGCTAAAGTTACAGGGAGCAGGTTTTGTGTTTGGTTACAGGTCACTCTCAGGGGTTTCTGATTGAGTGGGAGTATAGCAACAGTAGAAGAAAGTAAGCTATGAATGGAGAAACTGAATAACATGAATGGTCAATTACGGTCCTATGGAAAGAAAGAGCAGGTAAAGAAAGATTGTTGGTTGGTAGCAGATCAACATGAAGAAGTAGATGTTGTTGCACATGATGCTCTAGATAAAGTTGAATCTTGTTTTACAGATTCTGTTGCCTCTTTCCATGTAGCCCCAGGTAGAGGGGTTGGTGAGCCTTGTCAGATCATTGGCAAAGGGGAAGTGTTGCTAAAATTGCAAGTGGCCAACACATGGGTGTTGAAGAAGGTCATGCAGGTCCCAGTCTTAGAGATGCGGCTAATTTCTTCAGGAAAGTTGGGTGATGAGAGATGCACAAGAACTCTCACAACAGATGCACTTGAATTAGCGAGTGGTAAGAAAGCAGGTACTCTTTATCTACTTGCTTATATTACTGATTCTTCTTTTGTTGCAAAGACATGGCTTTGTCGGCTTGGTCACATGAGCAAGAAGGAGATGCATGTTCTTAAGCAGAAGACATATGTGTTTGACAAACTTAAGAACTGGAAAGCCTTGGTGTTCTTGGAGGAGATGAAGGATAGAGTTCAGTAGATGGGGCTAGATACTTTTGAGCAGGGCAGTTTGGACATGGGTTTTGATTCAAAGGATCTCACAGGTAAAAATTCATCACTCACAGGTGAACACAGGTATCGACATCGGTTAGGAGGAACTGGCGTCGAACAAATAGGTGCCGATGTTGGTCATGTGCAGATTGAACCCGGTGATGTCAGGCAGGGTAAGACTGACGTCGATTAGGGGGACCAATGTCGGTAATAGGTAAGACCGACGTCGGTCAGGAGGACCGACGTCGGCAATAGGGACACTGACGTTGGTAGAGTTGGTAGTCAGGACAGGCGCATGGAAATCGATGTCGGTCAGATGCAGACTGTGTGGTGACCGAGGTCGATCACTGTAACGGATTTTGGGTAGATAGCAAGCTGTCAAGGAGTCTCAAATGACCATATGGAGGACTAAAGGTGGTATGTAAGCCTCAAATTCATTGTTCCTCTTCTTTATACTAGTTGCTGATTGCAGAGCAGGAAGGATCCAAGAAACATTGAGAGCATGGCAGGAATATGATGCAAAACCAAACGGGAGATTTGGTAGGGTTGCCGGCTGGTATGAAAGCATAGAAACAAATGGATACCTTAGTTAAAGAATAGAGAGAACAGACACGTGAGATAGAAGACCAGGTCATATGGTCTTGAGGAAGCTGCAGGATAGTGGGACAAGACTGACAGGTGGTACCAGGTGGATGACAAAGTAGGGCTTTAGTCAATGTCAGTATAACCATTGTGTTTGTCTTACCAGGTGGATGATGGTTGCAACATTATCCTATTACTATATGTGGAGGATGAGCTTGATGTAGGTTTAGACATACAGGGTTTTGCTGAGCTAAGGGTAAGGTTAGTTTAGTGGCATGTCATGAGGAATTTGGAGCAACAAAATTCTTTGGCATGGGAGACATGGAGATCACAAGTTGATTTTGTCTCCAGTGGGAGTTGATGTGAATCAAGTGTTGGTGAGGTTCATTACGTAGGATGTAAAACTAGAGCACACTAAGGGCTAGACAATTCAGTGTCTGAAATCACATGAGGTCTGGTATAGACCTGAGTTTGCCCAAGCAGTGGGTGCTGTCCGAGAGTTAGGAGCCAATTCAGGGAAGTGGGTTCTCAGGTATTTGAGAGGGACCAGCAGTAGGGATTCATGCTATGCAACCTCAGGACTTCACTACATGGGTTTGTAGGTTCGGATGTGGCAGGTTACTCAGATGACAGGGGGTGCACCACAGGTTATGTGGTGGGTGGTCTTCAGGTTTGAGCTTGAAGAGGGATACAAGCCAGGAAATAGATTAGATGGGGTACAGGTATAGGTACAGTGCAGCTATTTATCTCCAAGTGGGAGATTGTTAGGTTGTGGAGCTATAATCTTCACTGATGTAGACATGGATGAGGTCATTGGGAGAGGTTGCTGAGTGTCACAGACACTGGCGTTGGTTAGGCCAGCCGACGTCGGCAGGATTAAACAGAAGAGCAATCGATGTCGGTCATGGATCGGCCGGTGTCGGCACCTCCAGGCAGACAGGGACCGATGTTGGTCACCTGTGTAGTTCAAAACTGTGAGTGTTACAGACAATTAGTTAATGAACCGGTTGTTTGCATGATGAGAGCCAATTTTAGACTCAAAGCTGCGGATCTAATTATTGTAATTAGGTGTCTAATTATTGTTTGGATGAGATCTATATAATAGACTCATGGGCTGTATTGTAAAGTGTGCTAGAGAGTAAGAGAGCAAAATATTAGCTCCTTCTGTGTGTGAAGAGAACATGGTGTGTTCCTCCTAGTGCCACAGTACCAAGTGTGGGTGCTGGTTTGGAGAATCAGAAGGGTTCTTCATGTATGTATGATCTTGGTCATTAGGTGTGCATGGCCACATTTGGAGATCTACATAGGTAAGTAAGATCATTGATCTACAGGGGTATGTGGGTGCATGATCCAAGTTTATAGGTGTGCAGAACTAGATTGATTTGCATGTGTCCAAGATCAGAGAGGACAACAACACAATAGGGAGCAGTATCAGGTGGGATCTACTTGGAGTACAATGTGTACTCGGTTGGAGAGCAAGAGAGGAAGGCAAGACAATTCCTTCTATAAGTAAGATCAGTGGGTTGCAGGTTATTGCAGTTCAAGGGAGATCTACTTGGAGTGCGTGGAGCACTAGAGTACTGGTAGTAGTGGATACTGACTGGTTGGAGGTGAACACCAACTTTGTGTTTGAGTTGTGTGTTGGGACCGTAAGAGAGAGAGATTTGAGGAAAGAAGTACTGTTCACTTGAGGTGTGGGAAGCCTCTGAGAGGTGGTGAAGAAGAAGTGGCATCTTCTTTATTATATTCTTTTCTGTATGAGTATTAATACAAGTTGTGTATTGTCTCTCATATTCTGTGTTGTTTTTGGTTTCTAGTTACTTGTTACTTCTGGTTAATTCCGCATCTTAAGTTGCTTGTGTATGGTAATCAATTGTGTGCTTCCACGGTTCCTAACATATAGGTTTCATGTGTATAATATGTGCAAATCCATATAATTTGTTCAACATGGTCATAACCATCCTGACTCTTGGTCTGAATTGGATCACAGGGATTTTCTTGTTAGGATCTATAATGATCTTACCACCAGTTTGTAACCATTTCACTAATATTTACTTCATGGCATGTTTTTAGGCCCATGTATTAATGGAAGTGAGGTCTATTTGGGTCCTAAGTAGTTTATAATAGGATTCAAAGGCAACACAAATGTTATTTTTCTCAAACTAGGTTGATGGATAAGCATACCCTTATCAATTTTAGCATGTTTAAAAATAAGACTAAGGATGTCGATGCAGTGCAATACCTCTAGCTTGGTGATAATATAGTGGTATCCTCTACACTAAATTTCCATGATGTCATCATACAATCTCTTAACTAGAAGCAACTTCTCCTCTTCCTTGGTTATCTATGATCCATAATAAGCTCAAGTAGTTATTGTCTCTTATATTTAGTGAAAAATCCATGCACTCTATATCTTTAAATACTCTACCCTCTACATGTGATGATAAGTATAATTAAACCACTTGATTCAAAGTAGGTCCATAGGTTGCCATTGCTATTATTTTGATTAAATTATCTTTTTGTGAATGGTACTTCAACACTTTTGACTATCTGGTTAGAATTTTTGAAGAGATTTAATTATCAGGCTCTCCTTTTTGGCTCAAAACAGTGATCACATGAACAATTCTAGGGATTTTTATTATGTCTGAGGGATTTTGGGGGGTTTAATTGAGCTTTAATGGTAGTATATGAATTTGAAGTATCTAATTTGGTAACCCAAATTGTATTTTGATCTCATATTTATACATTTACATGCTTGGGTCCATAAAATATTTTGATCTAACATGTTAACCTATATGGCATCTCCTTGCCACACTATTTATTTAATTTTAAAATATGACCATTGTCACTTAAGATGCATGTATTCATATTGTGTCCCTTAGAAACTTGATCAAATTTACTCCATTGATCTCCTCGAGAGTCTCCTAGCCTTGATTTTCAATGTTGGCCATTAATCTTTGATTTAGGCTTCTAAGATTGTGATACTTGGCAGTCTCATATGCCTTCTATGTATCTTGCTATTAGTCTCCATTTAGTTAATGTTCTTATGCCACATAGTGGCCTTTCATGAAATTTGGGCTTATTGACTTAATTCAAACCATTAATCCCATCTGCATGGTTGAATGCATGTCATTGATCTTTGATTTGCAAGATTAAATACATGCTATTGATTCACTAAACATATGATGAAACATGGGCCATTGATCTTCTACCAATTCACCATAATTGTGACACATGTCACCATCATATTCAATCTCAAGATCTTTTGACCTATTGACTTCATGCTCACTATTAGATCTCCCTCTGCATGATTGAATGTGCATCATAGGTCTATCTTAACTTATTAACCCCAATATTCAATGTGGATTGCCAATCTTTAATCCAGGGGACTTTAACTTATTAACTTTGGGTGATTACCCATGTGTTATTGATCCTTGATCTGGTCAAGCAAGTTTTTGACACTTGGCAACCCTAAATTCAATTTATACCTATTAATAATAAAATCAAAGAATAAGTACTTAGGACATATAATGACTTAGCATAAATCTTAGATTATAGTGTTAATGAATTAATAAATTCAAACAAAACTTAGGCTAAAATTAAACTAAGACTAAGATGGAATAAAGTGACCTATCAAAAATATGAATCCATTTTAATAAGAACTCAGGCTTAAGTAATTTAGAGTAAGGTTTTGAATGTTATTTAAAATTGGATTCAATTAATCAATTAGGGACCAAGTGTTAACATAATGACTCAAATGAGACCATATTAGTTAACCAACTAAGGGTCAAATTAACATTAAATTATAAACCCATGAACATTTGTTCATTCTAATAAAGATTCATTGATCTTGGAAGATGGAAACACATGGGCCAAATGTTAGCAACATTAGGTAAGATCAAATAAAGCTTATGTGTTAGCATGTAAATCTAAGCTAAATTAAAATGTGATGCTCAATAATGTACTCTGATCAAGTTGAATGCCTGATTTATAACATAATTTACAAAATTTGAATAAGGGTCCTCATTTTTTATAAATGGGGGATGTTGACCTCAATAGGTAGCTCATCCTATAGAAATTACCTCCAACTCAATCATCTTTGATGGTATTGACCAACTTGAAAGTGCATGAGGATCATATGGAGGAGGGACACCCATAGTTCTTTAACGTGAAAGTAGTCTTAGGACCTGAATAATTAGTTCAATAGAATCATGCATATCTATAATTCCTACCAGAAGGTGCAAATTATATATGTATTTATATACTCCTTGTTGACCCATTTGGCATCCAAGTTTTCAGCCTAGTCTTGCAGGATGTCATATATTTGGAAGGTCTCCATATAGGCTTTCACAACTACCAGATCATAAGAGAAGGTGAAATATGAGAGGGAGTAATATGCCTTATAGGCATTCCCATACGTATCAATAATCTAGTGTTGAGAGTTGGGAGAGCATACCCAGTCATAGACCTCATCCTGCACTCATATGGTAGTGAGAAGGAGGTTGTCAAATAAGTCAACATAGGGAAAAGCCTTTGGCTTAGCCACAACCTTGTAAATTATGTATTTCTTATAGGTCTAAAGGACATCCTTGAATTCTACTTATTGGTCATCGTCAAAGCCTAAGTCTATAGGCACCTACTCAACTACTTTAAACATGTCATTATAGTGCTTGAACTTGGTCAAGCTAGTTGGGAATAGGGTATACCAATACTCAGACTCAGCCTTTGGGTTCAAATAGTATGCAACCATTGTATCAAAATGGATGGGTAATAAGAAGGCTCTAAGTGTAAGAGGTAAAAAATAAAGGGGTACTTTGTGAGAATTGGAAAGATAAGAGTTGGAGTGATCTCAAAAGTATGTAGTGGCAATTATTAGTGTGATCCCTTTGCATTTTATAAATGCATGCACACAACCTCTTATATTAATGGATTTTGGTAGCTCCATTACTATGAATTCAAATTTGAGTTGGTGGTTGGATCTCTTCTCTTTATTTCTAAATCCAAATTTATATTCAAAACCCATGTTCCTCCACCACCAGTCAAATTTAACAATGGTAATGGGATGTTTTAAAATTATCTAATCAGGCCCAAATTTCTATCTTCATTAATACCTAATATGTGGTAGGCATGTGGTCACATCTCTTGGATGCTTCCTAGTTAACTCCCACTTTATACCATGTGTCATATGCTCATTGATATTCATGCCAATGGTTGGCACCTAGGCATAGCTTCATACTGCATGTCATACCCTTAGGAAGGGTGAGGTGTCACTCAAGGACATATGGTGTACCTTGATTGGTCCTTAGGCTTCATAAATACCCCATTTAGACCCTTTTGAGGCCTTAGGTGGTTGCTTATTCATTTTCCTTATTGTGAAACATAGAATATTTTGATTAGGTTAGGCTCTCTCAGGTACTAACATCTTTGATAGGTCCAAAGACTTGCCACTCTAATAACTCAATGACATGGTGCCTTCAAATTAGGTTGGGATATTCTAAGGTTTGATATCTATGACAAGTCTAAGGACTAGCTTATCTGACAACTAAATGATGTGGCACCTTCTGATTTAGCTAGGCTCTCTCAAGTTTTGACATCTCTAACAAGCCTGGGGACTTGCCACTCTAATAACTCAATAATGTGGCACCTTATAATTAGGTTAGGCTCTTCTAGGCTCTGACATCTCTGATAGGTCCAAGGACTAGTCACTCATTCATTTTTATGATGTGGTGCCTTATGATTAGGTCAAACTCTCCCAGGCTTTGACATCTTTGACAAGTTTAAGGACTAGCCACTCTAAAAACTTGACGATGTGGCACCTTTTGATTAGGTTGGGCTCTCTTAGGTTTTGACATCTCTGATAGGTCTATAGAATAACCACTCATTAATCTTGATGATGTGTCACCTTCTGATTAAGATGGTCTCTTTTGATTTTTGACACCTCTAACAGGTTTGGGGACTGGTCACTTGCTCATCTTGATGATGTGGCATTTTTATTAGGCTAAGCTCTCTTAGGTTCTGACATCTCTAATAAGTTTTGAGTTTGGTCATTCTGACAACTCAATGATGTGGCATATTTTGATTAGGTTGGGCTCTAACATCTTTGATAAGTCTAGGGACTGGAAACTCTTATAACTCAATGATAGGGAACCTTCTAATTAGGTTGTTTTCCCCTACAAAACCCATAAAAAGACTAAGAAGTGAAAAGATACAAAATACATTTAATACTTACTCATTTATCATTAATATTTTGATTTGCTATAAAGGGTGGTGGGTATGTTACTCCAATAAAGGAATGATGCTCCAGGAGCTTCCTTTAAAAGTGGACTTGTAATGTTAGCATGCTAATCCATAAAATAACAAGCCTACCTTAGTCAAAAAATTAAATAAGGCTTGCTATTGCTTAGGGAAATCAGGGAAACATAAGATTTCAAGGATTTTAATTTAGTGAAGCTGATAAGAATAAAATAAAGGACCCTAAAGCTATGGTTTATGGGATTTTTCAGAGGGGTCCCCCATTTTGAGGAAAAGGGGGCATGTTGGACACAAAAAATGGTGACTTTCATAGGGAATGTGATGACAAGCACTTTGAACCCCACCAGTTTAATTTTATCTCCTTAGACATAACATAGATTATAAGAGGAATCTTCATACATAGTAGAAAAGATTAGGTACTAAAGTCTCATAATATTAAGTGGCATATTGATATTTCACCCTATAGATGACCACCAATGTGTGTAAGAAGTGATTTTTTATTTTCCATTCAATTCTAGATTTTATTTTAGTAACATAGGCTGGACTGAATATCAAGATCTATCTAAAACTTTGATGGTTTGATGGGTTAGATGGGAATTGCCTAGGGCATTGCTCTACTACTAGATGAGCATCCATAGTCCTAACTGAGATACCTCTAGTCCCATTTATGGCCTTACTCTACTGTCAGCCAATCCAAAAAGCCTATGGTGGAGATTACATGTATAGCCCTTTCGGGGAAGACTCAAAGTTTAGATTTTGCATGGTTTTCTTATCCTTTTCCAAGCTTTTCTATGAAAATATTATCATTTATTAGTTTGGTCTATTAAGGGTTTGAGACCAAGCCAACGGTGAATGAATGATGAGGAAGCTTTGAATACCCAACTAGTCTTTTATTCACTTAGATAATATGGTATTTTCTTTAGATGTTACATTAAGTGTAGTTTGGTGGGTCTATTAGGATGTGGGTCATTCTATAATCCACCTATTTCTCTTAAAATCATTGACTTGTTAAATTTGAAATGTCAAAATTTTCAATTACCATCCTTGACTTACTTAGATTGAAGGTTTCAACTTGGGTCTTCTTGCATCTCAAAAAGTTTTTTGGGCTTCGACCAACACATGGAGTAGTCACTAATAGGACTAGGTGTCAGAGGAACACTACAAAACAAAGTGCAAATCAGAGGGACAAAATACAAAACAAAATAAAACACATATTGAAAGTAAGAACCCAATGAAAACACACCTATCTAATATATACATTGCCACCATTGCTTGGACTCCTCAGAAACTATGCTAGAGGGGAAAATCAAGAAATATTGTTTCAAAAACTGCTCATTTACTAGAAGTGGTAGCTTGTTACCCTCAATATCTTTGAGATAAAAATAATTTTAACCCAAGGTTTTGGCTATTTGTATGGACCAATCTAGAGGGGATCAAATTTTGAATGTTGGCCTTTCTTTTCGTGAGCCTTATCCCACATTAGGACTAAGTTAGAGATTCTGAAGGTCTTGATATTTTATCTTTTATCGAATGACCTTTTGATGGTATCTTGGTGTTTTATAATACTTTATAGAGATTCATTCCAAGCTTCTTCTAATTACATTAGGTCAAGGAGTCTAGAATCACCTTATCATCTAGCTCCATAAATTGTTGGATGAACTTATAAGTCGACAATTTGAGTGTGATCAACATGATTGTCTCTAGTCTATAGACTAAAAGGAAAGGAGAGGTTTTGAGGGATTATTTACACTTGGTGCAATATGCCTATAGGGCAAACTTTAGTAACGAGTGCCATTCTTGGGGATTTTTTCTAGATAATTTAAATTCTTATTAGTAGACTCTGTAAATGTGTTCCCTTATGGGTAGTGATTTGATGAGAACCTTAGATTTATTCTATTATCATAAGTCCATTATATGATTTTTTTTGATTTAAAGGCATGACTATATGCAATTAGAAATGCATCAGATCCACAAATCAATCCTAACTCAAAGAAAATAGATCCTTTTTACACTTTAGATTGGGGATACATTAGGTAATTTAGAACATGACCAATACAGATCTACTAGACCCAATTAGGGGATCTCTTTCCATAATAAGATCACTAGGGAGGGTTCTAAAGCTTCTAGTTAAGAAAAACTACACAATAACCGTAACTAAGTCCTATGTTTTCATATTCACTATACTAATTATTGACCATTTTTATCTTAGGCCAAAATAGGTCAACCCCCTATAGTCAGAATATTGCATAGGGGCTTTTTATAATGTCATGATGCATGATTGCAATCCAATTGATGTCATTTCATATGCCATTCTAGTCTTGGTCATGGTCTGGTTCAATCCTTGTGCCATTTAATATCTCAAGGGTCATATTTTCAAGTGGTAATTCTTCATGGTGAGAAATGCAATTAGAGTATGAAACATGTTTGCTTACGCTTTGAGGAGTCCATTTGGAGCTGCTAAAGTTCATGAACAAGCTTTGTGAAGCCAGACCATCGTCAGGACTTCACATGGAAACTAGAATGGAACAACGTGCTTGTGCATTTTTTTAAATATGCTTATAAATCCTCACATGACCATCAAACCATGCATGATCAATGTCCTTAGTGCCATTATCATGCTTTTTAAGTTTCATATCTTGATGAGCCTTCTATCTTAAGATCTACGACTTCAAAGTTTAGCTTGCTGAGTCTAAGGGTCCAGGCCATCTAAGACATCATCTAGGAATAAATGAACTAGCTCTTTTATGCATTTTTTTATCTTCAATCAAGAATCCCCTACGAGCTAAAGGATTATAACACTAGGTACTTTTTCATATTAGGAACATGCTCTAAAACTTTCAAGTCTACACAAGCTTTTTAGGTCAAGTTATAAGCTTTTAAAGATAGACCTGCAATATAAGATGTTCATGCTAACATAAAGTTTTAGCTTGAGATTAAATTAGATGGTCACATGAATATCAATGATGGTCACGTGAATGGAATTTGATGAGAGTAAGGATGTCAAATTTAAACTTGTGAAATAGCCATTAGTTTTCAAATAGTGGGTCCCAATAGATCTAACAATCTGCATTGTATCATACATCTTGATCTAATGATGCAAGATGAGTCAAATAGTTAAGGATATTGAGAGATTGACATGTGGCATAAGCACATGAGTCTAGTAGATTGACAATAGGATCTTGAAATCAAATGTGGGGTTGCCATATGGCGTAAGCTTGGATAAAGTTGACAAGTCAAGGGCAAGATCAATGACTCATGATCATTTGTACCGAGCAGGATTAATAGTGTAAGAGGGTCAATATATCAATAGGTTGAGTTGTATATCGACAATCAATTAATACAAAAATAAGCCCATTACTTTTGATGGAAGTTAATAAACCATTTTTGATGGAGGCAAATGGGTATTACAAAGTCATCAATCTGCCATTGAAGATCAATCCAATGCCACAAAAAGAACATAATGATGCAAATAGGTGATCAAAAACATATAAGGATGCCTTTGAAGATCAATACAAACCTCTAGTTCATAGATTTATTACATACATGGTCCACCTTTAAAAGGTTGCAACATTGTCTGGTGACTATGTTTACCATTATTAAAAGAAAGGTCTATGCATCTATAAATTCTCAGTTCTAATAGTGACATAATGGATCTACATGGACTTAATAGGAACTAGGCATCAAGGAAAGTGTTATAATATGACTATAGGAAAACCAATAGTCTAAGATTGGTTTTCTATCTATAATAGACCTATGAGCATGGGGACAAGTTTGAGCATGATCCAACTAGAACAAGAGATAACATTACAAAGGATGCTATGAAGACATACACGTAGACCCTAATAGTTTCATCTCCAAGACCAACTATATGAAAGGGACCCCTTCTCTCCACTGTGCACACCATGATAAACCTATTTGGAGTAGTTAGCACTAGGATAAATTTATAATAGATGAATCTGATTGTTCTCACTACATTGATGCTGGAACTTAGCTCAAAAACACTTGATCCCATCATTGTAACAATAATGGAGTATGAGTGAAGGATTAATGAACTATTGTAATTGCTTGAGATGATCTAGATTAATCATGAGGTTACAAAGAAGCATACTAGTAGAGGCAGTTGTAATTACAGTTCAAATGAGGTGGAACTCATTTGATTCCCCTTGGGAATTCTCTTTTCCCACTTCTTTCAAATGATATAAGTAGCTACCATTTTGGCCTTTGTAAAGAGACCACATGATGTATGGTGAAGCCTTACTAGACTAATGTCATATTTTTCCTTTGAACATTAATATAAGTCTATTTTTGAGTTTTAAACAATTATCTATGTTTTTAAGTTATGTATGGTGATGAGAAGTGATAATTCTCTATCCTTCCTTCCCTTATCCTTTCATGTTTATGCAAGAGTTCCTAGTCTAACAGTTCATATAGGGCATAGTCTAGTGTGTAAAGCTTTTTCAAGTGTGAAATTTTACTTGGATTGTGCAATCTTCCCTCTGGTTCATTTGCCTTGTGTTGTTGCTCACATCTCACCACTATATTGAAATACTCATGTTAAATTCCATTAAGACTTAGAGATTAGTTTGTATTCTTTGTTTCATCATTATAGAAATATGATGGTCATATGGAAGAACTTTTTGGTGCATCAAATCCTTTAGATTAGGTTTGATTTATGCATTCTCTAACTCTTTTCCCCATAAGTAAGCAATAGTTTAAGTGATAAACATTACATGATATATTCAGGGAGATAACCCTTAATTCTAGAAGCTCATTTCCAATATAGGTACACCCACATACCTATAAATGTTCCCCTCTTTCCCAAATCTATAAGAAACTTGAAAAACTTCTTCTATGGTGTAAGATTTGGTGCCAACAATTTTGGCATGCCCAGTGAGACACATTGTCTTCAAGAAAACTTGTCAAGGTGAATGTTGTTCTTGACAACACCAGCTACAAATTGGTGTGCTACTCAACATTTGTTGACTCCTTCAAGGTAAATCTAGTTCTAGACCATTATTTTATTATAAACTTGCCCCTATAATTTATGGTCCTCATTAGGTCATCCTCTACTAGAACATCCAATCATATTAACCCACCCATTCAACATGAAATCCCTCTTACAATTCAATATCCACAGCCTAATATGCCCTTTGAAGATGAGTATATTTTTCTAGGGAGGAAGAGGTTGATGAAGTTAAAGATCTTGAAGAAGAAGACATGGCTAGACCTCATGCTTTCCCTACCTTCAATACTAATAATCCAATTCAGCTTCATGCATATAATGCGATTCCTCCTAATGCCACAAAAGGTATGCCCACACTTAATGGTGAGAGTCATATCACACCTAGTGATCACATTAGAGATGTTTCTAACTTTTACAATTTCCAAAATATTGTTTAAGAGAACATTTCCATTAGACTCCTTTTTATGTCCCTTAAAAGGAAGGATCTTGATTGGTATAAGACTGTAGAATGTGGATGCATCATAACATGGGATGAGTTTGGAGTGTTGTTAACTTCTAGATTTGGAAATGAAAGTGATCATGCTTCTGTCATACATCAACTCAATGTGATAAAAAGGGGAACCAAAGAAATAATGCATGACTTAAATGAAAGGTTTTAGAAGACTTGGCATAGATTGCCTCCTCCCATGAGGCAACCTACTAATTTTGTGTTCCTTGCTTACTTGAAAGCCATTGGGACTAAAATTGATGTCATGCTTCAATCTATGGGAGATTCCACCCTCCTTGAGGCATATGAACTAGCTATCAAAGTTTAAAATAATCTCATATAAGCTGTAAGGTTACCACCTAAGGCATATATGCCTCCTTTGTCTCATACTTCTACTAGTACCCCAGATGTAGTCCAAGTTCCTAATGCCAATACCAGAACTAAGGTTGCTCCTAGGCAAGCAAAAAATAATGTTAATTGGAAAGCAAAGTTCTTAGCCTTAGAGGCTCAAAATAGACAAACTAATATGCAACAAGGTGCCCATCAAAATCCTTGCCCCTATTAGCAACAATCTAGTCAATAATATGGAAGAGGAAGGGGCCAATGGTAGCCTAATCCCAATAGGCCTACTAATGTATACAATCTAAAGTCTGCCACCAATGCAAGGGATATGGTACTAGTTCATAGCAATTTGGTGTAGGGAGAATATTGGTAGAAAGACTAATTTAGGGATGACAATGAGAATAGAGAGAAATCTCTGGTGGCTCAAAGAGCAGTTACTCCCTTCCTATCAAATGAGGAAGAGGTGATGATGTAAGTTAATGAGAATTGACAACCTCAAGGAGAGATCTTCACCAATTTTCTGGTTGAAGACACTTTTGTAAATCAAGGAGCCTCTATTATAGACAATATAAGGGCTAAGAGGAAGTATCTAGGAGGTAGCAATAACATGCCCATAGGCTCATCCAATCCTCCTGCAAGGTAATAAGACACAACTCCAAGTGTGACAGTTCCAAAGATATCTACATCTCTATCAAGCCAAAATATGGTAATGTCTACTCCCATTACTCAAGTTCTAAGTAATTATCTACCTATAAAATCCAAAGATAAAGTAGATATGGCTTATTTAAACATTGTATATTTTTTGAAGAATACTAAAACATCCATTTCTCTTTGGGATGTCCTTTTTATGCCTAGTAAAAAGAACTCCTAAAAAAATAGTTATCTATTATCCCTACCAGTGTCTCACCCTCAAATAAAAGTCATGGCCATGTTTATCTTAAAAATTCTCCTATTACCATTATTAAACCATTTAATAGGGTTGAGAAACCTCCACCATTTTACCTCACTCTCATTATAGGTGATAATTTGGCACACAATTGCATAGTCGATAGTGAAGCTTCTACTTCATCATGCCTAAAGTTTTAGCTAATAAGCTGGGCTTAAAATATGAGCCACATATTAAAGGGGTCCTTCAATTATATGGTACACCTATTAAGATAGTAGGATTGATTAAAATATTGAAGATTTTCTTGCACACTTGTCCTAGTTTTCCTATCTTGCAAGACATAGTTGTGGTTGATCTCCCAACCCACTTTGCAATCTACCTATCAAGGGATTTCATAGCCAAGATAGGTGGATACATCTTAGTTGACTGGTCCTCATTATATTTTAGAACAAGATACAAGGCCAAGCTGATAATTAGGACATAACCTCTTGCAAGGTTTCATATTGAACCTTACATTGAGATAAGTTTTATTTTGAATTATGTTGATTATGAAGAAAAGGATTCTATTATAGATGATGGCACTTAATTCAAGATTGAGGGCATTATATATTTGTTTCTTGATGAATATGGTATTAATAATTATGATCAGGATCCTTATGCTCTCATGGAGGAAAATGATCTAAGAGTATATTGTATACATGAAGGAGTACCAACACCTCTACTTGCAAAGGAAGAGGGGGAAAATGATGAGATATGGAAGATGTTTTTTGATGGTTCAAGAAATAAAGTTGTTGTAGGGGATAGTTTTATGTTGGTATCCCTATCTAAATAATAGTATTATGCATCATACAAATTTCATTTCAATTGTACTTGTAACGGAATTGAGTATGAAAGTTTGATTCATGGCCTTCAATGGGCAAGGAGAAAAAGAATCAAGAACTTGCAAGTGTATGGAGATAGTGAATTGGTTGTGCATCAGGTGAGGAATTTGGTTGATTCTAATAACCCTTTGCTTAAGTCATATAGGCATAGGGTATGGGATTTGATTGAATACTTCAATGCATTTAATATAGAATCAGTCCCAAGGGAGCAAAATAGTCTTGATGATAGACTAGCTGCCATAAAAAATCAATTTGACACTAAAACTACCATAAAGGAGGAGGGAAAACAATCTCATATTAAGGTAATTATCAAACCTTATATGCTTTATAATTATGTGTCTTGAAAAGTGTTTGATATTTATAAATAAATTTCATGTTTCTTGAAAATTGAGGTTGAGTTTTCTTCAAGGAATCAAAGGAGGCTGCAAGAATAATTGGGTGATTAGATTGTACAACTAAGAACCAATAAGATACCTAAGGGTTTGGTGACCTCATAAAGTATCTTCAATGAGAATTATTAGAAGAATAAGGATAAAGTGAGTATGTCTATAAAAGAGGAGAATTATGAAAGGGTCTTGATCTTCAAGGATAAACTCCTCAAACTAGGTGAGGTATGTTCTACATTAAGGAAGTAAGCATTCATTGAGCTGTGCAGAGAGTTTCATGATATCTTTTCTTAGGAATATAAGGAACTCTAAATATTTGATCCTATCCTAGCACACCATAGCAATGAGTTGGAACTTGGAGTTAAACTAGTTAGACAGAAGCAAAGACACATCAACTCCAAGGTTGAGCAACTCATGAGGTTAGAGCTTACCAAACTCCTTGAATCTGAGATAATATTCCCCATCGAGAATTCAATATGGGTTCTAACCTTATGCCTATTAGGAAGAATAATTGGGAGATAAGACTTTATGTAGACTTTAGTAATATTAATAGATTGTCACTCAAAGATCACTATCCTCTACCCTCAATGGAATAGATTCTACAAATGGTTTAAGGTTCTCAACATTTCTCTCTTCTAAATGGATATTCAGAATATAATCAGATTTTAGTCAATGAAGATGATCAGTTTAAGACAAGCTTCACTACTAAATGGGGGACCTTTGCTTATAGGAATATTCCCTTTGGTTTGTCTAATACCAATGCCACTTTTCAAAGAGCAATGGACATGGCCTTCAAAGGTTTGATCAATGAGATGCTATTGGTTTATCTAGATGATATGATAGTGTTTTATAAATATGTTGATGAACATATGAAACACTTGAGGCAAGTTTTTGAAAGATGCAGGTAGTATGGGGTATCTCTTAACCCAAAGAAGTACATCTTTGTTATTCATGAAAGTAAGCTCTTATGACATATTATTTTCAATGATGGCTTAACTATTGATCCTAAAAGAATAGAGGATATTCTAGGCTTATCATTTCCATTGCATAATAAAGGTATTAAAAGTTTCTTGGGCAAGATAAATTTTTTAAGGAGGTTCATACCTAGTTTTGCATCTTTGGTGAAACCTATCACAACTATGCTTAGGAAGAACCAAGTCTTTTCTTGGACTAAGGAGGGTAAGAGCAGTTTTGAGGCCATAAATGAAGAAATTATAGAAGCTCCTACTCTTGTGAATCATAATTTTACTAAAGACTTCATGTTGTATTCATTTTCCAAACTTGATACTATCTTAGCCATGCTGATGCAAAATAATGACGAGGGTGTAGAATAGCCAATTACATTATTCAATCGATGTTTAGAAGATTATGAAGTCAAGTACACCTTTGTAGAGAAATAAGTCCTTGATATTGTAAGAAAACTAAATAATTTTAGACATATGGTTTGAAATAATAAAATTCATGTTATGGTCTCTCATCCTAGTACCAAAGAGTTTCTTTTGAGCAAAGACCTTAGTGAAAAGAGGTCAGGGTGGATCACTAAGGTAATGGAGTATGATGTTGATATCAAAGTGAGTAAATTGGTAAGGGGTAAATGCCTTTATGAGCATCTATATTTAGATCTTCATGAGTCAAAAGAAGAGTCTCTAGTCAACCATGATTGTCCCCAACTAGCTGGTTCATTACCTCCACAAAGTTGGACGTAGGATGTGATCATATTTCTCCAAAATGGTGAGTATAATAATAATATGAATAGATAAAAAAGGAGATATTTTAGATTGAAATATATTCCCTTTTGTCTTATATATGGTGTGTTTTTTAGGATGGATATCAATGGTGTGCTATTGAGATGCATTGATAATGACCAGTTTGGAGTGTTGCTTGAGAAGTTCCATGACAAGATAGCAGAAGGTCATTTCTCTCCAAGAACCAAAACTACCAAGATCATGAGGGCTAACTATTATTAGCCCAACCTCTTCAAGGATTTCCATGCTTGGGTGAGAAGGTGTAGACAATGTGTTTTTTTGTAGGAAATCATAAGCTTGTAGCTCTCCCATTGAAGCCTATCCAACTTGATCAACCTTTCATGCAATAGGGTATTGATTTCATTAGCATGATAAATCCACCATCAAGTGCTGGTCATAAATGGATACTCACATCAACTGAGTATTTTACAAGATGGGTTGAGGTATTATCATTGAAGGAAGCTAATGAGAGTGCTATCTTAGAGTTCTATGAGATCATCGTAACAAGGTTTGACACTTCTACTATTATTTAAAATAATGATCTTGATTTTATGGGTGCTAAAATAGCTAATTAGGCAAATAATAATGGCATATTCTTGAGAACTTCATCCAACTATTACCCTCAAGGTAATGGGTTGGCTGAATCTACTAACAAAAACCTAATCAGAATCATCAAGAGAACCTTGGATCATAACCAAAGAGCTTGACACACCAAATTGAAGACAACCTTATGATCTAATAGGATAAACCCTAAGAGGTCAATAGGGAATTATCGTTTTGTGCTTATTTATGGAAGGGAAACTAGGTTGTCTATCTATCAAGATCTACTTACCTTAGAGTTAGAACATTAACTAGAGTTGCTTGAGAATACTCTAATGGAGGTAAGATTGATAGGATTAATGGAGTTGAAAGAGACTAGAGATAAATCTCATTAAGCTATGGAGCATCATCAAGTACGCATGAAGATGTATTTTGACAAAAAGGCAACTCAAAGATCATTTGAAGAAGGTGACATAGTATTGAAATGGGATGAAAATAGAGTAAAACTAGGGAGACATACCAAATTTGATGCCCTATAGAGTGGATCATATGTCATCACTAGGTGCAAGTAAAGTAACTCCTTTTAGTTAGAAAGGATGAATGGAGAAGAACTACCTATCCATGTGAATGGGATACATTTAAAACCCTACTATTGTGAGCTAAAGGTCTATTTTGTAAATATTAGAATAGGTGTATGTTTCTGTTGTTATGTGTGTTGTGTTATAATAAGTACTCTTGAATCACAAGTATATTTTGTTTGGTTCCTTGCTTTGTGTTTTGTTCTTTTTATTTTCATGTGTTTTGTGTATTGTTCAAGGCATTATATATTTCCAACTTATATACTTGTGACTCCATATCCCAATGGATAGGATGAGGCAATTTATCATGGCATAGCAAGCATGCCACCCTTGGGAAATCACCAAGAATGTTAACCATTTTTACCTCATGCCAAAATGGGTCAACCCCCTATAGTTATAATCTTGTATATGGGATTTTTATAATGTCATGGTGCATGATTTTAGTCCAATTAATGTCATTTCATATGCCTTTCTAGTATTGGTCATGGTTTTGTTTAGTCTTTGTGCCATTTGATATCTTAGAGGTCATTTTATGGTCATATATGCAAGTGTCAAGTCTTCATAGTGAGAAATGTAGTTAAAGAATATAACATGTTTACTTATGTCTCGAGGAATCCATTTGGAGCTACTAAAGTTCATGAACAAGCTTTGTGAAGCTAGACCATCATCAGGACTTCACATGGAAACCAAAATGGAATAGTGTGCTTGTGCATTTTTTTAAATATGCTTAAAAATCCTCTTGCTACCATCAAACCATGTGTGATCAATGTCCTTAGTGCTAAGATCATGCTCTACAAGTTTCATATCTTGATGAGCCTTCTATTTTGATATCTAAGCCTTCAAAGTTTAGCTTGCCGAGCCTAAGTGGCCAAGACATCCAAGATGTAATCTAGGAATGAACAAAACAACTCTTTGGTGCATTTTTTTATCTTCACTCAGGAAGCCCCTATAAGCCAAAGGATTGTAGTACCAGGTAGTTCTTCATGCTAGGAACTTGCTCTAAAAGTTTTAAGTCTTTTTGAGCTTTTTGGCTCAAGTTATAATCTTCTAAAGATGGACCTATAACATAAGATGTTTGCACTAAAATCAAGTTTAAGCTCAAGCAAAACAAATCCTTTTGAGCTTAATTTTGATGGTCATGTGAATGTCAAAGTTGATCACATAAACATTATTTAACAAGGGTGAGGATGTCAAATTTAAGCTCATGAAATAGCCATTGGTTTTAAAATATTGGGTCCTAATAGATCTAATAGTTCATGTTGCATCATACATCTTGATACAACAGTGCAAGATGAGTCAAACAGTCAATGAGCTCAAGAGATTGACACATGGTGTAGCATGTGAGGCTGCTAGACTGACAGTAGGATCTTGAAATCAAGTGCAAGGCTACCACATGACATAAAATTAGATATAATTGACAAGTCAAGGGCAAGATAAATGACTCACAATCATTCATACTTAGTGGGAAGAATAGTGTGAGATTGGTCAATATGTCAACAGGTTGAGTCAAATATCGACACCTAATTAAAATAAAGATAAGCCTAGTAATTTTGACATAATATGAGAAACCATTTTTTATGGAGGCAAATGGGTATTACAGAGTCATCAATCTGACATTGAAGCTCACTCCAATGCCATGAAAAGAACACAATGATGTAGTTAGATTATCATGAACATATAAGGATGCTATTGAAGATCAATATAGAAATCTGGTTTGTATATTTATTACATACAAGGTCCACCTTTTAAAGGTTGTAGCATTATCTAGTGACTATGTTTGCCATTAATAAAAGAAGGGTCCGTGCATATATAAATTCTTAGTTTTGATAGTGACATAATAGATCTATGTGGACCTAATAGGAACTATGCATCGAGCAAAGTGTCATAATATAATGCCTATAGGAAAACCAATAGTTTGAGATTGGTTTCCCATCTATAATAGACCTATGATAATGAGGATAAGTTTGAGCATGATCCACTTGGAACAAGATCTAGTATTATAAAGGAGGCCATGAAGACATACACATAGAGCCCAATGGTTTCATCTCGAAGACCAACTGTATGAAAGGGAGCCCTTCTCTCCATTGTGCATGCCATGATAAACCTATTTGGAATAATTAGCACTGGGACAAATTTATAACAGATGAATCCAATTTTGCTAACTACATTGATGCCAAAACTTAGATTGAAACCACTTGATCCCATTATTATAACCATAATGGAGTATGAGTAAAGGAATAATGAACTATCACAACTCCTTGAGATGACCTAGATCAATTAGGAGGTTCCAAAGAAGCATACTGGTAAAGGTAGTTGTAACTCTAGTTTAAATGAGGTGAAACTCATTTGATTCCCCTTGGGACTTCTCTTTTCCCACTTTTCTCTCTCAAATTCTATAAGTAGCTGCCATATTTTTCCTTATGATGTATTGCCATATTTTTCCTTTAAACATTAATGCAATTTTTATTTTTGAGTTTTGAACAATTGTCTAAGTCTGCAAGTGATGTATGGTGATGAGAACTGATAATTATCTATCCTACCTTCCCTTATTCTTTCATGTTTAAGCAATATTTCTTAGTCTAATAAGTCACATAGAGTGTATTCTAGTGTGTAAATCTTTTTCAAGTGTAAAATTTTCCTTGGATTGTGTAATCTACCCTTTGGTTCATTTGCCTTATGTTTTTGCTCACATCTCACCTCTATATTGACATACTCATTTTAGATCCCATTAAGATTTAGAGACTAGTTTGTATACTTTGTTTCATCATGGTAGAAATATGATGCTCATGTGGAAGACATTTTTGGTGCATCACCTCCTTTAGACTAGGTTTAATTTATGCATTCTCTAACTATTTTCCCAATAAGTAAGTAGTAGTTTAAGTGATAAACATTGCATGATATATTTGGGGAGCTAGCCCTTAAATCTAGAGACTCTTTTCCATTATAGGTACACCCAAATACCTAGAAATGTTCCCATGTTGCCAAAATCTGGAAGAAGCCTAAATAACTTCTTCTAGGGTGCAAGATTTGGTGCCAACACTAATAACAAGTAAATCAAATAAATCTAATTTAGTGCTCACAAAATCATGTGGCATAAAGTGAGGGTTATTAAACAAAAAAAGTAAACATGCATAAGAGAATACTAATTAAGATATGTATAGGTAAGACCCTTAAATCATGAATAAGGGTAACATTATTTAAAATCCAATACTTATGCTACTTCTATCTACTATAGAGAGGAGCAAAGTTAGAGATACTTACTTGGTAGATGAACTTGTCGAGACTCAATCTCTCTCTTGGCCAAAGGTGCTTCATAATAGGTTATTGTGGTTTTTAAGGATCACTAAGAAAGTCCAAAGCATCCAAGACTTTTCCACAAGACTAGATCTTCTACTCCTCAAGTAGAATGGTGGAAGAGTAGATTGTAAAAAAGTGAAAATGAATAATAACTCATGTTTGACTCTAAATAATGATGAAATGGATGTGTTTATATAGGTATATCTAACCTTAAACCCTTCCAAAAGTTTTGGTTGGCTAGGTCACGAGCTAGGTCAGCCAAGAGTTGACCTAGACCCTAAATAAGTTTTACTAATAAGAGGAGAAGGTCGACCTAGTCGACCTAATCATGTAAAATATCAAAATAGGTTTTAGGTTAGGAAAAGGGATAACGAAGGTGGTAAATGACTGGAGGAGTGTTTAAAAGAGGATACAAATCTTAGGGTAATGTTTCTAGGATTTGGTTGGATTGGTAGTAAGTGGCAATAAGGGAAAATAATCCTATGAAGCACCAATGGTTTGCTCGTCCCTTTCCTAATACACCTCTTAAGGCATGCACTCAAAGAGATTGAGACTCAATGGGTTCCTACAAGATATAAAGAATAAATACTTGATAAAGTTTGGAAATATTATGTATATACATATGCCCCACTCAAAACTCATCACGTGTCACTCAGGTGCAATAGGGGATGGTGATTCGATAAAGAACATAGTAACACACAATGTTGAGGCTGAAAAAAATAGTAGTATTTTAAAGAATAAAATAACTAAAATTTAAATGAAGGAAAGGGAAATAAATAAAAATTAAATGTAATGCATACCTTGACTTATCTTTATCATTAGATGGTTATCTTCTATGTTTGTAGTTTTGATTATGGAGGGTGCAAAGACTGCTCTCGATAAACCCAAGAATATAAAACTAAAGGGAAAAAATAAACAAATGTAGGAAAGCCAAGATAATTAGTGCTATGTGGATGGGATGTACATGGAAAATTGGCAAGTTGAGGTGATAAGTGCTATGTTAGACCAAATAACCAATTCAAAATTTAGAGTAAATCAGGTAACCGAAAAGCCAAGGCTACTAAAGACCGAAAAACTCAAACAAGTAAACCTTAAGTAAGAAAGGTAAAACTCACCAAGTCAAACCAAGGATACATGTCAAAAAGATGGTAATCAAACATAAATGTGAAAGAAGTAACAATCCTTACTTAAACAAAGATGGGAAAGAAAAAGTGCTAAAGCAACATTGATGAATAAATAGTAACAATCCTTAATCAATCATCAATGGAAAAAGGTGCATTAAAGGGAAAACAACATTGGTGAGTGAAAGGTAACAAGCCAACCTCACTCAACAATGGAAAAAGTACATTAAATTAGAAATGAACTCAAGTATATATAAAAAGGGTGGTACAAAAATGATAAATGGTAAAAAAAAAGTAATGTATGTCTAGAAATATAGAGCCATGGTGTAAATAAAATGAATCCAAGTTACTCAAACATATTGTTTTTCTCTAAAGATAGATAAAAATAAAACAAATTAGTGCAGTCATGAGGTAATAAAGGAAGAAGCCACTCTGAGATATATGGAGGTAGCTTATGAGTGTTACAAGTATGTTGCATGTCATTAGGTTCATCATTATCTAAATTAGTGAGAGTGACCTGTAAGTCTGGATTGGTGTTGATGAACTCAGATAAGGGAGAACTACTAATTGTAGGGATGAGATATTGAGATTTTGGATTAGGAATTTGAATACTCCAAGGTTTGGGATCAACCTCATGCTTATACCATTTGTTGTTATGTAAAAACTTGATGCATTGGCTACCAGAAGAGGTGATGGCCCTCATTCTATGATTCCAAGGGTGTTCAAGGAGTATGTTATAAGATAAGGGCAAATATAGGACCATAAGTTTAGTTTGAACAGTCTTAAGACTGATTGTTAAGGGAGGCCAAATACAACCAAGTGGATTTTGATCAATTTTATCAAATCCATGACATGTAAGGTAGGTTTTCTTGAGATGATCCTTATTATAGCTAAGTTATTAGATGAGCCACAAATATGTCACAGTAATATTAGACCCTTCATTGACTAAAAATTTATGAATAAGGGTACTGTTGATGGCTATTTTAATAAATAGTGGTGGATCATTAGTGCGAAAAAGGATCTCATCATTAATCATGTCTTCTTCAAGAAATACAATAAATGGTTTGGAATAAGGATAAATAGTTTCAATGGTTTGCATGTTGGTAGGGTGAGGCTCCACAGGGGGTGCTTATTCATTTATAAGAGATGGATCTTTAATTTCTTATAATTTTTTCATAAGGAAATTATGATGATAAGGGGAAGTATGAACTAACTTTATAAGTGGAATATTGTAAGGCATGGAGTTAAGTTCTTCAAGAAAGTTATAATGGGATTTAGACTAAGAACCAGTGTGAGGTTTAAAAGGTAAGGTATATTTCAAAGGAATGGAAGTTATTGGGGGTTTGGAGGAAGGAGGTGGTTCCTTAGGGGTTTTTGAAGCTAAATGAGTGGTTATAATTTCTTTGAGGATTTGTTCCTCCAAAGATGGTGTTGACGCAGTGGATTGTACCCAGGGCAGGAGGCCGAGCTCCTGCCTTTCCACACGCAACAATGAAAACTCCTTTCTCACCTGTGGGAACAATGAGATGGAGGAGAGAGTATCTAGATAAGGGATAGCTCCCTTTGATGTATCTTTTAGGCCCTAGTTTTTCCTACTGCTAACAAATAAATGAAAAAAGGGGGGGATGAAAAGGGAGAGAGAGATGCTGAAAATAGAACCTAAGCCTAAAAATGAAAAGGTGATACACCAGAAAAGTGATGACCCACCCAGCCTAAATATACACTTTTCACCAGGAAGAAATGCCCATACACTTCATCTGAAGTGGGAAGCTCTTTTACAACAGTCAGCTAGGGGTCTGTGAAAACATAGGGAGGAAGAAACTACTAGAGGCATCCTTATACACAATTATGGCAGCCTATTCACAGGCACCTATATTCTTCCTGTAGACACTTCTGGCAGACCTGCAGAAAGGAGACTTCATAATGCACTAGACATGTTGTAATTAGTTTGTGAAAAGCATGAAAGACAATGACTTAACACAAAAGAAGAAAATAGACATATACTTTAAAGTGTAGGTCCAGATAGAGGTAAAAATGCTAAGTCTTGATTCAAGGTAAAAAATGGCAGAGCTCTGCCTTACAAGCTTGAGAGATTTTTGGGTAGAGTTTTGCCTTAAGGCTAAGAGAGTGGATCCTTCTTAAATGAGATTTTTTACAATATATAAAAAGAGGGGAAGAGAACTTGGCACTTCTTTGATAAGCTGGCCCATGTGCACTGGAAACATCAGGAAGAGGAAGTCACTGTTGCTAATGTCATTCTTCTAGAAGAAGCCTACAGGAACCATGCTATATAATCATCAAATTTGAATTTGTCATTCAAAAATTAATATGAAAAAACATGGGCTGCACCTCTTTTCTGCAAACAGACTACTCCTTCCAAATATTTATGCAATTTATCCCCTTATAAATGCAAATAGGAGAAGACAGGCCATGCTGCTCATTGTTTGCACCATTTGATGATCATTTGGTAATAACTTGCCTCCCCTTTGCCACTTGAACTAGCTTTGTCTCTTTTTGCACCTTGTCTTCTTCTTGCTTTGTCTCCTTTTGCTCTTTCAGCCCTCGGGGGTGATCTTCTGGTGGGTCACTGTGTTACTTGGGCTCTTTTTGTGGTTGGTGCTTAGGCAATTCAAAAACAAATGGCTATTTTACTACCCTAAAATTGATTCCCACGCACCCATCATCACTTAAAAAAAATGGCTAATCTACCTCCTTAAAATTGATGGTTCCTGAGATGTCACCATCCTTGGCAAACTCCTTCGAGCCTTTTCTTTGGGCTTTTTATATGGGTTTCTTCTTGCAAACTTTTTTCACAGACAATTTTCCCATGGACAAAAAGTCTGTAAGAATTGCCTCAGTCCTTTTGTCCTTTTCTTTGTGCTAGTGGCCTTCCTCTAAATTCCTTCAGACTTTTTGTCTGAAGGAATTCCTTCGGATAAAAAGTCTGAAAGAATTCAAAGCCTTAAGTCTTTTTCACATTTTTTAAATCCTTTGGCTGCCTTCAAAGTGCTCCTTACCCTCTACAAGGGATTTTGGTCTCAAAACTACCCTTTGCAAGGGCATCTACCCTTCAACTTTGGGACACTCCCTTCAGCCAAGTTGTTGAACTAACTGATTGAACCAAAAATGGTTCAACGGTTCAACAGTTTAATGGTTCAACACTGCGCGTTGCTCTTTTCAACCAACCATTGAACCAATCCAATGAGCTTAAATGTTGAACCAATCCATTAAACTTTGACAATTGAACCAAGTGATTGAACTGAGCTGATAAACTTAGTGATTGAGCTAAGCAATGAACTGAGGTGTTGAACTTGAGCTTTGAACCAAAGCGTTGAACTCGACGATGAACTTGTTGATTGAACTAAGGCATTAAACTGGTTCAATGGTTCAAAGATGCTAACCTTCCTTGTGAATTTATTTAGACAAGAACTTGAATAAGCCTTGTAAAACTCAACACTCTCTGAACTGATTCTTCATGTGCCAAAAGACTGACCTGCAGAGTTTGTAGAAATGGACCTACAGAGTCCATAGAAATAGACTTGAAGAGTCCATAGAAATGGACCTATAGAGTCCATAGAAATAGACCTATAGAGTCCATAGAAATTCTTGGACTTATGAAAAATAAAAAATGAAATGGCCTAGAACAACAGGGGAAGAAGGGGACTGATTCTTGGCCTGTTGGGCAAAAAATGGTCAACAAATTGGTGACTCCCAGGGGAAGCATGCATGCTATGCTTAGAGACCAATTGCCTTGTAGTCCATTGGGTATGAAGTCAGATGTATCTTGAAAAAATTTAACAACAACCCCAACAGATCCAAGAATCAAACATGAAGCTTTTACCCCACACACAAAGGAAAGCACACAAGGCTAAAAACACTACTTGTGCAAACTGCACTTAGGGAAAGGAGGAAAAGAAACTAAAAAAAACTACTATATACAGCTAACTAGGAATGTTTTCCTCCCTCCTAGATCAAATGGAAAAATTCTTAAGTCCCCTTCCTGGTAAGGAATCTTATGGTGCCAGACAAGTGGCTGAATGAAAAGGAGATTTGGTGACCTGCTCCTCTTGCCTGTCACCTGGATTGGTTGGTATCTGAGTGGATTAGATTCAAACATGCTTCCAACATATACATACTCTATTTTTTCCTAGAAGCTTGTTGAATGTTGGTCCTTCATGCTGGTGCATATCACCAAGAAATCTGTGGCTACTAGCTCATCACCATAAGCCCTTTGATCTGCACAGTCCCTCTGCAATGCATCATGGTTTGAACTGTTTCCTTTTACTTCATTGGAGGTCATTCCAAACTCATCCTTTGCTCCCTCTTAGATTTCTTGAAGAAGGGTGACAATTGTGATGTTTGAAATGGAATCACAAACTGATTGCTCATCCCATAGAACATCACATCTCTGTTCAAAGCTCTCTTCTTCAAGGCTTTCCTCAAGGAAGATAGGCCTCTCCTTTTCCTCCTTAAAGATTAGGATCTCTAGATGTTCAAAGATAGTCTCCTGATCCTTCTCCAACTTAGGCTCCTTGGCATATTAGTCCTCCTCATTGAAACAATAAGGAAGTTCATCAAACAAAGGGGGAGAGACTCACCATGCTTATGTTCCTCCTCATATTGTTAGACCATCTGCATGTATGCATGCCCTGTGTCCTCTCCATTGCTGATGAGGTCTTCACAAGGAGCATTGATGATGATTTATTTTTCATTGTCGCTCATGATAGCCTCTTGAAGAGCTATAAATTGGATCTTCTGCTCCTCACTCGCCTCCTGTAGAACAGGTTTCTCCTTGAGAAGGGATGAAGTGGAAAAAACATGTGGAAGAGGAGGCAGTCCTTAAGCTAGAATCAAATGATTCTCCTCCTTCCACTTGGCCAACACTTCATCAATATCAGGTGTGGCCTGATAGCTCTCTTGGGGGTGCATAGATGGGGTGTGTTCAAACATAGAATGTGCCATTGGGTCCGAACCATCCATCACACATTGGCTGAGGAAACTCTCTCTAGATTCTAACTCTGTAATTCTTCTAGCCATATCCTCTTGGAAGAGCCTTTCTTGGAGGTCACCAACATCATTATGAGCAGGAGTAGCCTCATCTTCTTCAAGGTTTTGAGCAAAACCTTTCTCCTCCTCCTTCTTGCCCCATGATTCTACTATTTTCTTCCAGTTCAGGATCTCAGAATTGGAATTTTGCTCCTGCAAACAGGCAGCAACTTTGTTTTCTCTAAGGTCCTAGGGCTCTTCCACAAGGTCTAGAAGTTCTATCTCTCTTTCATGAAGTAGTCTCATCTTAGCCTCTAAATCTTCAATTTTCTTGCCTAGATTATCCTAAAAGAGTCTTTCATGGAGGTCACCAACATCATCATGTTGAGTAGGAGCAGTTTTGAGAGAGATGTGTTGGTTTGTAATGCTCCCTTCAAAGGAAGATTCATGATCTAAGGAGTTTAGAAGGTTCATCTCCATGGGAGGTTGTTTTAGTTCCATTTAATGCTTGAAGGCTAGGCATATGGGGTCAAGAGCAGGGTTGATTGATGTATCAGATGAGCTGGAGTGAGCAAGTGCCATCTGATAGAAAGGATTTGGTGTATAAGAGGGGGCTTTATTTAGGATAGTAGGGGGCACACAAGTTTGACTGCCTTGCATGAATGGATTCCTCCACTTTTCTACCTCTTCCTCCATGGATTGCAATGCCTGAGCTTGCCTGAAAAAACATGCCTCTTTATACATCAGGTCCTGTTAATAACCATACTGCTCATCCAGTCTGTCTATTTCCATTACCTACTTCTCAAACTCCAACGCCACCTCCCTTATCGTTGAAGGGCAACTAGGAGAGCTACTTGAGGTGATTCACTTAATATCTTGAGTTTGATCATAGTGATATGGAGGAAAATAAGGTCCATGATTTTGTGCAAATGAATTATACATAAAAAAATGTGATTTCTAATGGCACTAGGCTGCTTAACCAACTGATTCAACTCAGAGTCACCATTGGTGTTGATGGAACAGCCTCCAAAGGCTGGTTGGTTGAAGAACACACCAAAAATTCTTCAACTCTTTGGATAAAACTTGTCCTAGTTGGTCCCATCAAGCATGCCAAAAATTGTTGATGCAGTGGATTACACCTGGGGCAGGAGGCCGAGCTCTTGCCTTTCCACACACAATAATGGAAACTCCTTTCTCGCCTATGGGACCGGTGAAGCTGGAGGAGAGAGTCTCTAGATAAGGGGTAGCTCCCTCTGATGTATCTTTTAGGCCCTAGTTTTTCCTACTGCTAACAAATAAAATGAAAAAAGGGGGGGATGAAAAGGGAGAGAGAGATGTTGAAAATAGAACCTAAGCCTAAAAATGAAAAGGTGATACACCAAAAAAGTGATGACCCAACCAGCCTGAATATACATTTTTCACCAGGAAGAAACACCCATACATTTCATCTAAAGTGGGAGGCTCTTCTGCAATAGTCAGCTAGGGGTTTATGAAAACACAGGGAGGAAGAAACTACCAGAGGCATCCTTAGACACACTTATTTTAGCCTATTCATAGGCACCTATATTCTTCTTATAGACACTTTTGGCAGACCTGCAAAAAGGAGAATTCACAATGCACTGGACATGTAATCGGTCTATGAAAATCATGAAAGACAATGACTTAACACAAAAGAAGAAAACAAACATATACTTTAAAGTGTAGGTCCAGATAGAGGTAAAAATGCTAAGTCCTGATTCAAGGTAAAAACTAGCAGAGCTTTGCCTTACAAGCCTGAGAGATTTTTGGGTAGAGTTTTGCCTTAAGGTTAAGAGAGTGGATCCTTCTCAAATGAGAATTTTTACAATATATAAAAAGAGGGGAAGAGAACTTGGCACTTCTTTGACAAAATGGCCCATGTGTGCTAAAAACATCAGGAAGAGGAAGTCACTATTGCTGATGTCATTCTTCTAGAAGAGGCCTGTAGGAACCATGCTCTATAATCACCAAATTTGACTTTGGAATTCAAACATTAATATGAAAAAACATGGGCTGTGCCTCTTTTCTATAAACAAACTACTCCTTCCAAATATTTACGTGGTTTGTCCCCTTATAAATGCAAACAAGAGAAGACAGGTCGTGCTGCTCACTATTTGCACTGTTTGATGATCATCTGGCAATAACTTGCCTCCCTTTTGCCACTTGGACTAGCTTTGTCTCTTTCTACACCTTGTCTTCTTCCTACTTTGTCTCCTTCTACTCTTTTAGCCCTCAGGGGTGATCTTCTAGTGGGTTGGTACATTACTTGGGCTCTTTTCATGGTTGACACTCAGGTAATTCAAAAACAAACAGCTATTATACTACCTTAAAATTGATTCCCATGCACCCATAATCACTTATAAATAATGACTAATCTACCTCCTTAAAATTGACGCCTCTTAGGATGTCACTATCCTTGGCAAACTCCTTCGAGCCTTTTCTGTGGGCTTTTTCTATGGGTTTCTTCCTGCGGACTTTTTCTGTAGACAATTTTCCCACAAAAAAAAGTCCATGAGAATTGTCTGTCCTTTTGTCATTTTATTTGTGCTGGCAGCCTTCCTCCAAATTTATTTAGACTTTTTGTCTGAAGGAATTCCTTCGAACAAAAAGTCTGAAAGAATTCAAAGCCTTAAGTCTTTTTCGTATTTTTTAAATCCTTTGGCTACCTTCAAAGTGCTTCTTGCCCTCCACAAGGGCTTTTGGACTCAGAATTACCCTCTTTAAGGGCATCTACCCTTCGACTTTAGGATGCTCCCTTGAACTAATCCGTTAAACCGATCGATTGAACCAAAAATGGTTCAAAGGTTCAATGGTTCAACACTGTGCACCGCTCCTTTGAACCAACCATTGAACCAATCCAATGAACTTAAAAATTGAACCAATCCATTGAACTTTGCTGATTAAACCAAGTGATTGAACTGAGCTAATGAACTTAGTGATTGAACCAAGTGATGAACCGAGGTGTTGAACTTGAGCTTTGAACCAAAGTGTTAAACTTGGTGATGAACTTGCCGATTGAACCAAGGCATTGAACTAGTTCAATGGTTTAATGATGCCAACCTTCCTTGTGAATTTCTTTAGACAAGAACTCGAAGAAGCCTTGTAAAACCCAACACTCTCTGAACTGATTCTTCATGTGCTAAAAGACTGACCTATAGAGTCTGTAGAAATGGACCTGCAGAGTCCATATAAATAGACCTGCAGAGTCCGTAGAAATTATTGAACTTATGTAAAATTAAAAATGAAATGGCCTAGAATAGTAGGGGAAGAAGGGGACTGATTCTTGGCCTATTGGGCAAAAAATGGTCAATAGATGGTTTCTTAGGTTTTGTGATAGGATCTTTGGAAGCCAATTTGTGATGATAATTAACCTTAGCTATGTTAACATATTGATAATTATTGCAATATTGGTCATTGTCAGCATCAATAACCCAAATATCCTTGGTATGTTTTTGGTTATTAGCTATGGAAAAAGATTTTTGGTTATTAGAAGAAAAAGCTTTGGAAGCTTGTCATTTTCAAGAAGTGGTGTTATAATCTTGATGATGAAGGTTGATCATGGCTTCATGATTGAAGGAATCACCAAGCATGTAGGAGACAACAAATTTTGTAAGCCCTCTACAAGTTTAATGGGAGTGATCAATGTCGGCATGGAACCAATAAAATTAATTAGGGTCATACCATTTAGTAGGATTATTAGGATAAGTAAAGGGTTTAGGGGGTAGTAATAATTGTTTCATTTATTGCACAATGAGTGGTATATGAGAAGATGGGGGCGTGTTAGCTTTGGAAACTTTTGGTTTGGTTTGAATAGTATTGATGATGATGTCATTAGTAGAAGTTTGAAAATATCCTTTAAGGAATTTAGGATTAGGTTCGAATTGCTTCATGAGGAAGTCTTGACGTTTAGCTTGGTCAAGAGATTCATTAAGTGTTTGGGGAGTAAAAGTTCAAACCTTATATTAAAGAGAAGGAGTTAAAGTAGTTATAATAAGTTTAAACAAAGTGTCATCAGTCATGTTATGGTCAATTTTATGAGCTAGATATTTCCATTTTTTGATAAAATCATGAACTGATTTGATGGGAGATTTCTTAGCATTGATGAAATGGCTAAGGTAATTTTTAGGAAGATCATTATGTTGAAACTCTTTAGCTAAGGAATTGACTAAATCATTGAGTTTCCAAACGGAATGTTGGTTAAGTTGGTTTTACCATTCCAATACATCACCAGTGAATGATTTAATTAGAGGTTTGGTTGTGGTAAAAGTATTAGTTTGGATCCAATCTTTATGAAGATTGCCATAGACTTTTAGAAAAGATGCAGGGTCTCTAGTTCCATCATACTTGATAGTTGGAGATATATTAACAATATCAATGGATATGATGAAAGGATCTAAAGGCTCATTTTGGATATTTTGAAGCATTTTGTTATTTATTATAGGTTGAGAACTAACATTTTCTGAGGCATCTCTAAGAGGTGGAGGAATAAAATTTCGATTGCCTTGAGGATTGAGAGTCAGAGGTTGATTAGCCATATTGATCAAATGAAGTTGTAATTGCATCATTTGAGAGGTTTTATAAGTTTTCATTATGTTCATTTGTTGTATGACTTGTGCAATAAATTGAGTCATATTAATTGGTGGGTTAGTGTTTGTAGAAGGGCTCCCCAAATTGGTATTAGGGGGAGGGTTATTAGAAGGTGGATTATTAGTGGGAATATTAGATAGACTTGTGTCAATTTCTCCCACATTATGATTAAGGGTTTGAAGATGAGAATTATATTGATAGGTATAAAAATGATTAGATACACCTACTTTATCTTGAGGTGTAATTTGAACCATGTTATAATCCACATACGAAGGAGGGGAAGAGGTGATCCAAGAGTGAGGGTTCTCTTGGGAGGAAAAAAGAGGGAGAAATAAATATCCCATATAGTATTTAAATGGATTCAGGTTGTCCAAGAAGATTCTAATAGGGGACTTCATGATGATTTGGGAAAATGAACAAAATGTTAAGGAAAGAGAAACAAAGAACTAAATCAGATAGATGGGACAACAATAAGAGTATGAGTTAACTGGGTCGATATAGTACTATAAACTAGGAAAAACATAGTCTAATAAGGATACAAGGTCAAGCAAGTTGACCTAGTACTATAACCTAACTGGTAAAAGGGATACAAAGTTGACTAGGTTGACTTAGTACTGTAGGCAGGAAGAAAAATAGTTTGTAAGAGATTGTGTCAAGCATAATGAAAATGTAATGAAAAAAAAGAAAGATTTTATAATGTACTTTAAATAAGAAGTGAAATAAAACACACAATCAATTAGATCAATGAGAATGATCCAATTGAGGCATATAACATAAAACTTTGCACTAACACTGGCCAATGTAAGATTTTTCAATACAACATACAATGAGCAGAGAGCAAGTAGTCAACTAAAAGTAAATGATAACTAAGTGGTCATCCTAAATGTTTTTAGATTATTATGAATTGTTATTTTAAGTGTGATAAGGAAGTTGGCTGAAAGTAAGGAACTAAAAAACAATTTATGGATGGTTTTATGACATTTAGGCTGAAAGGGATCTATGTTGGAAATGGTACTAGGTTGGTATTGAGGCCTACCCTCTCTCTTCACAATCTCATAGTGATAAGGGTGTTAGGTGCTTTGCCAATATATACCATTAACTATGTGTTTATACTTGACCAAAAAACTAAGTCAGCTTCCCCCTTGGTGATGAAATCCAAGTAGGTAGGCCTTGGGTAGACAAATGTTTAAATGCATTTTGAAATTATGTGATTTGGTAGTGTGTGAAAGAAAGAGAAAAATAATGAAACTAAATGGTATATTGAAAAAATACCTAATTAGACTATGTGAGATATTATAAGCATGCAAACAACTGAAAATGAAAGTGTGAATTAGCATATAGTTGTTAATTTCCAATTTAAGCATAATATAGATTCAATTCATATGATAGTGTATGCAAACATTATAGAATAGAGTCGATAGGGTCACTACTATACTGCATAAGTAAGAATTCTTAAGAACTAAGTCAATGACGTCGACCTAGTCTTTTAGATAGAAGATATCATATAGAATTAGGTCAACTAGGTTGACCTAGTTTACTGTATGATTACAGTTTTGAAGACTATAAACTTTGCAAAATAAGAATATAAGGAAGAAATGAATTAAAAGAGAGAGAAAGAAAGGAACCTTATTGGGTTGGAAGATGCTAAGGACTATGAGATTTGTGTTGAAGTGCCTTGAATACTAATTTCAAGTTCTACCAACTATGTTGACTGGGTCAACCTAGTTCTAAAATTCGCTATTTGTTGAAGCCTTTTTAAGATGACTATATCAAATTGGTCAACCTGGTTTGTTATCTAAAAGATGACTATGATACTAAGTAAACCTAAATGACTTAGTTTGTTTTTTTAGAGTTAAATAAGAGACTAAGTCAACCTATTTTACATAGTCTGATATCTAGAAGTGAATAAGAGTACTATGTTGAGTTGGTAGTTTGTAGTAACCTATATCTAATGAAGACTTGCACATAAATAATAGAGTTGTTTTGATGTGATTATGTGTTAAACCTACACACAAAAGTTAGAAACTATACTGGCTTGATTGACCTAGTATTGAAAATATAGAAAAATAATAAAATGATAGAAATTAAAAGTTTTCAAGAAAGCCTGCAAGGGTTAGATTCATGTCAGATTCACTAGAATGTATGTAATTATAAATGCATCAGATCTACAAATCAATCCTAGCTCAAAGAAGATAGATCCTACTTACACTTTTGATTGAAGATATATTAGATAATTGAGAACATGACCAATAAGCATCCATTAGACCCAATTAGGGGATATTTTACCAAAATAATATCACTAGGGAGGGTTTCAAAGCCTTTAGTCAAGCAAAACTATGAAATAACCCTAAGTCTTATGTTTTCATGTTCACTATAATAATAAGTAAAGTAAAGAAATCTAATCTAGTGCTCAACAAAGATTATGGTAAAAAGTGGGGGTTAATAAACATACATAAGATAATCATAATTAAAATATGTATATATAAGACCCTTAATGCATGGAGAAGAGTAATATTATTCAAAAGCCATTACTTATACTACTCCTATCTACTAAAGAGAGGAACAAAGCTAGAGATACTTATCGAGAAGATGAACCCATTGAGACTCAATCTCTCCCTTATCCAAAGGTGATTTGTAAGAGGTTGTTATGGTTTATAAAGATCACTAAAAAAGGCCAAAACATCCAAGACTTCTCCACAAGACTATATTCTTCTCCAAGTAAAAGCCCTAAGCTAAGACTCCTCAAGTAGAATGGTGGAAGAACAGATTGTAAAGAAGCAAAAATCAATAATATCTCTTATTTGTCTCTAAATAATGATGAAATGGATGTGTTTATATAGGTGGATCTAACCATAAACCCTTATGAAAGTTTTGGTTGATAGGGTCGACCCAGTTGACCTAATATTGTTATTGACAAAAACTCACTAAGTCACATGCTAGGTTGGCCAAGCATTAACCTAGACCCTAAATAAGTTTTGATAATAAGAGTACAAGGTTGACCCAGTCAATATAGTCATGTAAACTATCAAAAGAGGTTTTAGGTTAGGAAAAAGGCTAATGAAGGTGGTAAATGACTATAGGAGTGTGCAAAAAAGGAGATAAAGCTTAGGGGAATGTTTTTAGGAGCTAGTTGGATTGGTAGTAAGTGGTAATAAGGGGGAATAATATTGTGAAGCACCAATGGTCCACCTACCCCTTTCTTGATGTACCCCTTAAGGTGTGCACTCATAAAGATTGAAACTTGATAGGTTCTTATAAGATAGAAAGCATTAGTAATTGATAAATTTTGGAAATATAATGTGTGATCGACATGATTGGATATATTCCATAAACTAGAAGGAAAGGAGAGCTTTTAAGGGCTTATTTATACCTGGTATAGTTTGCCCTCGAGAAAATTTTAGTAATGAGTGCCATTCCTAGGGATTTTTTCCAACTAATTTCTTGATGGCATCCATCAAATTCTTATTAGTGGACTCTATCAATCTATTCCCTTGTGGGTAGTGATAGGATGAGAACCTTAGCATGATTCCATCATCATAGGCCCATTATATGAATTTTTTAGATTGAAAGGCATGACCATTATCACATACCAAAGTGATGGGGACCCCAAAATGGGTGGTTATGGTGTTCTCTAGGAACTTGATGACTTTCATAGTGGTACTTATTTTAGTTGCAACTACCTCAGACCATCTTGTGAAATAGTTTATGCTTATAAGAACAAACTTATTGTTGGATGATGAATTGGGGTTGATGACCCCCATGAAATACAACCCCCATTATTTAAATGGTGTAGACTCCATGATGGGTTATAATGGAAATATTGCATTTGTTTCTCTTTTAGTAAAGATCTAGCATTGATGGTAGAAGTAGACATGAACATGAATGTCTTTGAATAGTATGGACTAGTAGTAGCCTGCCCGAAAAAAATTTTGGGCCATAGAATTTGATATAGGGTTATCGGCTCCTAATTTTTCATGAAAAATTGCCATTATTTCTTTGGACTCTTCTTGTGATACACATCATAGGTAGATTCCCTCATGGTTTCTTATGAAAAGAGTTCTCTTATTCAACATATATTGGGAAGATTTTAATTGGAATACCCTCTTATATGTGTGGTTAAGTCCTAGAGGTGCATTCCATAGAGCAAGAAGTACATGAGTATGGCATACTTGTCAAATTATAGTACCCTCTTCTAATCTATTTGGTATACTATAATCCTCAGGTTAATCTTCATTATTAGCTAAGTAATGCCTTGTCCTCTAATTAGTTTGGTCAGATTGATTTCTAAGTCATATTATTGTAAATTTGTCATCCATTAGCCTCTTCTTTCACCCAAATCAAATTTTACCAAAATTTGTTTTATAACTGGGTCTAGGACAATTGTGTGTACGTTATTTTAGAAAACATAATGTCTAAATTTATTCATCGCCTTGACTAGGGCATAGGTGTGCTTATTTAGGGTATAAATATCTAAGCTCATCATCTTTAAGGTTAGTTCTCATAAAAGTAATGGGGTTCTATTCTCTCTCTAATATTTGGGTGAGGCAAGTGGCAATGGTGTGCTTTGAAGTAAAGGGGTAGATATAGAAATCTTATGTATAGTCTAGGATGATGAGGACTGGGGATTATATAAAGTGTGTTTGATATCCCAAAATACCTTATTTGATTTTGTATGTCATTCCACTTTGGGATCCTATTTCAACATCACATTCAAAGGTTTTATTATTTTTGAAAAAATGGAAATAAATTTATGCACAAAGTTGATTTTCCCAAAGAAAGATTTTAGTTCCTTCTTACTATTAGGTGAAGGGAAAATTACAGTTGAATTTTTAGGTCAATGACAATACCTTATTTTATGAACATGTGATCGAGAAGTTTACCTTCGATGGTATTGAACATGATCTTCTTTAGGGTTAGGGAAATGCCATACCTTCTGCATATTTCAAAAACCTTTTCCATGTGGTGTACATGATCTAACCTATATTTTGAAAATATAATTAGGTCATCCATATAGATTAATATAAATTTACCTATCATCCCTTTAAAATTGAAGTACATTTCCATTTGGAAAGTGTCATTAGTGTTAATCAACCCAAACACCATTCATTTATAAGCAAATATGCCCCACTTGGTGGTGAAAGTAGTCTTAGTCCTATCTTCGGGGTTGACCAAGACCTAGTTATATCCATAGAACCTGTATAAAAAGGACATCGTTTGAAATCCACTCACCATTTGGATCACCTCATTAAAGGAGGGTAATAGGTAATTATCTTTATCCAAGGCTCAGTTCAAGTTCTAGAAGTCCACACATAGGCAAATTTATCCATTCTTCTTTTGTACAGGGACTAGGTTGGCCACCTAGGTGGAGTGGTGGATTGAGAAAATTATCCCTATAGAAATTATCTTATAAACTTCCTTGTGTATCAAGGGCTCCAAGATTGGCTTTATCAACCTCTATCTTTGCCTAAAGGGTTTTTGGCTAGGTTTTAGAGGGATAGTGTGAGTGATTACTCTCAGGTCAAAGACCTTAAGGTCCCCATAAACCCAATAAATCATGTATTTATATCTCAATAGTAACCTTCTTAACTACTTTAATTTGTGGTCTATATAATTAAGACCCACATTAATCATCTATGGATTTTTAGTCGGGCTGAGGTGGATGAGTTGACACTTTTGGTCCTTAAACTTGATATTTTTCGCTTAGAAGGTATGGTTTTAAGTGTCGAATGATATTTATAATGAGATCATTACATTCGAGATCCAATCCCCATAAATATTTAGGATCCCATCTTTATCAAAATCATTCTCAAAGTTTCCTCTATATTTATCATTTATAACTTGGGTCTCAAATATTCCCTTATTAATGAAAAATTAGATGATGTGCTGGTCATTCTTGAAGACCTAAAAGTTTGTCATGTTATTTGGGATAGAGGGACATGGGATGAGTTCCATAGATAACTCTTCTAACTTAGTGTCATCTAAGGGAGTTATGTTTGTTGCTATAGATGCTAGTGAGTTAGCTACTTGGTTTTCCTCTTGGGGAATAAGGATGATATTAAATGCATTAAACATCTTGATTGTGTCCCAAACCCTATACTTATACCTCTTGAGGTATGATAGATTGAACTAAAATTTAGTCTTAATCTGGTTGACCACTAGCTCAAAGTCACTAAATACTCTCAGTTCATTTGCTTTATATTTTAATACAAATTGTAATCCTAGGATTAGAGCTTCATACTCTACTAGGTTGTTTTTGCAGGGAAACTACAACCTATATGATGTTGAAATTTTTCTCCCTAGGATATCTATAAGAAAAACACCAGCCCCACTACCTTGTTTGGAATGAACCCCATCTATATAAAAATACCATAAGATAAGTGGGTCTAAGCTATGATTAGTTTGATCTTTCAGCATGACTTAGTGCTTAGTGTGTAGATGCCTAATTTTGAGGAAACTAGGTTTATCTTCTCATTAATGGTATTTTACTTGGTTATCATGTGTTTCATGTAGAGTTCTCTATCCACCCATATTTGGTTAGCTAATGCTCTCCATGATAACCATATATGGGAGAAATTTATGTCCATATACCCATTCAAGGCTTTGGACCAATACATGCTAAGGAGCATGCCGTAAGCTTCAAGGATCTCCACTACTTGAATGTCTATGAAGTGTTGAATCCTAGGCTTAGACTCTAACTAGATGTGGAGATTGAGTAGTTCACCTATCACTTTTAATTCTGACTTGTTTAGTTGGACCACTACCTTGTCTGACTTTATAGGGACCAACTTGAGTTTCTCATATATACATGCTAGTATCACATTGGTTAAGGCTATTGAATATACTAAGTAGTTATGTATATTATTTCCAAATAATTGGATGGTTAAGAGGAAATGGGGAACCTTTATCTTATTTTTGTGAATGAGCACATTGGTGTGTGTTGCCCTTGGTTTTGGCTGGGTCTATGGGGTTAGAATTTAAATCAAGGATTTTAGTAGGATATCCCATTGCTCTATGATTTTAGTAAGTCATAAAGGGTAATGTTGGATTTGATATTTTTTCATATCTTCCACTATGTTATAAACCCCTTTACTTTGGATTAGTGGGGTTTCCATAAATGTCTTAGGTTTTTGAGGTCTTGGAAGTGGGGGATTATTCCTAGCATTTTTTTCTAGTGGGGTTGCACTAATATTAGAGGGAGTCAAGGTAGTAAGGGGATATTATTATTGTCTATTCATGAGGGTGTAGTTTTTCCTTTAGAATTAATGAAATTCTTACACCTCAATAATACCCTACTCTGGCTTATTTTATTCCTAGCTAAGGAAATCCATGGTTTCTAACACCATAATAGTACTAGGGGCTTTACCTAACTTGGAGGATTCAAGATGGTTAGGGACCACCTCATATTCTTCCATTTCCTTTTATAAGATCTCAAAATTAGAACCAAACTCCATGTAGTCTAGTTCCCTATATGTTGTCATGTTATGCACTCGACACTAGTTAGGTAAGGCTATCTCAAAGATATTAATTTTGATCCACCTATTGGGTGAAGGTTTTGGGGGGTTGTAAGGATGATTATAGTTCCTGATTAGTCTTTTATATGTGAAGTTTTTGTTATAAATTTTTGCATTAGAGTTACTCACCTACCTCTGTAGCCTTAATAATTCATTATCAAGTTTTTGTACCATTCACTAAATGGAATTTAACTCATTCTTAGTGGAATCTATAGGTGTGGTTTGGGTATTATTAGTTATGGCCAACATTACCTGGTGTTGATTTTGAGGGGTCAGTTCATGGCCCCTTGGGTTAAGGAAACCTAGTTTTTGGTTGACCCAATGAGATATGTGTTATAGGGAACAACTGAATCATTGGGGAATTCTGATTAACATTGGGTAAAATGTTTAATGTGGGCATCTACGGTAGCACATTAGGAGTCGAGGTCATTGTGTGGCCTTGAGAGTTTAGTTGCCTATCTACTTTGATGTCCCCTACATAAGCTAAGGATATGTCTGGTATGGCTGCATCCCTCCTTAGGAACATGGTTGTCCAAGGGTATAACACATTTTTATACATTTTAAGTGCTAACTAAGGGTTAGGTTGGTAAAGCAAGGTGACCCAATTGTACATATTTTGAAACCTAGAATTGAAGTTCCTAATAGGTTTATTGGGATCCCTTTTGATACAAGAAAACTACTGCTATATGATATTAGGGTCTATCACTTACCTAAATTGGATGAGGAAAGCATAGCTAAAATGGTCCCAACTTGGGATAGAGTCTTTAAGAAGATTGAGAAACTAATCATATGTTGAGTCCATTAGTGTAAAGGGGAAAATCCTACATGTGACATCCTCATGTTCCAAATTTAGGAATATCAGGATAGTTTTATAAAAAAATATATCTTCCACAGTTCATCCTATGCCTGGGGTGAAATGGGGAAGATACCTCTCAAGGTTCCTAGGTAAATCATGGACCACTCCTAGGATGTTAATGGTAGAGCCAATTAACTAAGCCATCTTAGGTTGTGAAATTAGGAGAGTTTGTGGGGACAAATTGATTGGAATCATGATAGGTCTAGGTTAGTTAAACCTAAGTTTTCTATGGAAAGATAAGGATAAATTACCAATCAACCATGGTGAGACCTAACCCTAGTAATAGGTGAACCAGTCTCCAAGATGATTCATAACCAGACAGTGGTTAATATGCTATTATTGATGAGCATAATCTTGACACACTCATAAAATAAATAACAATCCTAAAATATTCCTATCAGCCCTCCTTCTGGCACCAACTATTGTTCACTCCAATTTCTCCCAATTCATGAGATACCCATGATATTGGGTATTCCATAAAAGGGAAGATGGGGACAACTATGGAATTTTATCCTATGTTATAAGACTACTCTAGGATCAACCTAGGGCATGAGTATGGGTATTTGACTTCACAAATAGAGTCTACATGAATAGTATCCAAGAGATGTAATATTACCACCAAAATTTTGACATGAAGTTATTGCACACAGATCTAATTATAAAAGGTTATTATGGGAGTTTGAGTATTATGCTTTTATATTTATAAACATAAGTGAAAAATGTAGTTTAATCTTATAAAACACATAAAAGGGAAGGGGGATTAAGTCATAAAAGGGAACTTCTAAGTCTAAAATGAACTCAATGCATCAATCATCAAACCAAGTGACCTTGCCACAATTATACCACTATAGACTGAGTTTCACTAAAGTTATACCTCCAAGAAAACATAGTGGGAAGAGTCTAAGGAAAAAATGAGTATAGATCAAATATGAGCCCTCACTAAATATGAGTACTAGGAGTTTTTAATTTACTACACATAAACACCCAATGATAATCTGTAGATTAACACATAAATTAAAAATAATATTAAAGGGAAATGAGAGATCTCACATAGTTACTATAATATCCAAGCACATCATAACCATATCACACATAATGTAGAAAATTATTAATGTAATTAATCTATCATCAACAAGCATTAAAAAATGGATATGAAAGATAATTGAGACACAAAATAAATCCTTCACAAAAAATAGGAATTATATTCATTAAAAAGTGAGTGATGTTACAATAATTGATCTTGGACAACTCTACAGTCTAAAGAGATGAAGGAAAAGTAGGTGAAATCCTTGCTATAATCTGATTACACTTTTGATCAAGTTTTGGTTAACCCCTATATTATAATATGACTTTGCCTCATATAGGTGAAGATGGCATTCACTTACAAATAGTGTGAGATTCCCATCCTAGGCCATGATGGCCACTCATTATAGTGTAGCTTTAATTCAAAATTCAAAAAAATAAATCCCATTAAAAACTATAAAATGATTTATAGGGGACCACTTAGTTGATACGCAGAGGTTCCTATGAAGGTCTAGCTTTTAACTATTTCAATCTCACATCTCTTGCTTCCAATATGGCTACCACAAGGTAACATTCCTTATCCAACTTAGCAAGAAACATCAGGGTCTCCCTAAATATCACCTTGGATTTAGTCACCAACCTCTCATAGACTTGTAAGGGTGATTCCATTAACACTTAGACCACAAAGACCTGGTTGATGTTAGTCATGGATTATGTTGATAGATCTAGAACTACATGGGCCCATTCTTTGTTTGTTTTAGTGACCTCCCTCATGACTTAGTTGAATTGATCCAGGTGGAATCCAAATTCCCCCTTATTCAATAGGGTTCCATATGAGTGGAATAACACATAAATATTATCCTATTTTAAGTAGGTCAATATCTTCTTCTTGCCTTCTTTTAAGGGTCCAATTACAGTATGTGCCACAACCAACCAATCCTCCATAGTTACCTTCATGTTTTTGGTGTATGTCTAATATAACCCCAAGTTTGAGGTTGGAATTAGTTTAAATTCTAATAACATGCCTTTGTTAACCACCACCAACATCTTCCTACACTTTCTATTTATCTTCGCAATCCTTTCTAAATAAGCATGAGTTTGATAAATAAGCACATTGGTCTCAACTAGAGTCTCCACTACCTTACCAAAAATTGAGAAGAGTAGTAAAAGGGCATCTTTGACCTACCTAATCATATTTATAAGGAAAAAACTCTTCACCTAGGCTTCTAAGGTCTAAACCTAGATTTTCATGTCCTCAAGGAAATTCTTTGACATATCATGAGTTTCCCAAAGAATGGAGAGTGGATCCACAATCATCTTGTCTTCCATAGTGGAATTCCTTAATTTAGTGAGGGAAAATAGATCTTGATGGGTCTGCCAAACCATTGGATTCCCTTCTTAGATGAACCTTTGCATTAGAATCCTCTTCATACTTTTCAAAGCTCAATTGAATCTCTACTATACATTTGGGTCACTTTAGAGGATCATTTATGGCACCTATGAACTTGATATTATTCCCTAGGTTATGGGAGGTTTAAGAGGGGTGGTCAAGATGGTGGTGAAGGGTGAAGGATGAGGTGGATTATAAATGGGGGAGGTGGAAGGGATGAATGAGGAAATTAATGGAGGTAGAGGGGGTATGTGAGTGAAAGGAGGAAGAATAAAAGGGGAGGCCCATAGGAACATCTATGCCCACCACTGATCCTAGGTCATTCTCACTTGAGGGGTAATTACTTCTAGGAGAGGGGTGTAAAATAAAAGGGAAGAGATTAATTGGTTGATGTCAATTCTCTTGGTACCTAAGGTAATGGAAAGAAGGGATCAAGAAGTAATGAACTAAGATGCTATGGCTAGGGCTGAAGGAACCATTGAGCCTAATGTATTAGGTTGGATTGGAGTAGAAGGCCTTCAAATTGAAGCTAGAGTATGAGCTACCTTCTACTTCTTCTTGGGCCTCTTACATGGGTCATCTTTGGATGTTATAATGGAAATATTAGTTAGGATAGTAGGAGATGTGAGTAATGATGGTAGAGGAACTAAAACTACTAAGGGAAACACTGAGATGATGGAAGGGGGGACTAAGATAGTTCATGCCACTAGCAATATGTTCCCAAGGGTTGTATCCATGTTTATCAATGAAGATGTGATTGATGGTACTTGGATTGAATGAAAGCCTAAAGAAGGAACCATAATGTTTCTAAGTTGTGAAATAGATGAGGCAAAGGGGAATGAAGAGGTAAGGATGCTCAAAAGGACTAAAGCCAAATTTACTTAGGTAAATGATGGAGGGGGTGTAATGGGGAAAAGAGGAAGGACCACTTGGAGGGCTTGTGGGAGTGTAGCACAACTTGTGGGTATTAGGACTAAGAGATAAAAAGTGGAGGGATTGAGGGTTGGAAGGGAGATGGAGGAAATGAGAGGTGTAAGGGGTGGAACCTATCTAGTCTTTCCCCAAGATTGTTGGTCAAGTCAAACCTCAGGGCCTATGTGATTCTAGGTCGAGGCATTGGTGGTTAAGTTGGCTAAACTTAGGTTGCCTACCATTGAGTGATGTAAGTCTAGTTTGGACATGGCCAGACTATTGGAGCTATTAAAGGAGGAAAAGGTAGAGCTAGAGCTAGGGTGTGAGGAGTGACTAGAGGATGTAGAGCTAGGACACAAGGAGTAGGAGTTACTTGAGGAGGTGGAGTTATAACTAGAGCATGAGGAGGAGAATGTGGTAGAATGCCCTACAAAATCCTCCTAGATATAGTGGGAGGATCTAGTATTGGATCTTTTATAGATTGAGCATGAGCTGGAGGGGGAGCAGATGGGCCCATCTAAACCTTATTTCTTTTCTTATTTTTATTCATCATGATCTAGGATAATACCTCCTATCATTAACAACATCCAAGTATAGCTCATCATCATCCTCCATTTGATGACTTTAGTTTATATTAAGGCAAGTGGAATACCATTATAAGTGAGCTCTAATCATCCCCTTAGGGTCCCAATACTAGAGCTTGACTCTCCCTAGGGTGAAGGAGTCCCACTTGGCTACCATCTACTAGAGGGGAGGGAAGACCTTGTATATATTGTCCTTAATAGTGATTGATAGTGATGGGAACACATTCTATTGGTGGCCTATACAAAATCTAATGATACCTTCTACCATCTAGTAGGTGATCTCCTAATTTGCCAAATGATTTAGTATAAAATATGATAAGTGGAGGGGCTACTTAAAGACACTCACAATTTAGATCATGGTGCCTTTTTTGTAGTAGAAATAGTCCTTGATGGTGGTGATGGAGTCCTAGATTATTTATGATAGATGGGGCACCAGGGTCTCATTAATCATGTTGTATACCACCAAATAGAAGTGCTCATAGATGTCCTGAATGTGGTTTTGATACTGGTGGCCATATAGTTTCTATAAAATAACATGGACCATTAAAACCCTAAGAACCCAAGCATGAAATGCTAAAGGCTTGAAGGAGAGCATCCTATAGACTGCATCTATAAGGTAGCTCATTATATAAAAATTACCTCTACATCAAGCCTATACGATGACATTGACCAACTTAAAGTTGATTAGTCCTCCCATGTCTAAAACATAAGAGCACATAAATATCATATGGAGGAGGGGAACCCATAGTTCATTAACATGCAAGCATACCTAAGCCCTAAATAATCAATTTAGTATAATCATTCCTATCTAGACTTCTTCCTAGAAGGTGTGGAATATGTATGCAAATATTTACTCCTTATTGAGCCATTTGGCATCCAAGTTTTTAGCCCAATATTATAGTACATCATATATTTATAAGGTCTCCATCTAGGCCTTCACTACTACAACATCATAAGAGAAGGTGAAATATAGGAGGGAGTAATACTCCTTGTAGGTGTTCTCAGAGATATCAATACTCTAGTGTCAAGAGTTAAGTGAGTATACCTAGTCTTAGACCCTATCCTATACTCAGATGGTGGTGAGAAAGAGGTTTCCAAATAATTCAATTTATGGAAAAGCCTCTGGCTTGGATACAGTCCTATGAATTCCACATTTCTCTTAGGCCTAAAGGGCATCCTTGAATTTTTATTGCTAGTTGTCATTAGATACTGAGTCTCTAGGTACCTTCTTGACTTCTTTGAACATTTCGTTATAGTGCCTGAACTTGGTCAAGCTAGATGGGAATAGGGTATCCTTGTACTCAAACTTAACATTTGGGTTTGAAGAGGATGTAACCATTATAACATAATAGAGGGGAAATAAGAAGGCTCTGAGCATAGGAGGCAAGAAACACATGGGTACTTTGTGAGAATTAGAAAGCTAAAAGTTGGAGTGCTCTCAAAGTTATGTAATGGTAATCATTAGTGTGCTTTATTTAGGATTTTATAAATACATGCACACACCCTCATATATTAATGGAATTTGGGGGCTCACTTACTATGAATTCAAATTTGAGTTGGTGGTTAGATCTCCTCTCTTTATTTCTAAATCCAAAGTTATATTTAGAGCCCACGATCCTCTACTACCAATAAAATTTAGTAATGTTTATGGGATGTTTTAAAACTATCCAATTAGGTCCAACTTTCTATCTTTGTTAATACCCAATGCATGGTAGGCATGTGGTCACATCCCTTAGATGTTTCCATATTAACTCATACTTTATGTCATGTGTCATATTCTCATTGATCCTCATGTTAATGGTCAACACCTAGGCATGGATTTGTACTTTATGTCATACCCTTAATAAGGGTGAGGTGTCACTCAAAGACATGTGGAACACTATGATTGGTCTTTAGGCCTCATCTATACCACATTGAAAACCTTCCCAAGCTTTAGTTGGCCACCCACTCATCTACCTTAATGTATGATATGGCATCTTCTAATTAAGCTAAGTTTTCTTAGGCTCTAACATCTCTAATATGTTTGGGGAATAGACACTCTAACAATTTGATGATGTGGTACCTTCAAATTAGGTTAGGCTCTTATAGGATCTGACATCTCTAATATGTCTAGAGACTAGCCACTCTAACAAATCAGTGTGGCATGGAACCTTTTGATTAGGGTGGGATCTCCCAAGATCTAACATCTTTGATAAGACTAAGGAATTAATACTCTAATAACTTGATGACATGGTGCCTTCTAATTAGGTTTGGATCTCTCATGATCTTACATCTCTGACATGTTTGGGGACTGATCAGTCTAGAAAATCAACAACATGGCATCTTTTGGTTAGGTCAAGCTCTCTTAGGCTCTAACATATTTGATAGGTTCATGGACTATCCACTCATTAATCTTAGTGATATGGTGCCTTTTGATTAGGTGAGGCTCTCTTAGGCTTTGACATATCTGATAGGTTTGGGGACTACTTGCTTATTCATCTTAATGATGTGGCACCTTCTGATTAGGTTGGGCTCTCTCAAGCTTTGACATCTCTGACAGGTCTAAGGACTGACTGTTTTAACAACTTAGTGACATGTTGCCTTTTGATTAGGCTATAATCTCTTGGGATCTAACATCTATGATAGGTCTAGGGACTAACCACTCTAATAACTCAATGATGTGGTGATTTTTGATTAGGCCATTTTCCCCTTAAAACCCATAAAAAGACTAATAAGTGAAAATATGCACAATACACTTAATACTTGTTTATCATTAAGATTTTGATTCATTGTGAAGGGTGGTGAGTCTATTTCTCTGGGAAAGGAATGAGACTTTAAGAACTTCCTTTGAAAGTGGACCTATAATTTTATCATGCTAATTTATAAAAGAACAAGCCTACGTTAGTCACAAAAGTAAATAAGGCTTGTTATTTCTTAGGGAAATTGGGGGTAACATAAAATTATAAGGATTTTAGTTTAGGTAAAGAAGATAAGAATAAAATAACAGACCTTGAAGCTTTGGTTCATATGATTTTTTCAAAGGGGTCCCTAATTTTGAGGACAAGGGGGCATGTTGGCCAAAACAATACATATTTATGAGGGCCCTGTCATAGTTAAATCCTTGTTCTTAGATAGTTTGGCAATCAATAATCATAAAATTAAACAAGTATTCTAGTGAAATATGAATATCTTGGCCCTTATTTGTATTAATGTTTTTAACCCTTTAATTATGTCTCTCTAGGTTGGGGTTACCTAGCTTCTTATTAAAGGGGTATATAGAAATGAAAATTTACAAGGGTGATAATCAGATCTACATTAGTCTAATTGGGTGCTAAACTCTAATATATATATATATATATATATATATACACACACACACACACACACACACACACACACACACAGACACACACACACACACACACACACACACACACACACACACACACACACACAAAATTTCTTATGTTAAGAATAGGTTAAATATAGAAAGTACAACTAAGCTATGTATATAAATGACAAAGAAATAATATAATTATATGGTTTTTATGGTAACATAGTATTGGACCTAGAATAGGGAAGAGGTAGACTAGAAGATGATTTTGGAATAGTCATCAAATTTTAGATTGGATGTTTATAGATCTACAAATATTAACATCAACCTAGGATGGTTACATCAATGCTATTGTTTGAGTTAGATGTAAGTGTCTTGTATGAAATACCTTTTGAAAAAGGTTGTGACCATCTAGATAATTATGGGTTTATCTTCTCCTTTGCTCAAGTGTATTCAGATCTAGGTCATGAATTATCACTCCACATGAAATGTCAAAACCCTAATTCTTCATCTTTATGTTAACCTTGGATAAAAATGGGCCAGTGGGAATATAATGTCGAGCTGACCCCAAATATCCCTCTATCAATAAGCACTAATTACATAGCCAATACTCCAAAGAGGGCCTCAAACTAATGTAGTTCCCCCTACATGTTGGTTTGTGTGTGAATCATGCAATGTGTGAAAAGTAAGTACAATAGTGACCTCGATTGTAACTTGGTAAATCAGGCTCTTGGGATGCTTCTTTATTACTTCAAAATTGTATATTTGATGTTATTATGATTGGTATGGAATAAGGAATATTTGTTCAATGGAATGCTTTATAGAGTTCTTTTGATAAGTTACCTTGGTCTCTCTTCATCTTTTATGGGTTTTACTAAGTGGGGTATGAATGAGGGTTGATATTGTATTTATATGAATCTATTTGGAGAAGTAATTCATGTTAAGGCACTTATTTTGACCATTAGGATATGCTTCATTCGAAAAATATATGACTTTAGGGTACTATACACTTGTATCAGGTCAGGACACTAGAGTTAATGCTAGTGTTTATCTTGAATGTTAGTGTCTAGGGAACATGAAAGTAGTTATAAGCTCAAAACTTATAAAGGTGGAAGATAAGTGAATTCTAATCATTTTGGGAAAGATATAAGGCCTAATTAATTAATATAAGACTAATCAAACTAATATATAGGCCAAGGGGCATAAGATAATGTAGATGCAAGACTTACAAAAGTGAGAAAACGTCCAAAACTGAGAAGAATAGCCAAGGTCTAAGTTTACCAAGTGTATAAGACTAAGGTGTTATTTAATCCATAAATATTATCTAAATTTATCTCCCCTTTAATCTATTAATGTAATTTATAGTTTAAAGGAAAGGAATGTGTACCTAGGTGTGTATAACACACATTATCTTTGCATGTTCCCAACTTGAGTGCTTTGTTTGTGACTGATCTAAAACCAAGAGCATGTTATAGTATATAATCAACACATATAGTATATAATTTAAATTAATTGGAATATATTGAAATTTGAATAACAAGGTTTAAGAGTACACGTGTGTCGATGTAATTGCCTTGCTTATTAGCAAGTTGATTTGAAAAATATGTATCTTTGTAAGGATCTAAAACTGAGATTAGGACAAATATAAATAAATATTGAAAGTGCATATATCCAAGGATATATATATATATATATATATACATATATATATATATATATACATATATATATATATATATATACATATATATATATATATATATACATATATATATATATATATATATATATATATATATATATATATATATATATATATATAGAGAGAGAGAGAGAGAGAGAGAGAGAGAGAGAGATGCCCCAAACCTTGGAGTAAAGGTGATTTGCCACCTAGTAGTTAAGATTAACTCAACTGTGTAGCCCAATCATACTTATAACTTGGTGATATTGGATGATACAATCAAGTCCAACATAAAAAATTGATACAAGTGAGTGATTTAATCACATCAACCATACCAAAAATAAAACCAACTACTATAGTAGACTAGCTTAATAAAGTCCATAAAAGTCTGACTGGGGTATCAGTACGTAAAAGTCTGTGATGTGATAACAATCCATAAAAGAGTTTTAGAATATAAAATAAATTTAGATTTTGTAATATTAGGCACAAATTGCATAACATATGCACCTTAAATATGTATCATGATGAAAATGTGTATAACAATGATACCAATGTATATAATTATGCCACAACTATGAATCTAAATCTTATAACTGTGTGCTTTGACCAATTAAGAAAAATATGTAAGTGTGGAGAACATGCTTCCAAGGCATGCCCACACTATATATGGAGAAAATTAAAAACTAATATAAGGACCAACATGGAGAACATGTTTCCTAAACCATACCCCCATTATAATATGGAGATGTTGAATAATGAATAAGTGTGGAGAACATGTTTCTAAAGCATGCCCCCACTTAATTTGAAAATTTTGACAAGTGTAGAAAACATGCCTCTATGACATGCCCCCACTAATATTTTCCCATTTTAGGTGATGTAAATATGGGAATTGGTAGTTACTTACCTCAAAAGGATGAGATAACTATATAAACTATAAATGGAGCTCTATAGCATATAAAAATAACATGTATAGGTAGATATAACAATGAAGAACATAAAACCAATGTGATCACATGAAGGCTTAATATGGATGATAAGGATAATGGAAACATCTAGATATTAATAGTACAAGATTAACAAGTAAACAAGCACATACACAAGAGAACTCAAAATTAAGTCAAAAGGTAATGGTCCAAGGAGGTGGCAAACAAGGGGCATATTCAAATACCACACAATTGAAGGCACATGACTTAGTCAAATGTCCATAAGATCAAAGGTGACATATTCAAATGTCCATATAATAAATAATGACATATGCAAATATCAAAGAAAACATACATAGGAGTGGGATCTACAAGCAAATGAGCAAAATCAAATGCTCGAACAAGGGATACAATAACAAGGTAAGACACTTAAGGATGTGCATAAATTAAAGCATAAGCAACCATCATAAACATGTCATAGTAACCCATGGATCAAATGTGTTAGGATAAAAATGTTAAGTGTATAACATATCAAGTACCTTATATAAGATATAATCATGGATAAAGGTATGTGTAATTACATATTTAATCTAAAACATGATAATAAAATGTGATCATAAAACCATACAACTTGTGAGTATCATGATCCATTAAGTGGATGCCCCTAATGCCTACATGACATGAGTAAAGGGAAGGCCCAAAATTTGAAATAGATATATGATGTATCTGTGTATGTTTGCATCACACTCACATAGAAGTGTGACACACGTGTATGTAGAAGTATATGATATGCCATCCATCAACATGGAACTAACACATAGATGCCAAGAATCCAATAAAACATGCAGGTGCCAATTTTTTTTTTGTATTTTTGAAGGTTTTTAGTTTTTTTTGGTATTTTATAATGTTTGAAAAGGAAATATCCTCCTATGATGGCATCTAAGGGATGGGATTAGATATCTTCCCACTATGAACTTTATGTAATAATCTTGTGATGCTACTGAAGAGCACATATAGGTTTAATATCTATCATTTTAGTATCAATGATGCTTTACGTATGTAAAATATGACTCTATGGTCATGAAGTAGTAGTAGGAGTAATAGGAGTAGGGGTTAGTGGAACCCATTTTTGTGTGATATGTGGTTTTTATGCACTAAAAATAGTATAAACATGTTTAGTTACTTTGGATATATGAACATAGTTCATAGTAGATAGGGATTCTATAGAATCCACTATATGTCTTTGATGTAATCGTTTGTCAAGTACTTGCTACCTAGTAAAGGGGATTACATGTTGTTTACCCTTTTATAGTGAATGATCCTTAGTATGCTTTGTAATTAATTGTCTAGGTATAAGTTTATCCTATTGAAGAGGATGCTCATATGGAATTCTAGCAGCTATAACTCCCAAGTTGGCCTAGATGTATTTAACACACCCATGCACTATATAAATTATTGATTGAACTGTATGGATCGAAGGTCTTCCCAATAATATATTAAATATACTCATGGAAGGTATAATTGAAAATTTAGTAACCACATATGAGAGACCTACTTGTAAAGGTAGGTCAATCTTGCCAAGAACCTTTTGGGAGGTCCTATTGAATGCTATAATTGATATAGTAGAAGGATGTGAATCATAATGAGTATAACCCAAGTGTGTAAGTAATGTCATGGATCAAACATTTTCACTTTAACCATTATCAATCATAAAACTACATATAGGGTATTTATCAATGTATGCTTGAATGAATTAAGAATGAAGATCAAAGTAATCATCTTTAATCTCACTATGATCAAAAGTATTGGAAGGTCTTTGAACCATAGGAGGTGTATGCCATGTGTAAGTACCAATAATACCATCTAGTGAGTGACCATAATGTGATGGAGGAGGATGTGCATTGTATGCCATTTTCACTTTTGCTTCCTTCTTAGAGTGGGCTTGCAAAGGATTGTTAAATATTTTTTATTTTTGGTGATCTCTAGGTTGTGAATGTGATCTCTTTGGAGGATCCTCAAATGAAAGTTTTTGGTCATTAATAAGATCCTAGATCTTATATTTTATGGTATAACATCTATTTATAGAATGCCCTAGTTCTTGATGATAATCACCATAAGCATTCACGTCATATCCTTTGGGTAGAGCCCTATTTATATCAACCTCTATAAGTTGAGGGAGAGATATACATTGACACTCTAGTAACCATAGTAGTAATGAAGCTGAGAACTTAGGTAAATGGGAGAATTGTCTCCTTAGTACATTAAATAAGACAATTTGATTAGGCTGTTGTGAAACTATGTTAATCGTGGTGGTTGTTTCTTTTGATTGTGAACTTGGTACTAGATGTAGATGCAATTGGTGTGTTTTATACATACCTAAACTTATTTAATGAAATAAGATTCATTTCATGGTCCTATAAAACATGGTATAAGTTATAAAAATATTTGAATTTCTTAAAAATAATGGACTCATGTAAAGGAGCAAACAAAATTTGCTTGAATATTTCTTGTAGCTCCTTATCTTCTGTAGGATTGGTTATTTTAGCTAGCATTGTCTTATATCTCAAGACATATTCATTGATAGGTTCATTGGTTCCTTTTTTGATTTTGGTGATTTGAACATAAGAAACCTTTTCAAAAATATTAATGGAAAAGTGTGTTAAAAATTAGTTTGCAAGAGGTTTGAATGCTTTCACAGGTTGGAGAAGTAAATCATATAACCACCTCAAAGCATAGTCCTTGAGGCTTCTTGGAAATAACTTGGTCAAAATTTTATCATTAGAGGCATAATCAAGGCATGCCACATAAAATGATCAAAGATTTTGTTTAGGATCACCTTTGCCATCATAAAATGGAAACTTAGGTGCAATAAAACCATTTGGCAAAGGGCGCAAAGATATCTCAAGTGCAATAGGGTTATGAAACACATCTTATGAATCAATAACATGAGGGGATTTTAAAGTATTTTTTTCAATGTTTGTAACCTTATCCTCCAATGTTTTTATAACTTGAAGAAGTGTTTGCATTTTAGGCCCATTGGGGTTTAGATTAGTAAGTTAAGTAGCCACTAAGGGGGATAGAAACATGGTTTGAGTAGTAATAGGCATTGAAATTGGTATTTGTGTTAAAACATTTTTTAGCCTTGTAGTAGATGTAACAATAGTAGTTTCAAAAAAAAAAGAAGGTTGGAAGACATAATCTATGCCTCCACTAGATGTAGGTAGATTGATAGGTATGAAATCAATTATATTACCTTCTAAGGATTCACCATCATTAGGTGAGGAAGCCTGAGTTTTATCTTGCTTACTTATTTAATCTATTGTAACATATAAAAAATTATCTATTAAGCTTTTTTCATTGTTTAGATGAGTAATAAATGGTTATTTATTCCCTATTTTGAATTGGATTTTTGCACTAATATTTTCTATTACTTCTCAAATGAAAAAAGTTAAAATTTATAACAAAGTATAACAATAAGTAAAACTTAGAAAACCCTAATTAACCTAGGGTTTGATTTTCAAAGATTGGGGTCACCAAATGTTTAACCCTTTAATGAGGTCTCTCTACATTGAGGTTACCTAGTTGCTTATTAAAGGGGTATATAGAAATGACAATGCACAAGGGTGATGATCAGATCTACAAGATGCCAATTGGGTACTAAACTTATATATAAACATACACTAAATTTACTATGTTGAGAATAAGCTAAATATAGAAAGTACAACTAAGTTATATATATAAATGACAAATAATTAATATACTTGGCTGGTTCTAATGCTAACACAATGTTAGCCCTAAAGTAGGAAGGAATCAGACTAGAAGATGATTCTGGAACAATCATCATATTTTAGATTGGATGCTTCTTGAGCCATGAACATTAACATCAGTGTGGGATAGTTGCATCAATGTTACTATCTAGGTTTGACCTAAGTGTCATGTATAGAATACATTCTAGAAAATGATGCGACCACCTGGATGCTTCTAGGTTTATTTTTGCCTTCATTCCAGTGCATTTAGATCTAGGTCATGGAATTTTTTTCCTCATGAAATGTTAAAGCCCTAGTTATTCATCTTCATGTTAACCTTAGGGGAAAATAGGTTAATGTGCACATGATGTTAAACTGACCCCAAAGACCCCTCTATTAGTGAGTGTTTCCTATATGCAATATAAATTACATGATGTGCATGAATTAATATTGTATTGGATAAGATAGAGAAAACCTACACTTTGATTATGGATAAACTTAATAATCAGGAACATGACCAATATGGGGATTTTCTAGACCTAATTAGGGGATCACTTATATCATTTTTCACAACAAATCATGATAGGAAGGGTTCCAAAGCCTACAGTCTAACACAATCACACAACAACCCTAAAAGAGTCCTATGATTTGATGTTCACCTATGTAATAAACAAGAAATTAAACTTTTATAATAACAATAAAAGTAAATTAATCTAGTGTGCACCAAAGCTTGTGGCATAAAGTGAGGGGTTATATGCAAAGTAATAAAATATGTATAGGGAACTTCAAATAAAATAAGTATGAGTAACACCCTAATATATAAATTATGAAGAGTAATATTATTCAAGCCAACACTTATGCTACTTTTATCTACTAAAAGAGAGGAGAAAAAAGTTAGAATATACTTACCTAAATGTGAACCCGTCATGATTCAATCTCTCCCTTGGCAAATGGGGATTTGAAAGAGGTTGTTATGGTTTGTAAGGATCACTTTGTTAGGCCAAAACATCCAAGAACTATCCAAAAGATTAGATTATCCAAATAAGAAACCTACGCTAAGACTCCTCAAGTAGAAAGGTGAAAGAGAAAATTATGAAGAAGCACGATTGAATAATAACTCTTTATTGAATATTCTTAATAATGACCAAAATGACCTTGTATATATAAGATTATCTCACTTGAAAATCATTTAGACATGTCAGCTATGCTAGGTTAACTAGGTTGACCTAGTACATTCTCAGGATAATGCCTAAAGTTTGTGTTAGGTTAGTCGAGATGTAAATAAGTCAAAATAGCTAAAGTGACCCTAGAATACACTAGGTCGACCAAGTTGACCTAGTGTATTGAATAGGTAAAAAGGGTGTAAATCAAGGAGAAAAAGAGGAAAATACTAGAGGAATGTGCAAGGGATGATAAATAGCTTAGGGAAAGGTTTTAGGAGCTAAATGGATTGGGAATAATGTGGCAATAAGGGAAAATAATCTTAAAAAGCACCAAAGGTCTGCCCACCCCTTTTTTGATGCACCTCTTAAGGCATGCACTTAGAGAGATTGAGTCACAATGAGTTCTTACAAGATGTAAAGCATCGGTATTTGATAAAAGTTAAAAATATTATGTGTATACATATACCTCACTAAAATCTCATTATGTGTCACTAAGGTGTAACAGGGGATGGTGCTTCAAGAAAGAACATAAGGACACACACAATGTTGATGCTAAAAAAAAGTTGCAGTATTTTAAAAAGCATAAAATAATTGAAAGTAAATGATTGAAAGGGAAACTAATCTAAGAAGTAAATAACTAAAAATAAAATCCAATATGTACCTTGAATTACCTTTTATCATGGGATGGTTTTCCGTTGTGTTTTTAGTTTTGATTATGTAGGGCACAGAGACTACTTTTGACAAACCCTAAAATACAAAACTAAAGATAAAAAACAAATAAACACAAGAAAAGCCTAGATAACTGGTGTTATGTGGATGGGATGTACTTAGGAATTTGGCAAGTTGGGTGATAAGTGATATGTTAGACCAAATGACCAAGTCAAACAAGAGTAAATTGAGTAACTAAAAAGCCAAGGCTACTAAAGATAAAAAAACTCAAATAAGTAAACCCCAAGTAAGAATAAGGCAAAGTAACTAATTCAAACCAAGGATACATGTTTAAAAAGGAATGATAAGCAAGATAAATCAATGGTAAAAATAAAAACATAATGATAAAATAACATTGATGAGTGAGTAGTAAAAATCCACATCTCACTCAACAATGGAAAAAGGGGATGCATAAAATGGAAAACAACATTGATGAGTGAACAGTAATAAACCACATCTCACTCAATAATGGAAAAGCGTAAAAACTCAAGTGTTCATAATACCAAGACAACAAAATCATGATAAATGAGAAAGGGAAAGTAGAGTAAGTGTAGTAAATGTAAAATGAAGTGAATAATATGATCCAAAGTTGCTCAAATAAGTTGTTTTTCATCTAAAGATAGATATAATTGAAACAAAGTAGTGCTAGCATGTTTTTAAGAAATGAAGAAGTTAAAGAAGAGGGAAAATAGATTTAGAATCACAATTTGGCTATCAAGGGGGGAAAATGAAATAGGTGGAGGGGCTAATGAAGGAAAAACTAAGCTAAAGAGAACTCTTTATCGAAGTCAAAACACTCAAATTTGGTTTGTCAAAATAAGAGGACTTTCGACCTTAGGAACTTTGAAGAACTTCTCTTAGTGACATAAGTTTTGGGTCAATAAATAAAGTATATAGATCATACCATGAAGGCTATATTCATGAAAAGTGAAATGGACCTACCTCCACATGTTCCTCACTCTTTAGGACCCCTTATAGAGCCATCGATCTACTAAAAATATTAGGTACTTGCATATTTTTTTTTTTTGAATTCCCTTATTCTAATCTATTGGCCTACTACACCCCAAAGGACTTCAGATCTATGTGAAGCTGATTGTGGAGTTTGAGCTTCGATTGGAGATAGGAGATGTGCTTATAATCACATCTTTTGATGTGATTTGAATTTTGAGATTTGTATGTTGCCTTTTAGATATCATTGCCTTTTATTTTTAAATTATTTGGCTTTTAAATTTCTTGATGGATTTTTATATTCCTCCTCCATATAGATTTGAAAAACTAAACATGGGTGCTAAATATGACTTTCATTTGAAAACTTTGGGACAAGATTAGTAAGAGAGAGAAACTTCAATGAGCATGGGGTCTAAGAGTCTCATAAATTTAGGTGAAATAAAAGTGCTATCTTGACTTCAACCTTGTTTTATCTAATGAGGAGATGTGAGAAAGGGTAAATTAAGAGGAATGATACATGGAACAATTTAAATTACTTCAAATTTCAAAAAATGTGACAAAGGGAAAAAAGAAGGGATACAATGATAGTAAAGGTGATTCCTTATCATAAGAATGAGGGAAGTGGAGGAAAACATGCTAACATATATTGTTTGAAAATTTAATCTAGCAATAGAAGTAAAAGCTAAAGTTTAAGAACAAGGATCACAAAGAACATGAAAAGAATGGTAATTTTATGAGGGATTCTGGGTCTTATCCATGGTCTTACAAAGCAACTCATAAAATAAAGACCTATGAGGGTGATAATAAGAAAGAGAAAAGAAAAAGTGAGGGAGCCTTTATAAAAAGCACCTCACAAAATAAAAACCCAAAGGATGCCAAAATAACATTGGCAAGTAGAAAAAAGAGAAAGAAAATAAGTAAAAGATGGTGGTTTTGTGAGGGATGCTGGGTCTTATCTGCAATATCACAAAGCAACTCACAAAAGAACAACCCCAGGGGCACTAAATCAAAATTAGCAAATAGAAATAATGAAAAATAAAATAAAATGTGAGAAAATAAGGGAGACTATGGTGCATCAAGAAACTCAAAGGCCAAAAAGGGAAGACTAAAGGTTTGTGAACAAGAGGGAACTAATATAGAGGGAGAGACCCATGCTTAAGTAACCTACAAAAAGTATTATATAGATATAGATATATAGCATAATAAGAAGGAAATGATTAGGTGAAGTATGTTTTTAGGAATTGAGCATTGGTGGGTTCTTTGAAAACATGGCCTTCATTGGTTTGAAAGTGGTAGGTACTTGGACCAAGAATATATTTAACTAAGTATGGGCACCACTATTTTTGGGAATAATTGTCACTTTTGTCATGAGTGTAGTCTAATTTAAGGACAAGATCAAGATTAAATGTGCAGATTTTGACATATTTATTATGTTTTCGAGCAATGCGAGCCTTATATTAGTAATTATATTATAAGGCAGAGAGGTGACATTCATCAAGTAGATCAAGAGCATGAAGGAAAGATTCATGCAATTATTCATTAGGAATGATACCATGAAGAGATATGAATAGAGAAGTAAGTTCAACTTTGAAAGGAAGAAATGACTCATAATCGTAGACTAGAGAAAATGGAGTTGCCCCAGTGGCAATATGAATGCTAGTTTGATAGGACCAAAGTGCAAGATATAAATGAATATGCCAATCCATGTGGGTTTCATGAATTATCCTTTGAAGGATTTTATTGAGAATATTATTAGTGGCCTCAACTTGACCATTGCATTGTGGATGATAAGGAGTGGAAAATTTATGATTAATCTTAAAATTTGGTGCAAGTTATTTAACATGTTTATTTTTGAAATCACCACCATTGTCAAAAATGATGGTGTGAGGAACACCAAAATGGAAAATGATTTGTTTAGGAATTAACTTGTAAATGGTAGGACCTATAACATGACAAGTTTTATGGCTTAAAACCACATTTTAAAGTACTCAGTAGTGATGATAATAAAGATGTGCCCATCTTGGGAATGAGTAAGTTTACCAATGAGATTAATCCCCATGTGGAAAATGGCCAAGGAGATTCAATGGTTTGAATTTTAGATGGTGGTGAATAAATGAGATCATTATGAAGCTGATAAGGATAATTTTCTAGAGGAGGCCAATAGTAACCCATACATAAACATTTGTGAGCTGTAGTGTGTCTGCTACAATGACCACCATAAATTCCCCCATGTGCTTGTTCAAGTAGATGAGGGACCTCATATTTCATGACACAATAGAGCAAGGTACCTTCAACATTGTGATAATAAAGGATGTTATGTCTCAATATGTACTTGAAATCTTGTTTGTGAAGATGTGTCTTTTCATGAGAATCCATGTTCTAATAATTAGATGATATCTTGATACTAAGGACATTATCAGATGGTGATAACTTCAATGTGGAAAATAAGTGAATTAGGAGGGTGAGTAGATGATGGGATTTGATTATTTATATGATAAAATAAGGATAAAAAAACTTGATGTGGATGAAAAAGAGATGCTGAAGAGGCAAGAGAGTCAGTAATGGAATTTTGATCTATAAGAATAGGCTCAATTGTAAAAGAGACAAAATCCTTGGCAAGATTGATTGCAATTTGATGATAGGAAATAAGGTTTTCACTTTTTCATTGATAGGCACCACTAACTTGATGAAAAATGAATTGAGAATCACTCAAAGCATGAAGGTATTGTATGTCTAAATCAAGAGTAGCTCTCATACCTAAGATAAGAGCTTTGTACTCCGCCATGTTGTTAGTGACATCACATATAAAATAAAAAATTAAAGGAATGATCTTGCCAAGAGGAATAGTGAGAATGCAACCCACCCTAACTCTTTGAAGGAATTTATCCCCATCAAAGTAAAGGGTCCAAGTATCCTCATGTAAGTTGACATTAATTTTAGGAAGCTCCTCGATAACTACCTTGGATTAAATAGTACTAGAGGGAGGGGAAGATTCATCAAGTTGATTAGCTATAAGATCAATATTAAAGCTATGAAAATAATATTTAAGAGAGATTTCTTGATTAAGACCTTTAATATAAAGTATATTATCATCTGGAAGGTTATCTTGAAGGGAAAAAGTGGTTGGAATAGGAGTGGTGATAAGTTGGTCAGCTATGACTTGCCTTTTGACAAATTTTAATGTGATAATGTGAAGATAAAATTCCATTAGTAAAATCATCCACATGCCAATTCTATCTCTTGGAAGAAATGATTTGGAGAATAAATGATGAAGGGGTTCAAAATGAATGATGACATATGTGGTTTGGTAAATCATGTAGTGATGAAACTTTTTAGGGGAAAAATAGATAGTGAGGCAATCACACTTAATTTTAGTATAATGTGTTTCATAATTGATGAGGCCTTGGCTAATATAGTAGATGACATACTCCTTGCCCATATCATCTTATTGGGAAAGCATTTCCCCAAATGAAATAGGTGTGGAAGAAGTATAAAGAATGAAAGGTTTATCATTAGAAGGAGGATGAAGTGTAGGTGGATGACATAATAACTATTTCATATTGTCAAATGCTTTTTGACATGGATTTGTCCATTCCAAGGTTATACCTTTCTTAAGAAGGGAATTATCAGAGTGAATTTGATAAGCAATCTTGAGAATGAATCATCTAATTTCCCCAAGTTTACCTAAGTAGGTATAAATATCAGGAATAAAATGAAGAATGGGCATGTTGATAATAACATTAATCTTAGCTGGATCAACATCAATTCCATAGAGAGAGACTAAGAATCCTAACAATTTTCTAGATGTAACTCCAAAAACACATTTTAAAGGATTAAGTTAGATGTTATATTTAAGGAGATGGTCAAAGATGATGGCAAGATTAGAAAGGTAGTTTTTATGATGCTTGGATTTGGTGATAAGATCATCCACGTATGTTTTGAAAATTTTATGGATGAGGTCATGAAAGATATGAGTAATTTCACGTTAGTAAGTGGCCCTGACATTTTTGAGACCAAAGGGAATTTTTACCAAACAATAGGTGCCCCATTCCATGGTGAAAGTAGTCTTATGTTGTTCTTTAAGAGCTATATGAATTTGATTATATCCTAAAAAGCCATCCATAAGAGATAACATTTCATATCCAATCATAGAATCAACAATATCATCTATTTAAGTCAAAGAAAATTTGTCTTTAGGACAAGCAAGATTAAGATTGTGGAAATCAATGCAAATATGAATGACCATAGTGACCTTCTTTTAAACAGGAACAATATTGAAAACCCATTCATAATAATCTATAGGTTTAATAAATTTAACATCAAGTAGTTTGATGATTTCTGTATGGCATAAGTTGGTAACTTCAAGGGGAAATTTGAATTTCTTCTAATGTACAGGTTTAGCATCAAGATAGGTAATGATGTTATGAACCACTATGCTAGGGTCAATGCCAAACATGTCTTGGTAAGACCATGTGAATGCCTTTTGATACTTATAAAAAAATAGGCTAAAATTATCATGTTCAAAAGGTGAAAGTTCTTTAGAAACTATGATTATTTGAGGGCACGAGGGAGTACCATATTCAATATGAGTTATTTATTCAATAAGCATGGCATTGCCATCTTGAAAGTGGTATGGTGCATTAGATAAGGAGGAAATTGGATTAGTTTTAGGATCAATGCTAGAGATAAAGTTGTTGAAGCGAGGAGTTTTAGTTTTAAAATGTCCAAGTTTATGATGTTTTTGAGGGAGTTGAGGTTCCTGGGAATAAAGTAATTGAAGAATAGCTTCATCACTAGGCAAAGTAGGAAGAGGACCACAATACTCAACATCTACTTCTAGATCTAGAATTTGGTTACCATGACGATCATATTTAGAATGTATTTGATGAACATTGGTTGCATTAAAATCAAGTGTGACTTTAGGAGTATAAGAAGTAGATGGAGTAGATTTGTTGGGAAGATCCAAAGGAGGTAGAGAAGGTGAAGGTGTTTTTAGAGGTTGGGTAGGTGTAAGTGTTTCTACCACCCAAGGGGAATTGATAAAAGGAGGATTAATAGGAAGCACATAACCCTCAAGTTCTAAGTGTTTAGCTACATAAATGGTATGCACATCCTAATTGAAATCATGAATTTTGGCTAAGGTCTTTTGATAATGTAAGACATCCAAGTCTCTTAATTGAGCTTAGACAATGATATATTTGTCATCATATGTAGGAAATTGTACATGCTTAGGATTTAGGAGGATATTTAGAAGGTGAAATCCCAAGATTACTGAATGTTCTAGGAGACATGATGAGAGGATCTTGAAATAGTTTAGCCACTCCCAAATCATTGCAAGTAAAAACATATTCAAGTAAAGATGGATCTTGAGCATTGCATGGAGGGGGAAAATTGGTAATCTCATCCATGAGAGGAAGGAGGAAAACATTATAAAATATATGGAGGTAATCTAGTGGTGTTGCAAGTATGTTGTAATTCATAGGGCTCATCATCATCAGAATCTACAAGATTAACTTGTAAATCAAGATTCATATTGATGAACTTATGTAAAGGAGAATTATTAATTTTAAGGATCATAGGAATATGATATTGTGATTTAGGATTAGGTAATTGGATACTCTATGGGTTAGGATCAACTTCATGCTTATAGTGTTTTCCATTATGGAGAAATTTAATGCATTGACTATCGAAAGAAGCAATGGACCTCATTTGATGAGTCTATGGATGACCAAGGATTATATTATAAGATAAAAGGAAGGTCAAGAACCATGAGTTTGGTTTGAATGGTCTTAAGACCAATGGTTAAGGGAATCCATATATAACCAAGTGGCTTTTGATTAGTCTTGTCAAAACCATGATAAGTAAGATGAGTTTGTTTAAGATGACTTTTAATATAACTAAGTTATTGTATAAGCCATAAAGAGGTTAAATTAATACCAGAACCTTCGTCAACTAATTTTTTTTGAATGAGGGTGGTATTAATGGCTATTTTGATTAAGAGAGGTAGATAATTGACATGAAAGAGGATTTCATCATTAATAATGTCTTCTTTAAGGAATTCCATGGAAGGTTTTGAAGAAAGACACATATATTCGATGGTATTAATTTTAGTTGGTTGAGAATCAATAGAAGGTGGTTATTCCTCTAAGGAAGATGGATCTTCAATCTCTTGGCATTTTTGCATAATAAAATTTTGATGATAAGGTGAAGTGCAAACCAACTCCATAAGATAAATCTTGCATGGCATAGAGTTAAGTTCTTCAATAAAATTCCAATGAGATTTAGAAAAAGAGACATGGGGTTTAGAAGAATAATTAGACTTTGAAGGAATAGATGTGGTTGGAGGATCAAAAAGAGGAAGTTATTCCTCAGGTGATTTTACTTCAATATTGATGGTGGTGGTATATTTAAGTAATTGTTCCTCCAAAGAAGCTTTCTTAGGCTTGATAACAAGATCTTTGTGGGTAGGTTTCTGATGATAGTTAACTTTAGCCGTATTGACATATTAAGAGTTGTTAAAGTATTAATCATAATTGGTATCAATTGTACAAACATCCTTGGAAGTTGTTTGATTATGGGAAGAATATTTTTGGTTATTAGTTGTAAAAGCTTTGGAGGATTGTCATTTTTGAGAAGTATTAGTGTATTATTGATGATGATGTTTGATCATGGTTTCATGGTCAATACCAAGCATGTAAGAAATAACACATTTAGAAATCCCTCTACAATATTCATGAGAATGTCCAATGTTGGCATGAAACTAACAAAAGAGATTGGGGTCATACCACTTAGCAGGAGCATTAGGATATATGAAAGGTTTAGAGGGCAATAAAAATTGTCTCATTTGATGTACCAAAAGAGGTATGTAGATGGTAAAGGAATATCATTTTTGGAAACTCTTGATTTGGCTTAATAAGTGTTACTAGTGATAGAATTGGATGTTTGGAAAGATCCTTTAAGAATATTAGAATTAGGTTCAAATTGCTTCATAATAAAGTATTGCTATTTAGATTGGTCAAAAGCTTCATTAAGAGTTTGAGGAGCAAAGGTTATAACCTTGTATTGAAGAGTGTGAGTTAAAGTAGTTGTAAATAATTTGAATAAGTTATCATCACACATATTATGATTGGATTTATGAGCTAGGGATTCCCATCTTTTAATAAAGTCATGAGTTGATTCATTGGGAGTTTTCTTAGCATTTATGAAATGGCTAAGACAATTTTTAGGAAGATCATTATTTTGAAATTCTTTAACTAAAGGATTGACTAAATCTTCAAGTTTCCAAATAGAATGTTGAGGTAATTGATTATACCATTCTAATACATCATCAATAAAAGTTTTAACTAAGAGTTTAGTAGTGGAAAATGTATTAGTTTGGATCCATTCTTTGTAGAGATTACCAAAGGCTTTAAGAAATGAGGTGGGTTCTTTAGTCCCATCATATTTGATAATTGGTGATTTATTACCAATGTCAATAGTTATAATGAAGGGAGATAAAGGCTCATTTTGAATGGTTTGAAGCATCTTGTTATTCATTATTTGTTGAGGAATAATATTACCTAAGGCATCTCTAAGAGGTGGAATAATGTAGTTAGGATTAGCTCGATGATGCATGATTAGAGTTTGATTAGTTACATTAATTAAGTGTTATTGAAGTTACATCATATCATTGGTATTAGAGTTTTTCATAATGTTCATTTGTTGGATTACTTGAGCTAATAGTTGGGTTGTATCAAGTGGTGGATTAGTGTTAGAAAGAACACTCCCCAAATTGGTGTTGGGGGAGGATTGTTATAAGAATTATTTTTAGTGTGATTATTAAGTAAACTAGTGTCAATCACTCCTACATTGGTTTGAATATTTTGAAAAGTTTATTGATAGGTGTAAAAAGGATTTGATACATCAAATTCATCTTGAGGTCTTATTCGGACCATGTGACAATTTGAAGATGAAGGAGGAGAAGAGGTGCCCCAAGAGTGATGGTTCTCTTGGGAAGAAAATAAAGGGAGAAATGAAAATCCCATATAGGATCTAAATAGATTAAGACTATCCAAAAATATTATGATAGGAGAGTTTCATGTAAATTTTTAGTTAAGTTCTAAAGAAAGAGAGAAAATAAACTTGATACAGGTATGGTTGAAAAACCTATTTATTTGTGCATGCATTGAATGAAAAGACTGTGAAGAGATCCTCTTTAGATTGGGAGGAAGACCTATAAATAAGAAAGCACTAAAGAAAACTTGTTTGTTAGACAAATATTTGGGTGGATTGCCTAGCAATAGTTAGATCCCAAAAGTGAAAGCTTCCTTAGGGGATATTAATCCAGACATTTTAAAAAATCAAGTTGATAAAGTTGTAAATAAGGTACTTGCATCAATAATCAAAAGGTACTAAAATCAAATACAAGAAATCTTATTAGAAGAATAGACTAGAAATGATCTAATTAGTGATAAACTAATTAATACTAGTGATAACAGGTCAGGATATGCTTTAGAAAATTTGAAAGGGGTCTATGAGTGGTCAAAAAAATTGAAAATCAAGTTTGGTTGGGGGTACATGGATGAAATCAACTTGATATTTTTTATACCATAGGTGACCAACGATGGTTGGGGTGACCAATGATGGTTGGGGTAACCATCAGTGGTTATGTCAAATCATTGGTGGTTGGGGTAATCATCAAGGGTAATGCCTAACTGTCGGTGGTTGACTGTGTAATTTTCGATTTGATCAACAACTGAATGACAAGACTACATAAATGAATTCTAGGAGTTGGGAAAGGGCTAGGTTGACTATGAAATGGAATAAAAACACATGAATATTGACAAACAAGCACTTATCTTACCAAAAATTAGTTGGGTGGGTGGTTGATGTAGTTAGTCTATTGGTGGAATCTAGCTTGATTCCAATAGAATAATAGTACCTAAAAGCTTGGTTGAGAGGTGACGATGAGTTAGCTCTTAATAAAATGGCTGATAATGCTTGATAATGTTGACGATGGTGGTTGACCTTATTAACCTACAAAAAAAGACTCCTAAATGCTTGAGCTCTTGATAATTATTGTAGATAGATTTGACTTCCTAGGCCTCTCTCTCTTATAGGTATAAGTAAGAGGTGAAAGTGAAGGTGTAATTAGGTCATCTAAATATAATCTATGCATGAAAAGGCTTGCAACATAAATTAGACAAGTTTATATTTAGAAAATGGTTAATAGAGCTTATATGCTCTTGGTGAGAAGGTGGATCATGACCGTTGATAGTCAAGGGTCCCCAAGGCTGACCATCGATGGTCACCCTGACTATCGATAATTAAGGTCCATAGGAATAGGGTCTTGAAGGTCAGGGTTACTTAGTTAGGTACAAATAAGTGTAGATTGGTTGGTTTAGGACTGATAGGTGTAGGTGTTATCACTCTAGAGTGCACCCTATTTGAAGATGTGTACAACACACCCTCACTCCAGTTGATATAATTGGAACTTCTTAGAGTGTGTGTGACTCTTTGATGAGAAGAAAATCCAAATAGGGTTGGTTCCCTTAAGATTTTTCAATAAATTTGAACTACTGTGGTTTTGTGATTTCTAGGATGAAAAAGGAGAAGGAAACTAAAATGGGAAATCTAATTAAAAGAGGGGTGATACACCTAAATTATCTAGATCCTTTGAAGCTACTAAAATAAATGCACACACAATCAAATGAAATCTATAATTTTGTCCTTAAGTAAAAATGTTTTAGATGAAGGGTTGAAAACCTCTTCAAATGACCTACAAAAGGGTGAGATAGAGAAAGATAGGTGAGGAAGGGAACTAAAAAAAGGAGATATAGATCTCACTTATACGCTAATGCATAATTAAATACACACTATCTTCTATTAAAAACTCAAATTCAGAATGAAAACTTCTTTTATTGGTCACTGGTCTAGCTTATAATTTCTTTTCTTCCAACTTTAGGGATGTCTCTAAATGGCTTGATTAATTTAAATAAATAAGCTTTTCTAAAACTTGAAATGGCCCTAAGTGGAGCTCCAAAAATAGAAAGGGTTAGTCTTGGTTAACTAACTCAAGACTTAACCCTTTTACAATATTTAGAACATTCAATAAAATCTTTTCCCTTTACAAAATCTACATGCATCAACAAACCTTGGCATGGAAAATAAGTGGTGGAGCCAAGTTTGAAAGATTGATTTTTAAAATAAATAATACACTCTCCAAAAATCTTCAAACATGCATGAATTCAAGGTGGCATAGAAGTGTGGACGGTGGGCCCATTAAATGTCAAACTTCTCCTTTACATGGAAGACTATGCCAAATCTCTAAATAAGGAACTCCATTTGATTCATTTGAAAGTTGAGCTGGTGGAAGAGATAATCCTATTTTCATGGAGAACCAAGAAGATGTGTAACAATTTTGTCCAATCAAATTTAACTCAAGACTAGTCAAACTCTAATGGTTTCCACTTGCATGAAAAAATATGCCACATCATAGATAGAGATTGCCACTTAAACTGCCTAAAATGTTGAAAGCTTTGGATTTCATGAAAACCAAGGAGAAGCATGATTTCAATAAAAAATCAACTAAAGATTTGACCCACCCAATAAATATAACACATGCTTGCATGGACAATGATCTTGATGTGTGGGAGATATATTTATATTAAGTCCCTTTCTATTTCCTAGCCTTCTGCTCTTAGTTTCTTTCTCTATGCGTGAATTTCTTGGTATATTCTATTTATGGATTTTGTCTTTATTTGCTCTTTGACCTTTTCAAATAAAATGTCCATGATTTTCATATGTAAATTTTCCCTTGGTTATTTTCCTATGTATTTCCTTTCCAATATGGAGTTAGGAATTTATTCGGGCATTTGTTCAGTCAATTTCCCACAGACAAATTATCTATGAGAATTATTTCAGACTTTGTCTTTTCTTTAGCTCAAACTTTTATTTTTTCCACTTTCTCATGGAAAAAATGTCCATGGGAATTATCTATGGGTTTTCCTTGGTTGATTTCCCATGGAAATATTGTCCACAAGAATTATTTCACCCTTTGGACTTTGCTCTTGAGCTTTCCCAATATTTTTCGAAGGAATTCCTTTAGACTTTTTGTCTAAGTCTTCATCTTGTTGATTCATTTTTTCCTTTAGAAAAAAATTCCAAAGGAAATGTCTATATTCTACCTCTTGTCTTAAGGACTTTCTGAAAGAAAGAGCCCTTCAAGCCTTCAAAATTGACCCTTTGAAAAATTAAACCATCCCTTCAAAATTCTAGAAAGTGACATTCCCAAAGGGTACACACCCTTCAAGATTCTTCAAAATTTCCCTTGAAATCTTGAAGTGAACCTTCCCAAAGGGCAGGTACCCTTTGAGATTCTTTCTAATGACCTTTACGAAGGGTACATACCCTTCAAGTTTTCTAAGAATGAACTTTTCCAAAGGGTAGGTACCCTTCGAGTTTTTTTGGAACTACCCCTCAGAATTTTGAATTGGTATTTCTACCTTTTGGGAAAAATAGAAGTATCCTTTTGGCCTCTCAAAGTGACCCTCCAGACTTTGTCCTTTGAAATTTTCTGAAGGGTACCTACCCTTCAAGGTTTTGTAAAAGGTCCCCTTCGCTTGAAACTGTCCCTTCGAATTTATGTTTTGAGTTTTCCCAAAGGGTACATACCCTTCAAGATTTTTGGAATGAACCTTCCCAAAGGGCACATACCCTTCGAGTTTCTTGAAAAGCACATTTTCTCTTTGCCAAACTACCCATTGTAATTCTTTTAGATTTCTTATAAAGTCCTTTTAAATTTCTTTTCCCTTATATTTTTTCCCTCAGATAAAAATTCCAAGGAAATTGTTTCCACACTTAGCCCAAAAGAATTATGAGAAAGACAACAATTGGGAGATAAAACACTTGAGAAAGAGTCCCCTTGGAAAAAATCCAAAAAAATAAACCTATATTCTACTTTTGATCCCTTGCTTTCATCTGTAAGTGAACTTATAAGCTTGTAGGTTAACTTTAATGATGGCTATAGCTATATAGACAAGTTTACTTGAAAATATCTTCTTAATATATATTCCTTAATGTTTAATGCATTAGTTGACTTGTCACCATGGCCTTCAAAACCTAGATTAAATAAAATGTTTGATTGGTAATCAAACTCAACTGTAGGTACCTTTATGAGTTGTAGGTGGCCATTTGATGGATGGCCTAATCAAAGAAGTGCCTGTGAACATTATTCACAATCCATCGTGCATCATGTATATCTATGAAGTGTATTTAGCCACTAATCAATCCTTCACTTTAACATAAATCTCTCATTCAGTGAATATTTATAGGAGATTGCTATAGGGAACATCTTCAAGAGGTGTAATGGATGTAGCTTGATTTTTAATTACACCTTTTCCATGACACTCTTATCCACTTTATGAATTTATTCCTCCTATAGGCCTGTAGTTTAACTTTATCATTGCATGTGACATTGTGAGTAGGAGATATGATTTTGAACTTGCTGTAGGTGTCTTGTCTTGGAACATACTTGATTTTGTAACATTATTGTAGGTATTCATCATGACTATATTTGATACTTGAATGCCTACATATCCCTTTGTTCATGCTTTTAGACTATAATTCACTAGTTTAACTAGTTGTATAGAGGATTTGACCATTCTAGGGAAAGTTTCAAATAATAGGGGTAGTAATTTGGCCTTGAAAAGCCAAATTACTAATATTAGGTTGGTTCTAAGAGGGTCTAAGGGTACTTAAACATTCAGAATCATAGGTGTGTGAATTTTTGGTGTCTACATTTTGCCCTTTTTTGCTATGTAGGTTGCATGAATGAGATGTAAAAAAAATGGAGTATAGGTCAAGGGTCTAGTTTCCCCAAGAGTGGGAGGAGTATTCCCCCTTAAAATAAGAGTCGGTGAGGTGAAGATAAAGTGGGTACAAGTTTGATAAGTGGTAGATGGTGAGTCACTAGGTGGTGACATGAGGTCGTGCATGTGAGACACAAACATGTACATAAAATGTGATAAAAAGAGTGATAACCAAGATCATGAATAGATGAGGTTGTCAATGTTTGTAAAAATAAGGTTCAGTGCTAATAATGACAAGTGATGAGTGAATTGCATGACTGCCTATAAGCATGGTGGTTGGGAACACTCATAAATGCAAGTCTCTAAAGTGATCTCTATGTATATAGTGGGTATCCAAGGTAGGAAGTGCTCTCAAGGAAAATAAAAATGGGTCAAGTGTTGTAGGTATCTGAGGTAAGAAGTGATCTCAGTGAGACATAAGTAGGTTTGTATGCGTGAGGTGGCATAAAATGCAAAAGGGTCAATATGGCAATGTTGTCACTATGGCCAAAGGACTAGTTAAAAAGTGTCATTAAATTGCATGCCAAATGGGCCAAAAGGGACCAATGGTGAGGTGATGAGGTGGTCAGGTAGGTGAGAGAAAGGAATCTCTAAAGTATTCAAGATCTTGATGTAAATTGCATCAAATTGGGAGATTATAGGTAAAAGATGAAAAGTGGGTTTTTAGGGTATCTTGACCATCGATGGTTAGGGTCCCCAAAAGGTGGCTATCGATGATCACCCTTACCATTGATGATTGGGGGAAACCCTAAAAGTATAGGGGGTAAAAATAAAAAACAAAAGTTAATTTGTCATTTTAACTATTGGGCATTATTTGGTCAAGCTCTGGGTGATTTTAGTGCTTTGTGAGGATGGTGCGTGCTGATGTTTTGCTTAGTGATTTAGTTTATGCATGTGATAGCGTAATGACATGATTATGGTTTATGATGTGATTTATGTTCATGGTTTGTTATGATATGTTTACATTGACTCATTTATGGATAAATGCTATTGCTTATTGACATAGTTCATGGTGTGGATGCTTTTTATGTGATGTTTATTGTTCATGTATATAATGATATGATTACATAAAATAATAAAAGATAATAAAATGAAAATTATGCATTTTAATTATTAAATATTGACATGAAACCCAAATTTAGATTAGCTTAGGGAAAATAAGTCTTTCTAAATCTTTGCATTAACATGCTTATGTTGAGAAATAAGAATTTGGATTACATTATGTCAAGTAAGCTCATAGTCCCATGCATATGATATGTGGAGGGAGAATGGGTGACTTTAGAAACATTAAGGAGATTAGTATTCCTTTTCTATAGGTGTCCAAAGAGGTAGTATAAACAAGCCTATGTTCATATATAAAGTATAGACTGATCGATGTGGGAAGTCTACTAAGGAGAGTTGATTATGGATTTCCAAGATCCTCACATTTATGAGAGATGATTGTGGCTTTCAAAATTGATTTTTATCCTACCTTTTCTTTTAATTTTGATTTTTATTTTGCTTAAGTGTTAGGGAAGTTGATTGATGTGGGAAGTTTCCAAGAAATTACTAGCTTTGACAAATGCTTTACTCAACCATCCTTCATGGGAGTGGTCTAAGTTTATGTGCCTAGTATAAATGATTTTGATATATATCCTTAAAGGGATTAGTCCACCTTAAATTTTTCAATTTTGAATAGATTTCCAATATCTATCCTTCAAGGGAGTAGTTTGTGAATGCTAAGAATGACCCATGATTTGTTTTTTGATTTTTGATATTGCCTTTTGATTTTGTTTGATTTAGCTTGATATAGAATTTCTCATACATGCTCAATGAATTACCTTTATGAAGGAAAATATAAGCTAACATGAAGGTTTAGTAGGTGAAAAAGAGGTATAGGTGATAATGACCATAGGAACTAATCTCAAAGAGATGGGAAGTACTATGAGAATCATGCCATTGATAGAGTTATGGTATCCATAGTTTAAGATTATGCTATAATTGTGATAGATAATCACATGATTTATTTTTAGTTGGTTGCCCCTAAAAATAAGGAAATGAATGTGGTTACAAGGGAAGAGCTTAAGTTAGACAAATGATGATTGTCATCCCTATCTAACAATAAAAAAGATGTAGGTGTGAAGCACTGAGAGGCTCAGGTTTTGGTTCACCTTTGAGAGAAGATAAAAAATAAGCTCCTGATCCATACTTATGGGTAATGATGTAGGGTCCAAGCCAATTGAAAGCAAATTTTCCCCTTTTATTTTTCTCCATATTAGTTACATGTTAGTTTTCCTTGAGGACAAGATCTCCAATGTTGAATTCTTAGACTTTCAAGTATTTGTTATATGCATGTTTGATTTCTTCTTGATAAACACAGAGATGGGAAAGGGTAGCCAAATAACGTTCATCAAGTAGCTCAAGTTGAGCCAAGTGTTCTTGATGATAATCATTTTATGAAAAAAGGTCATACAAAGACATGCAAAGAGAAGGTATTTGGACTTCAAGAGGCAATACAACCTTGACTTTAAACATGAGATAAAAAGGTGTAGAACCTATAGGGGTTCATATGCTAGTATGATATGCCCATAAGGAAAAAGGGATATGCAAGTGCCAATCCTGACTTGAGGCACTAACCATTTTATTAAGCATGTTGTTAAGGGTTTTGTTAGAGGCTTCAACTTATCCATTTACTTGTGGGTGATAAGGTGATGAAAATCTAAGCTTAATACCAAATACATCACAAAGGCCCTGAACTTGTTTATTTTTGAAGGATTTTCCATTATCAATGATGATCTTATGAGGAATGCCAAAAAGATAGATGATGTGATAGGTAATAAATTTGATAATCTTTTTAGCTTTTATCAAGATAACAGGAATAAATTCTACCCATTTGGTGAAATATTTAGTCATGGTAATGATAGAATGATGTCATTATGAGGAGTGGGGGTTGATTTCATTGATAAGGTCTAGACCCCATTGTGAGAAGGGCCAAAAGTTTGCAAAAACACAAAGACTATTACTAGGTGAATGATGTAAATTAGCATGTTGTTGACACTTGACACACTTTTTCACATAATCACAATAGTTTTGTTTAAGGGTGGGCTAGTAATAGCCTAGGTAGAGGATGTGTTTAGCCATAATGAGTCCACTAAATTACCCCCCAAAAATACCCTCATGTGCCTCCTTGATAGTGTGAGAGGCCTCTAGACCACAAAGGCAATGGAATAGGAGGCCATCAAAACCATGTTTTTAAAGAATTCCTCCCATAATGGTGTAATGGGAGGTGATCTAAATAAATACCTAATAGGCATTCCTAGAGAGGTCAGAGGGAATTATGCCAAGTTTAAGGTAGTTGAAGGTTTGATGATATCAAAGGTTAGGCATAATCTCTTCCACACTAAATATGGTTGGCACATATAATTTGGTGTAGGAAGGTTTGATGAGGTAATAGACAAGGACTAATAGTTTGGAGTCTTAAGGTGGATATGAGATCTAAGAGGCAAGAGAAGCCATGGTATTGACAAACTTGTTGGTGGATCATGGGGTGGTTTGAATATGGTAGTGTTTGAATGATGCTATGAGTTCTATGATTAGTTATCTATATAGTTACATCATTTCATTATTATAATAGTAAATGCCATTGACTTGGTTGACTACAAGTTAGGAGTCACCAAAGATATTGATTGTTTTAAATCCTAGAGCTAAGATAGTCTGGAGACCTATTACTAGGGATTCATACTCAACCACATTGTTGGTACATTCGAAGTTGAGTTTAAATGACAAAGGAAGTGGTTCACTAATAAGGGAGATAAAGATGATGCTGGCTCTTCCACCATGCTAACATTTGGAACCATCAAAAAACATGGTTACATGATTAGTAAAATCCAGTTGAGATAGACTTGCGATTGACTCATGTATAAATTTAAGAAGGGAGGTTGGGTGTCTGATAGGGGTGTATTGACCAATTAGTCAAAAATGACTTTCCCTTTGATTGATTTTTTAGAGGAACTCAAGGTCAAACTTAGCTAAAAGCATGAGCCATTTAGCCATACGCTAGTTTTGGTATGGTTTGGAGTGCATGTACTTGAGGGGTTTGGTCTTAGTTATGATAAAATTTTTGTGGTTAAGAAGGTAATGGTGAAGTTTGGTGGCCACAAAGACTAGAGCCAAACATAGTTTCTCAGTATGTGTGTATTGAGTCTTATATTTGATAAGTGTGCAGATAATGTACTAGACGACTTGCTCCCTATGTTGTTCATCTTGATGGGCAATCATCACCCCTAGAGAATGGTCTGTAGTAGAGATATAGAGGTAGAAAGGTTGGTCATCCTTAGGAGCTTTAAGGATAGGTGGAAATAGTAGGTACTCTTTGAGTGCATCAAAGGCCTTTTGACAATTAACATTCCACTTGAAAGAGACATCCTTTTTCAAGAGGTGATAGAAGGGTTGACACCAATCAAAGAGCTAGGAGATGAAGTGATGAATGGATTAAAGCTTACCCTATAAGCTACATAGTTTTTTAAGATTGGTTAGAGGTAGCATATTAAGGATAGCTTTGATTTTGGCCAGATCAACCTCAATTCCTTGAAGGAAAATGATGAAGCCAAGAAGTTTGCCTGATAAGACCCCAAAAATACATTTATTGGGATTGAGGTGGACATGATAATGGATAAGTTACTCAAAGATAATCTTGAGAACAACTAAATGGTCTTTGAAAATCTTGGACTTCTTGAGAAGGTAATCCACATAATCTTTGATGATTGTATGGATAAGGTCATATAAAATATTAGTCATGGCAAATTGGTAGGTTGTGCCAGCATTCTTAAGACTAAAAGGCATGAATCTATAATAAAATGTTCCCCATACGGTGGTAAAGGTAGTTTTGTGCTGATCTTTAGGGGTAATCAAAATCTAATTATAACCTAAGAATCCATCCATGAGAGACAACATCTCATGGTCTACTATAAGATCAACAAGTTGGTCAATGATAGGTAGAGGAAATTCATCATTTGGGTAGGCAAAGTTGAGGTCACAAAAGTCCACATAGATATGTAGTCCCCCTATGGATTTAGTGACAGGCACAATGTTTAAAACCCATTGGGGATAATCAATGGGTTGAATGAAGTTGATAAAAAGGAGGTGTTATAACTTTTCTTTGACAAGGAGGGCTATGCAAGGATGCATTAAACATAGTTTTTGTTTGACAAGTTTGGCATCATGATTAGTCACTATGTTGTGAGTGGTAATGGCTAGGTCAATACCGGGCATATCAACATATGACCAAGCGAATGTAATACTATGGTCTTGGAAGAAGGTAGAGAAGTCATATAGTTCTTTAGGGGTGAGGGTTTAGCCAAGTTTGATGACATGGGGGTTGTTTAGAGTGCCTAAGTTGATATCTATCGTAGATTCATTTAACATGGTTGATGTTTCTAGAGGTAAGGATTTGTGGATGGAAGAATTAGGTGCACCAAGGTAGGTGAGAATAGAATCATGATCTTGACATTGAATAGTGTTAATGGTAGGAGAGTCTTCTCTGACAAGATTAGGATGGGTTAAAGGGATGGATATGGGTGCCCTTTTCTTTTGATAAGTTAAGGGGCCAAGTGTTTCTACGCTAGATTTTCACTTTCACATTCAAAGAAGAAATCAAGAAACTAGAAGAATGGTCAAGGCTTGTATGTACCTAGATATAGTTTTGTGCACCGTAATCCAGACGTTGTGAGAACTCCTCTTTTGTTGTGGAGGATGACACCTGAAAGAGAAAGATAATAAAACAAAAAAAACATTAGTTGATAAGAGGGTGGATTGCCAAGCAGAAGCTTGGTCCTAGAAGCGCTAAGGCTTCTTGGAGGATGACAATCCACTGTTTAAAATAGAAGATGACAGAGATAGAAAAGAGAAATGATAAAAGACTTTAAAAGAACTAAAAGCAAATGCGTACCTGATGAGCTACAATCTGCTTAATAGTCATTGACATCGGTGATATTGCCAGCGTCAGTCAGGAAAGTCGCCGATGATGGTTAGACTGCCGACGTCGGTAGGGGAAGTGGATGAGGTTGGTTGGGGTAATGGCCAAGGACGGGTTACAGGTCTAGTTTCTGGTCTGCAAGATGGACTGTGGTCTTGTCTATGAGTCTGAGGGTCTATGAGGGAGTCAGAGGGACTACTTGGGGTCTAATGGACTGAGAATTTTGTCAGGAGAAGGGGACTGAATCGGTGACAGAGGCAAAAGGAGGATGAATGGGAGAGAAGGCTTTTTAGCCTCTTCGGGAAGGACAGAGAAGGTTGGGTCAAGGATGCTTGGAATAGATGGTAGATAGAATGCTAATATATTTGAAATGACACTGAAATGAAAACAATACAAATACTTAGCTGTGATACGAGTTGGCAAAGGTGTAGAAGCTGTGTTTTGGTTGTTGCTGGTGATGGAGATAATGTGTGATCTTTGTGCAGAATGTCTGATGCAAGACCTTGGTGCCTAGAAAGTGCTGTCAAGAATGTTGAATCCTGTAAGAACACCAAGAAGCCAAAACACTAGAAAGCAAAAGCACAAGAACTTTGTTTCACCAGAAGAAGGTCAGAGATTCGTGATTAGCTCCAGAGATTAGCCAATTTCTGATTGGGGCCGTTAAAGGGTCAAAAAAATGGTTTAAGTATAACCAACGTCGGTGATTTCGCCGGCGTCAGCTGTCATTTGACCAATGTCGACAGGTGGAGAATGGGTAAAAGAGCCACCAAGCCCGTTCTCCATCTGCCAAGTGCATTATCCGTTGGAGAATGTCAAAGGTTGGGCTAAATACGCACAAGAGTTGGTTAGGCAGTTAGAGAGAAGTAAGAATAGGTCTTGGGTGAGTCATAGGGTGGGAAATAGTCCAAGGCAAGGTGTCAAGCGAGGTGTCAAAGGGGAGAATATTAAAAATAAATTATTATTTTCAAATTAGTAAGTGCATGGTTTAAGAATGGGTTAAGAATGGACCAAGGGGGAAGGTGACCAAGGGTTAGACACTATTTCGGTGTCTACATTTGCCCCTTTTTGTCTTGTTGGTTGCTCTAAATGAACTGCAAGACAAAAATAGGAGTCGGTTGCCCCAGGTATGGGATAAGGTTGATTTCATCTTTTTGGTTATTCAAGTGAACTGCAAGACAAAAAAAAAGTGAGGGTTGGTTGCCCCGATTATAGATGAGGTATTCCCCCTCAAAACAGGAGTCGAGGGAAAGGAACCTGAAATCGGGGGCTGATTTGACAGAGAGTGGATGAAAAGGGTGAAGATAGAGTGAGAACATTGCAAAAGTTGTGATTGCACGTACACCACTTCACAAGGATGGTCAGGTTAAATTGTCGCAGGTCGAGGGTCAAGGAGTGCCAAAATTGAAATAATCGGGCCCCAGCATTTAGTCGTCTACTGATTGGGTTATTCAATCAAAGTTAAAGCTCCAATGGTCATCGTGTTCTAGGTATCCCAAGCTCAGGAAGTGCTCCTAAAAACATGAAAATGTCACAAATAGTGCGGATCAACTGGCTTGCGATCCTATACTTGTGAAGGTCAAAAGTTTGCGCACAATTTTGCTAACCAATCATGAGGTAGCATACATGCAAAAACAACCAAGGCAAAAATTGCTTTGGAAGTGGTCACGGTTAGAGGAGATGGTCATGATCTCCAAGGTCTGGTGGTCAATGGATGGAGGCAAAAGTTACCTCAAGTGTGCCCCAGGGGGCCAAAATGATGTGTACTGGAGGGCTGACTGATTGGGGGCATGATTTTGGAGCAACGAAGAAAAAAAAAGGAGGTTGGAAAGACGCCGACATCAGTGACAAAAAATCGACGTCCGTAGCCAAAAATGGCCGACGTCGGTGGATTAGGGCACGCAGATGCCGACATCAGTGGCCTACCAAATCTGACAAAACCAGATTGGCAGCCCACCAAAAGTCATTTGTGATTATTGGATTGAGAGAAAAAAGGTGCTCTAGATTTTAGGAGTGAAAGTGACTGGTAGTGAGCGAATTAACGGTGTGAGGTGGCAGAGTGAGATTATTGGAGAGAGGGAGTGGATTGGAGGTGGATTGGAGGTTGAAGAGTCAGCTGTGGACCAGCAGGAGTTTGAGGTAGAAGTAATGGTAGAGGGCAGTAGAGGACCTGTGGGAGGTCCACCACCAACGGCACCTATCGTGCCACCATGCCGGCGATGCCGAGATGAGGTAGGAGGGTTTCTAAGCCCTATTGAGTTAAAGTTTTGTGTTTATTTATTGTTTGAAATTTGTGTTAATTTAGGTAGAAAGTGAGGGGGGAGGGTAGCTAGGAGGGTGGGGAATAGGATCTAGGATAAGTTAGGGGGTTTTGAGAGGGTTTTGGGGGGTGTAAGGGGGAGAAATGGGGAAGCCCTAATTTTAGGGCTCACCCCGTTCAGCCCTAGGGCCGAACCAGTCACCGATGTCGGTGGGTTCACAGACGTCGACCGTCCAGTGATCGGCATTGGTCACTAACTTGCCGACATCGGTCACTAAGTGATCGATGTCGGTTAGGTGAGTGCCGTCATTGGCATGCTAACTGATGTCAGTTGGCTACCTAGTCAAAAGAGGAATGAAAAATGTTTAAGTCGAGGTGTCGAAGCTATGCCAAGGGCTTCTTGGGTGTTGGGTCAGGTATAGATAGTGAAATTTTTAACATGAGATTGACTTGGGTGGATGCAGGTGAGGTTGACTTTGATGTTGCGGGATCACCTCCCGACATTGCTGATGCAGATGCACGGAGGGGTGACAGTCGATGAGTGGGCGTAGATGAGCGCAGTTGGACTCGACAGGCTGCGATGCTACTACAAAGTGGCACAGGATGTGAGCCTGATGGTGGTGCTAATCAAGCGGTGGGATCATTCCACCAACACTTTCCATCTACCCACGGGAGAGATGACGGTCACAGTCGAGGATGTGTACCAGATTTTGTGGCTGCTAGTACACAAAGAAGACCTTTATGCATGCTCAAGAGAGGCGCATGATATTCATATGATTACGCTGTTTGGAGAGCACGTCATGGAGATGAGCTACCACTCAGTGAGTTTTGTGTATGAGCCTTTGTACGCTGCAGATGAGGACGCACATTGGCTAGCAGTGTTGATGATGATAGGAATCATGGTGTACGTGTTGCTAGATGCAGAAGGCGGCAGGTTTCTAGTTGCTATGACCAGAGTTTTAATAGATATGTTAGAGCAGCAGATAGTGTTCACCTGGGCACCAGTGTTTTTGGCCCAGGTGTATAGAGAGCTGTGGGGTATTAGTTGATGGCGGTGATACAGCTTGTGCATGGGCCACCTGCTACATTGCTGGGCCTATGAGCATATAGTGGTTACCCATCCTCTTGGCCTCCCAGTGGCGATTTAGGCTGGCTTCAGGGTCAGATTCAGGCGGTGGCGCGAGGTGATGGCGTAGACGCAGGTAGACAGAGTGGTTAGAGACATTGACCACTACAGAGGGGTACTGGAGGCCCTAATTCCTATAGACATCATTTGGAGACCATACTTGGTTTATCCAGCATTCAGAGACTAGGGAGAGCAGCTAGTTGGTGTGCAGAGCCTGAGATGGGTCAGGGGCAGGCGAGTTGGTGAGCTCGAGAGAGTGCCAACAGAGAGAGTGCGGTGCCAGTATGGGTTGCTACAGGATGTACCTCCCACATTCCCACTGTACAGATGGGATGACATTGAGGTGCTACTCCCACTACCAGAGGAGATAGAGGGCCTAGATTTTGAGGAGTTGCCGACGGGACCTGGGGTGGCTGACCCAGGTTGTACAGAGGCCTACATAACATGGTGGACAGGGTAGTACATAGGTTTATAGGTAGGGCTGTATCCAGATCCACAAGCCATTACTAGGGAGTGGGATACAGCCCACGAGGAGAGGGACACCGCACGGTAGGAGAGGGATGCAGCACAGGCCCAGGTCATAGTTTTGTAGGGACAACTGGCAGGGGTTATAGGGAAGTTGACAGAGATGACGAGTCGAGTGACAGTGTTGATGGGTCAGGTCACACTGCTATAGGGATAGCTTGCCGTAGCCTAGGCATAGGTAGCAGCAAGACAAGTTTTTGGGGGGCAGGACCCGATGCAGCATTCACCTCAGCAGCCAGCTCAGGAGCCCACATAGTTAGTGTCAGCGTAGCCAGTGTTCTCATAGCCATAAGGTTCAGTGCAGGGCACAGCTGTAGGTCAGATGGGTCTACCACAAACGGTACCTATAGTTAGATACCATAATGCATTGGACGAGATCACATATTATGAGGGAGCCATTAGGGGGTTTCTTCAAATATAGCGGTACTCTGATATGAGGGCAGAGCAGAGTCGACAACGGTCTAGGTCACGGATGACTGCTACCGAGTCACGCAAGAGGCACAGATCAGAGGGGGGAGATGATACAACATCTTCCAGGCCACCACCACCACCACCACAGCCACAGCCTTGAGGGCAGACCTTGCTACTATGTATATATCGGCCTGCGAGCCGATGATGCGAGATGTATTTGGTTTTGAGAGAGAGACAGAGGCACAGATTATGCCATTGTAAAACATTGATATATATATATATATGATGTGATGTTGATCATTGATGTGTTATGAAAAATATTATGGATGTGGTTATATGTTATTTTGATTTGATAGATGTTTTGATATGATGTTTAAGATTATGATGCTGATATTGTTGTGTTGATATGATGATGAATGTATGATTAGGATTAATTATTAATGATATGGATGTAAATGATTAACCTTAATGATTATGAAAATAAGTGATTGTTTGTAATGTGATTGGCAGGTGATGAAAAAAATGTGATGGAAGAAATGCGATGAAAGAATGGCTGAGCTAACCCCAGAAGACCCCATGTCAACTGAGTGCTACCTACATAGCCCCTATCGTTAGGGCCTCAGGCCAATGTAGTTCTCCCAAGAGGGAGGAAGAGGGTCAAAGTTGTTGATTTTGGTCATGTGTTGAAATGATGAGGATAAGATGATGTTGCAGCCTTTTCCATATTGTGTGATGGTGTATTTTGTAACATTGGTCGAGAGGTCTTTCATCCCTAGCAATTTTCCATATGCGTGATGGATGTATGCTAAAAATGAATTGGGTCTATTTATGCTTCAGCAAGTAATGGTTTATGCTTAACATAAATTGTGTCTGGTCGATAGTCCCTATGTGTATTGTTGTCCATAGAAACTATGTGAATAGGCTGTGATGATGTATGATGTCATAATGGCATGTTGGTGGTCTGAAAAGAGAGTTGAGTTGAGTTGATTAGGTTTGACAAGTGATGAAGTTGAATATGACCAAAGTGCAGAAGAATTGAAAAGCATATTGCTTGTTCATTGACAAGGACCAAAATAACAACATAGATAGGGGTTGTTAGAACAAAAACCCTGGTTATGCATTGCATCGTTGACCATAGGTTGTGTTAGAGAGGTAATCGAATCACTTTGACATTAAAATGAGCTCGAAGTCCCTTGAGTAGGTGATGTGATAGGAGGAGAGGGTAACCCATTTTTATAGTAGGGATAACTTTGCCCCTTTTTATAGGAGACCCTGAGACGACTACAAGCCAAGTCCATGACCCATTTTTTTTTTAAGAGCGGACTGATCAATGCGGGAAGTCCACATAGAGATGTCACTTTGCTTGATGGTCATTTGTGAAGTTGATCGATGCGGGAAGCTTCTAAGAAAATGCTATTTATAGCAAGATTTAGTCATAGCCATCCTTCGAGGGAGTGGTCTATATTTTTCTTTTTATATGTTTAGGGGCTTTTGAATAGCTGTCCTTCGAGGGAGCAGTCTATTAGCTACAACAATGATAGTGTAACTGTCCTTCGAGGGAGCAGTCTGCTTTTTGATTTGATTTTATGACCTTGGATATTTTGACATCTTAATTTATTTTTGACAGAATGTTGAGTCATGGACGAGACTATAGAAGGTCAAGGGCTTCCTTTTATTAGGATAAAGCATCCCTACGTCATAAAAGGGTTATAGAGGATTTGTTAAGGGAAAAAAGGTGGAAAGGATTGAGGATTAAAAGGATAGGGATTGCTCAAGGGATGAGCTCAAGTTAAATGTCAAGTGGATGAGTACTCGACTAATAGTAGAATGGTCGTAGATGTAAGGCATTAAGGGGCTCAGGTTCTGGTCGGCCTTCAAGAGAAGACAGACGATAAGTCCCTGATCCATACTTATGCATGATGATATAAGGTCTGAGCCAATTAGGAGAAAATTTGCCTCGTTTACTCCGTTCCATATTGGTCACATGTTGGTTCTCTTTGAGGACGAGGTCTCTGATATTGAAATCTCATTCTCTCAGATTTTTGTTATAGGCTCATTTGATGCGATGTTGATAGACATGGAGATGGTTGAGGGCAGCAAGACGACGTTTGTCGAGTAACTCAAGTTGAGCTAATCGATCTTGATGAAAGTCATCGTTAGAAAGAATGTCATGCAGAGAAATGCGAAGAGATGGGATCTGTACTTTGAGAGGTAGGACAACCTCTGTTCCATACACTAGAGAGAAAGGGGTAGCACCTGTAGAGGTTCGGATGCTAGTGCGGTAGGCCCACAAAGTGAAGGGAACATGAATGTGCCAGTCCCTTCCTGTGTCGTTGACCACCTTCATGAGAATTTTAGTTAAGATTTTGTTAGAAGCCTCGGCTTGCCCATTTGCTTGTGGGTAGTAAGGCGAAGAAAAATTGAGCTTAATGCCAAAGGAGTCACAAAGTTTCTGGACAGTTTTGTTTTTAAATGACTTTCCATTATCGGTGATGATTTTGTGAGGTACACCGAAACGACATATGATGTGGGTGTTGATGAAGTCGACAATTTTGTCAGCTTTTGTGGAGATGAGAGGAATAGCTTCCACCCATTTAGTGAAATATTCGGTGGTGGTGATGATGGACTGATGACGAAGAGACGAATGAGGGTTAATCTCGCTAATGAGATCTAAGCCCCATTGTGAAAAAGGCCAGAAATATTGAGCAACTTGTAAGGCATGGCTAGGGAGATGAAGCAAGGTAGCATGCTGCTGACACTTGATGCAACACCGAACATAATCGCTACAGTCTTGATGAAGAGTGGGTCAATAATAACCGAGGCGAAGGATGCGCTTGGCAACCGAGTTACCACTGAAGTGTCTGCCACAAATCCCGTCATGGGCTTGTTTAATAGCATGAGAGGCTTCAGTGGAGTTTAAACAGCGAAGAAGAAGGCCGTCAAAACTTCTTTTATAGAGAAGGCCTCCTAGCATGGTATAGCGAGCAGTGTGCTTGATGAAAGCCCGCCATTCATTACTAGGGAGGTTGGGAGGAATGAGAGAATGAGCCAAGTAGTCCACAAGTTGTTTATACCATACATCTTGTGAACTAGAGTCTATGGTGTGTACGAGGTTGATGTCAGTGGAAATGTATGAAGGCAATGACACACAATGTACCATGACATAAAGTCTTGATGAGGATGATGAAGAAGGAATATGCGAGGTGAGGGAAGCCATGGTGTCAGCAAACTTATTCATAGATCGAGGAACAGTCTGCAATAAGTGATGGTCAAAAGATGCTAGAAGGGTGTCAACATGGTGCTTGTACCTTTGTAAGATTTTTTTTTTACAAAGATATGAGCCATTGATTTGATTGACGACAAGTTGTGAGTCACCGAAGATGTTGATAGTCTTGATGCTTAAAGAAAGGGCAGTTTGAAGTCCCAAAATTAAGGCTTCATATTTGGCCATATTATTGGTACATTCAAAGTCGAGTTTGAAAGACAAGGGCATGGGCTCACCCTTGTGTGGGATGAGGATGACCCCCACACCCCCACCGAGTTGACATTTAGAGCCGTCGAAGAACATCATCATTTGGTAGAATGTGTCATCAATCGAGAGAGTGGCGATAGATTAATCGGGAAAATCGCACTTAGAAGGTTGATTGTCAGGAAGAGGGGCATCTGCTAGTTGGTCAGTGATTGTTTACCCTTTTATAGATTTTTGCTGGACAAATTCTAAGTCAAATTCAGCAAGAAGCATGAGCCAACAAGCCATACGCTGGTTTTGATATGGCTTAGAATGCATGTATTTAAGAGGATCAGTGTGGGTGATGACAAAGGTTTTGTGATTGAGAAGATAGTGAGGGAGCTTGGTAGTGGCAAAGACTAATGCCAAACAAATTTTCTCAGTATGAGTATACCGAGTTTCATAATCGACAAGTGTTCGGCTTATGTAATAGACTGCTTGCTCACGGTGTTGTTCGTCTCGATGTGTGATCATGGCACCTAATGAATGATTGGTTGCTGAGATGTAGAGGTAGAAGGGCTGGTCATCCTTTAGTGGAATAAGGACTAGTGGAGAAACCAAATAGCGTTTGAGGGCTTTAAAAGCCTCTTGACAATCTTTATCCCATTTAAAGGAGACGTCCTTCTTAAGGAGGTGATGAAAGGGTTGGCAACGGTCAGAAAGCTGCGAAATGAAGCGGCGAATGGATTGGAGCTTCCCTTGTAGACTGCGAAGTTGCTTGAGATTAGTTAGAGGTGGCATTTCGAGGATAGCGCAGATTTTGGCAAGATCTATCTCGATGCCACGAAGAGAGACAATGAATCCCAGGAGCTTTCCTGAGAGGACCCCAAAGATGCATTTCTTGGGGTTAAGATGGACATGGTACTAAAGAAGGTGAGAGAAGATGATTTTGAGGATAGTCAAATGGTTGTGACGAAGCTTAGACTTGCCAAGCAGGTCATCTACATAGTCCTCCATGATTTTATGGAGGAGATCGTGAAATATGTAAGTCATGGCATGCTGATATGTGGCACCTACATTTTTTAGACCAAAAGGCATGACCTGATAGCAAAAAGTTCCCCATGGTGTAATGAAGGTGGTTTTGTGCTGATCTTTCGGTGCAATCAGGATTTGGTTATATCCTAAAAATCTATCCATGAGTGATAACATCTCATGGCTAGTCGTAAGATCAACAAGTTGGTCAATGTTTGGAAGAGGAAAGTCGTCCTTGGGACAAGCTAGGTTAAGGTTGCGATAGTCTGTGCAGATCTAGATCCCCCCAGTCGCCTTGGTGACATGAACAATGTTAGAGACCCACTACGGATAATCGATGGGTTGGATGAAGGAGACATAAAGAAGGCACTGAAGCTCTTCTTTGACAAGAAGTGCAACATGAGGATGCATTTTGTGAAGCTTTTGCCTAACAAGCTTAGCCTCTGGGTTTGTGACAATGTTATGAGTGGCAATGTTAGGGTCGATGCCAGGCATGTCAGCATAGGTCCAGGCAAAGGCTTTGCGATTGTCTGAGAGAAATGTGGTATAGTCGATCTACTCCTGAGTGTCTAAAGATTGACCAATCTTTAAGACATGAGGAACACCAGAAGATGAAAGGTTAATGTCAATGGTTGATTCATTTAACATAACCTGTGTTTTGGAAGGGAGGGAGTGCTGAATGAAAGAATCATCGGTACCCATATAGGTAAGAATGGCGTCATCGTCTATGTAGTGGATAGTGTTGATGGTTGTTGATTCATCGTCTATCATGCTGGGATAAATGAGAGGAAGAGACTTGGGAACCCTGTTGAGCTGATAGGTTAGGGGTTCCAAGCAGATGGTGTTTATGCAAAAAAAAAACTAGGAGGGATGGAAACCACTGACTCCGTAGGTGAGGATGGAAGAATAAGCGAGTCTGGAAGAGATTGGTCGATGGTTGGTTTGAGGCAAAGGTTTGCAAAAGCCTCAATGGGTTCTTGGAAACCTAGTCCATACCGTTTCTTTGCATTATCGTCATTAGGTGGTTCGATGGGTCGATGGGAGCCTTTTTCGTAGCGCCCAAAGCCAAAACCCTTCCATGCACACCTATAAAGGTAGGTATGTGCAAAGGTGGGGTTGCCAAGAAAGGAGAAATTGGATGTGAATATTTGGGGTGAGGAGGAAGGATTTGATTTAGTAGGAGCTTGATCCAACCCCCCATAGATGAGATTGGTTTGAAGGTAAGGAGGACCATAAAGAATGACCATTCCAATCTGATGGTCATAGCTTGGATTTTGATGGAGCTGTCCATACTCTTGAGGAGTCTGGAACATGTCTAGAGTAAGTAGGCGATATTCCCCCAGTGAAAGTCTCTAGAAGATATCGTCCATGGGGTCCTTGGTTGTTAATTGAGAAGATGATGTGGTGGCAACCACTATTTGTGTATTAGTTGACGCTTCCGTGGATGGAGACAATGTTTGGGTCAGTGACTTGAGAGGGATAAGAACGTCATTTGGGCGATAGGTTGTGTTACAAGTTTTAAAAGGGGATGGGTCAGTAGGAATGACATGGACTTGTTTGTCGTGTTCAAATTTGACACAACGGTGAAGTGTTGAAGGGACGCAAGCCATGGCGTGGATCCACGGTCATTCTAATAGCATGTTATATTGGAATTCTTCCTCAATGATGTAGAAGAGCTCCAGGATTATGCGTGGACCAACGCGGATATGGAGGACAACAGTGCCAACAGTGTTAGCGGTGGTGTCATTAAAGGATCTAAGGATTGCGTCGGTTTTCGATACGCAATTATTGGGAAGATCCAATTGATCAAAGGCATGGGTGGAAATGATATTAATGCTAGCACCCCCATCAATCATAACTCATTTAATACAGGTTCAATCAATGTAGGCTGTGATGAAAAGAGCAGCGTCCTGATCTTCCAAAGTGGAGGTAGGAATTTCAGAATTACTGAAAGTGATAGAGGTGATGGGGGATAAAGAATGGACTAGGGTAGCTAGTGGTTAAGGGTCTTCAGGTTGGACCTCCGCTGCCTGTAAGGCTTTGATTAGAGCCTGACGATGTTGGGGGGAGCTTTGGATAAGGTCATATAGGGTCATCTTCACAGGCGTTTGGTGAAGTTGTTTTATCATAGAGTCTTTGATTGCCTCTGAAGAATGGGGTTGAGATGCACCTAATATGGAAATCTTGGGTTTTGGTGGTTGAGGTGACTGGACAAAAGGATAGGTCCAAAGAATAGCAGCTTTTTCTTTCACCTTGTCCTTTTGTGACCTGGTGGTTATATGGATAGCATTGATTTCAAAGATAGGAGGTGAAGAAGGGGTCATGGCCTGCTGGTGAGATGTTGATGTGGTTGAAGAGGTTGGATGGGAAGGTGTTGAGGGTCGGTCAAGAGTGTCCTCAAGGAGAAGAGTGTCTTTCTCCATATAGCGGTGAACGACTACCTTGAGGGCACAACAAGTCTCGGTATCATGTCCTGGTGTATGATGGTATAAACAAATCTTCATGTCATCGAACTAGGAAGGTTTTGATCTGATGGGTTGGAATAGCTTGATAGAAGGAAGGGTTATGCTAGAAGTCTGCAAAAGCCGGTGCAATATCAATGAGTATGAGCCCACTAAAGGGTCTATGCTAGTTGATGTGTGTGATACTGGTGACTTTTTCTTAGGTAGAGTTGGCAGAGGTTTTCGTACCACCTTTTGGTTTGATGGTGTGATGACAGGCAGAGATGGTACTTTCTTTGTGAGAGGTACCGCCTTCTTAGGAGAGGGTAGGTTGGAGGTAGGTAAAGGAAGCAAAGGAGGCAACTGGTTTTGATTAGAGGTCAGAGTAGGAAGGATTCTGGTCAAAGTCAAAGGATGGGGGCCCAAAATGGAAGGCAATGGTGACGGAGGAGTAGGCATTCATCTTTGTGGTCTGGCAGTCTTCTTTGACTTGGTTGGAAGACTATTATTGGTCGAGGTCTGGTCTAAGTCCACCTTCACTTGCGGGTGAGTGAGGGTAGAGACAGGGCGAATGCCGAGTGACTTGATTGGTTTAGATTGGGTAGATGCAGGTTTAGAAGCGGGAGTCTGGTCTTTGTTGAGAGTCGTGGGAGATTCTGCCTTAAGAGGATTGGCAGCATGAGATGAGAGGGCACGGAGATGTTGAAGAGTTTTAAGACGCTCCCACAATCTCTGATGCTCCACTTTCCTTAAAGGGAGAAGTTTGATTTTCTCCACTAGTCGGGAAAATGGTTGAGAAGATGTTGAATGAGGTTGGGATCCTTGAGAAAATGTGTTAGATGTGGCAGGAGTCTCGGACCCAAGTTGTGTGGGAGTTATAACTAAATTGTCGTTAGTCAAGGAAGATGGAGAGTCAGGTTCTTCTCTTGGTGGAGAAGGAACTAGAGAGTGTGGCTCCTCAAGTGGGTAAAGGGTAGGGATTATGGTGCCCTCCACTTGCGGTCGAGGAGTGGGTAAGGTCGGGTCTTCCATAGGCAGTAGGAAGGAAGATGGTGAGACCGGTGGTGCCGGTAAGGTTGAGGCGTCCTCCAAGATAAGAGAGGTTAACAGAGAACTAACCGGGGAAAGAGGTTCATCCACACGTGATGGACTGATAGATGGACTAACCTCTTGAGGCTGGTCGGGGATGAAGGGCGAGACCATATTGACTGTTCAAATGTCGTGTTCATGAGTGTTGTCAATCAAGGTCTGGACATTATTTTGGGTTGGTGGATGATTGGGGAATGGTTGTTTGAAGATGTCGATGCCTTGATTAGGAGGTGCATTGGGATTATCTAGGACAAGCTCACCTTTTTCAAGCATGTCTTGGATTATGTTTTTAAAGGTTTTGCAGTTTCCCGTGTCATGACCTTTGACACGATGGTAATTGCAGAAGTCATTTTCCCTATACCACATAGGGATGGCGCATGAGGGATCAAATTGTGGAGGTGGTCGGATCTGGGGGAGGTTGAGAATCCCTTGTTTAATAAGTTTTTCTAGTATAGATGCATAAGATTCTCTGAGAGGAGTATACTGTCGTTGTACGTATCTTTGTTGGAATTGACAGGTGGCGCTCTGGGATGTGGATGGCTCAGGCTGATTGGTTGAAGAGGATGAAGGTCTAACGACCATAGCGTTAGCTGAAGCTTTAGACTTAGGATTGGATGATGAAGGTTTAAAAGAAGAGGAGTCATTGGTCTTAGAGTTGGGATTCTTGCTCTGCAACTTGACTTTATTCTCCTCGATGACACGTAATTCAAGTTTGTGGGCCATCGTGAAGGCTTCGTCGAAGGTGCAGAAAGTCTGAACTCGTAAGGTGGAAGAAATATGTTTGGCGCAGGCTCGAGAGAAAATTTCAATAAGCTCGGGTTGAGGTAAGGAAAAGGAGAGTTGATTGATGAGGCCTCTCCAGCGAGCAATGAAGTCAGCTATAGATTCATCCTTGAATTGGCAGATAGTATAGAGGTCCGTGATCGAGACCTTCTTGGTGATGTTAATGGAGAAGTGATCAAGAAAGAGCTGGGCTAGCTATGTAAATGTGAAGAGGGAATGGCTGGCAATAGAGCTATACCAGTCAAGCACAATGCCATAAAGAGACATAGGAAATGTGTGCAAGATCAATGCATCATCATGGGTAATAAGGTAACAGGCATGTCTGAATGCCCGTAAGTGCTGCTGTGGGTCTTCCTTACTTTGAAAGCGAGAAAATTTGGGAAGCTCCCACTGGTTGGGGTATGGTTTAATCGGGACAGAAGGATGAATGGGCTCATTGCAAATTTGCTCGTATGAGAGAGCATTGTGTGAGCTGGAAATGGAGGTCTCTAGGCTAGACATCTTGTCCATTAGCATTTTGATGATATCTACTGACGGATTGGTGGGTGGAGCACCCCCTAGATTATAAGACGCTTGAAAAATATTGGGAGGGGCATATGATGTAGTTGGTTGCATAGACACAAGATATGGGTAGCTAGTTATTGGAGTGAAAGTTAGAGCCAAAGGCACTTGTGTTATGGGATTGGTAGGCACAAGTTGGATAGGGGCCATCAAGGATGGTTGAGGAGTGGCCACACTTGTTGACGGGTAGACAGTTACTCTTGTGTTGATAGGTGCAAGAGTAGGGGGATAGAGACCAGTAAGTTTTGAAAAGGTGTGGGATTTGGTTGAGTCATTTGAGGTTGAGGGGGTATCGGAACCCCCATGGAGGTAGGTCTAGAAGGAGAGGCTAAATTTTGAAGGTAGGACACGGTTGGATTATTAATCGAGGTGTTGGCTTGATTGTCTATAGGTTGAGTTGTAGATGCTATTGATGTGATCATTGTCTCGACTAAGGAAGTCGACATCCCATGGATTGGGTTGCCTAGGGAGTCTCACATTTGGCTATGTGCGAGATAGTGCTACAAGGATTTGACGTTGAGGTCCAAGAATCATGCAAAATCTTGGTCCCCTTCTGGGACAATAGGAGTCTGGGGTGGGGTTGGGCGAGTAGGAGTTCTTTCAGTCTCTGAGTGGAACTCCATAGGACTGGTTAGGGATGGTGAAGGTGGAAGCGGTTGTTGCCTCACGTGGTCAAGAAGAGCCTTGGTTTGACTGCGTGTCAAAACCATTCAAGGCAAGAAAAGGTCAGGTTTTAGAAAACTGTGTTTTTTCAGTTTCAGAAAACTCAAAATGAATGTTTAGACAACAAGAAAGTTGGATTTTAAGCTTGCTATTTTTGGAAAAAAGAAATTGGACAGTGACCGACGTCGGTATAAAAACCGATGTCGGTGAAGAAGACTGCCGATGTTGGTCATATAACTGATGCTGGTGTAGAAAAGTTGCCGACGTCGGTTACATAACCGATGTCGATTACTGTGTTTTCCAGAAACTCAGAAAAAAAGTTTTTTTTTTTGGAAATGAAGAAGACGTCCTTACCAGCTCAAAAAAAATAGATAAAAACAGAAAATAAGATGAGGACAGGCAGATCCTAGCGTTAAATCCCTGGAAATAATTTTATTAGGATCATGTGGCTTATGCCTTAAAGTGATGTTTGAGAAGGTTGGTTGTTAGAAGGGTCCTAGAATAAGTAGTCTAAAGATGGTTTCAGGTATGTTTAGGCACTCAAAAGTCTGTGTTAGGTTCCGTACATGGCCTGGTGCTAAGGAGCAAGCTCCCCTCACTTCACGATTCCAGTGGTTAGCTGGTCTCGCTTAGCCAAAACATACTTTCCCTATAGATTAGACTCTGCCAAAGAATAGAGTGGGCTTTCCCCTTGGTGGTGAAATCCAAGTAGGATCACCAGAATGGGTAAGGTATCCGCTGGGTGATGAAATCCCAGTCGGGCCTTGTCTCAAGTGAGTTTGATGTTTAATTTAGTGCACGTGGTCTGGTTGTGTAACATTAAGTGATCTATGATTTATTCAATATGCAGTTTATAATATACTAAGTGTGGACTAAGAAATGCAAACAAGCAAAAATGAAATGCAATATATTTTAAAGCCCCAAATCGAAATGTTAAGTTGGAATGAAAACAAGTTGTGAAAGGGTTGAAGAAAATGATTTTAGACTAGTCTAGAAATGCAAGAAAAGAAAGAAAAAGTTCTTTTTTATTCCTGCTTATGATGTCTTTTAGAAAAGAAGAAAGAGGTGAAGAGGGAGAAACCTAATGAACCTAAATGAAAAAAGAAGGAAAGGAACCCAAGGAAGGCCCTAAGGGTCCCACCGGGTGTGCCAGAATGTTTCTACGCTAGCTTTTTGCTTTCACATTCAAAGAAGAAATCAAGAAACTAGAAGAATGGTCAAGGCTTGTATGTACCTGGATATAGTTTTGCGCACCATAATCTAGACATTGTGAGAACTCCTCTTTTGTTGTGGAGGATGACACCTGAAAGAGAAAGATACTAAAACACGAAAAATGTTAGTTGATAAGAGGGTGGATTGCCAAGCATAAGCTTAGTCCTAGAAGCGCTAAGGCTTCTTGGAGGATGACAATCCATTGTTTAAAACAGAAGATGACAGAGATAGAAAAGAGAAATGATAAAAGACTTTAAAATAACTAAAAGTAAATGCGTACTTGATGAGCTGTAATCTGCTTAACAGTCACTGATGTCGGTAGGGGAAGTGGACGAGGTCGGTCGGGGTAATGGCCAAGGACGGGTTACAGGTCTAATTTTTGGTCTGTAGGATGGACTGTGGTCTTGTCTGTGAGTTTGAAGGTCTATGAGGGAGTCGGAGGGACTGCTTGGGGTCTAATGGACTGAGAATTTTTTCAGGAGAAGGGGACTAAATTGGTGACAGAGGCAAAAGGAGGATGAACGGGAGAGAAGGCTTTTCAGCCTCTCCGGGAAGGACAGAGAAGGTTGGGTCAAGGATGCTTGGAATAGATGGTAGATAGAATGCTAATATATTTGAAATGACACTGAAATGAAAACAATACAAATACTTAGCTGTGATACGAGTTGGAAAAGGTGCAAAAGCTGTGTTTTGGTTGTTGCTGGTGATGGAGATAACGTGTGATCCCTGTGCAGAATGTCTGATGCAAGACCTTGGTGCCTAGAAAGTGCTATCAAGAATGTTGATCCCTGCAAGAACACCAAGAAGCTAGAACACTAGAAAGCAAAAGCACAAGAACTTTGTTTCGCCGGAAGAAGGTCAGAGATTCATGATTAGCTCCAGAGATTAGCCGATTTCTGATTTGGGCCGTTTAAGTATAATCGACGTCGGTGATTCTACCAGCGTCGGCGGACATTTGACCAACGTCGGTGGGTGGAGAATGGGTAAAAGAGCCACCAAGCCCGTTCTCCATCCGCCAAGTGCATTATCCATTGGAGAATGTCAAAGGTTGGGCTAAATACGCACGAGAGTTGGTTAGGCAGTTAGAGAGAAGTAAGAATAGGTCTTGGGTGAGTCATAGGGTGGGAAATAGTCCAAGGCGAGGTGTCAAGCGAGGTGTCAAAGGGAGAATATTAAAAATAAATTATTATTTTCAAATTAGTAAGTGCGTGGTTTAAGAATGGGTTAAGAATGGACCAAGGGGGAAGGTGACCAAGGGTTAGACACTATTTTGGTGTCTACACCAAGGGTAATCATGTTGATGGAAAAAAAATTTAGGTGAGATGATGTCCTCATCTTCACCCACAGGTAGAGGGGGTGTTGGTGAGGAAGGGGTCTCTTATTAAATAATGGTAGGGGTAGTTTGTTTGGATTTATTATTATTGGGTAGAATGAAGTTGAGGCCATGATTCTCATGAGGCTTTTGGGTCCTAATTAAGGTCAAAATTTGTGGGATGCACTCATATTATCCCAAACTAATCCCTTCTAGGCACACCTATGGAGGTATAGTTTGGTAAAGTCTGGGTTGTCCAAATAAGAGAAGGTATAAGTGAATGGTTGAGGTGGAGAGGGAGTGGTGGCAGTGTTAAGTGACTTGTCAATTCCCTCATAGATAAAGTGAGTTTGATAGCTCAGAGGCCCCAAGGGGGTAATGACTCTAATGTTGGGGTCATAACCTGGTTGGTGGTTAAGTTTACTATAATTTTGGGGAGTAAAGAGGGCATCAAGGGAGAGGAGATTATATTTTCCAAGGGTAAGGTATTAGAAGGTAGGTTCTAAAGGATCAATGATGGGTATCTGGTCTATCAAGATAGATGAATTGGTGGATGCCTCAGTGGAAGGGGAGGAAGTAATGGCTTTGAATTTCATAGGTGAGGGTTTGATGGTGGTTATTTGTAGTGCTTTGGATGGAGGTAGGAGAACATCATTAGGTCGGTAGGTCATATTGCATGTTGTAAAAGGGATAGGGTTAGCTTATATGGTAAAAAATTGACCTTCATGTTCAAACTTGACATAATGATGGAGAGTGGAAGGTACATAACCCATGGCCTAGATCCAAGGTCTCCCTAGAAAAACATTATACTAGAATTCACCTTCAACCACATAGACAAGTTTGGGGAGCGTGCGAGTCTTAGCTAAATATGAAGGATGATGATTCCTAAGGTAGTGGTCATGGTGTTGTTAAAGGATCTAAGGATGGTTGAAGTTTTGCACATGACATTGTCTAGTAGTTTGAGTTGCTCATAGGCATGAGAAGAGATGATGTTGATACTAGCTCCCCCATCTATCATAACCTATTTGATGTCTTTTTGGTTTATTAGGTCTATAATAAAAAGAGGGGGATCTAAGTATTTGCTGTGGATATAAGGTATCTCTAAGTCCTTGAAGGTAATAAGGGTGGAGAGCTAGAGAGCATCAATGAATGCCTCTATAGGCTGGGAGTCTCCTAGTCTAACCTTAATGGCTTACATAGCCTTGATTATGGCTTGGTGATGGTGAGGTGAAGTGGAAATGAGCTCATAGAAGCTCATTTTAGATAGGGTCTGGTGAATTTGTTTAAAGAAGACCCTCCTAATGGAGTTAGAGGGGTTAGCCTCTTAAGTGCCTAAGATGGTGACTTTGGGCTTAGCTACAGATGTGGAAGTTTGGATCTAGTTTGGTATAAGGTGAGTTGATGGGTATGTCCATGGAATGGACACTTTAGCCTTCCATTTATCCTTTTGTTGTGATCATGTGACCATATTAATGGTTTGGATAGAGGGGAAAGGTGTGATGGGTAATTGGGTAGATTCTCCACCACTCTGAGGTGAGAGTGGGGGTTTAGGAATGTGTCAGTGGCTGGCTATTGGGTGTAGTGGTGGAGGAATAGATGGAAGGTCATATACCAACATCCTCATCATAGAGTTGGTGGATAATGGCTTGGAGAGCTTTATAATTCTTTGTGTCATGCCTAGGTGTCCTATGATAGGAGAAAATTTGATGATCATTGTACTAGATTGGCTTCGAACTAAGAGGATCAAAAGGTCTTATAGGAGGTGATGTGAGGCCAGAGGTCTACAATAATCTTTGAAGAATGGTATTATAGGATTATACCAAAGGTAAGAAAGTTTTAGGCCTCATGGTTTGGGTTGGTGATATGGGCATGTTGGTGGCAATAGGTTTGGTGAGAGATGGTTTGGGTAGGGTTGTGTTTCTAGTTGACTATTTTGGTCTGGGTATGTAGGTAATTAGGGTGGTCAAGTTTGGTGGTCCAACTAGTTATAATTTGGGAAGAACTAGTGCATTATATAATAAATGTGCTAGTGTAATCAATGGTAGTGGGTGACATATGTTCAAGGGGGGTTATTTTTTAAGCAAAGTGGAAGGGTGAGGCCCTAGATAGAGGGCAAGGTAGAGGGAGGTAGAGGCTTAGTCATGTGTCCCTTCAATGTTTTTGTCCTCTTGGTTGGTGTGAGTTGAGACTTAGTATAGGATTGAGTGAAGTTAAGTCTATTTTCAAGGATGGGTGAACCAAACTCTGAGTAAGGAAGGTACCAAGAGTTTTGAAAGGTTTGGTTGGTGAGGTGGCAACTATTTTGGTTGACTAAGAAGGTGAGGGGCTATTAGAAGTTTGGATTGGTTTAAGAGGTGGTGAAGAGATGATATATTGGTTGGTTAGAGGCATGCTAGAAGGTTTAGGTTTGTTGATGGAGGGAATCCCTAACTATTTCTAGAAAGTGGTTCAATTCATGTCTGGTTTTAAGGCAAATTCTAATTTCTATACTAATGTGGAAAAAGGTTTGTGTGCTAGTCCTGATTTGTGGGTAGTGGATGTAATAGATAGATTTATAGGTTGGGGAGGATGGTTGGTAGGTTGGTTGATTTCCAAAGGTGAGGAAGGTAGGGTTGATAGATAACTCCTTCATTAGAGGTGCTAGTGGAACCACCTCTCCTCTAGGGATGATGTCTGTAGGTGTGGTAGTTTGCTTGGTAGTTGGTGGAGGTGGTAGATTAGGAAAATTTATTTGTTTAAATGTGCTAGTTGAGGTAATATGTGATGATTAAAATGATTATATGAGTGTAGCTAGGGAGAAAGGATCCTCCATGGTTTGAATCTCCAAAGAAGGGTAAAGTGACCTCATCACCTTAGTAGGTGAGGTGGGGGAAGAGTAGGTAGATGGGATGATTGGGTCCTCATGGGTAGGTGTATTATGAACCATATTCATTATGTGGGTATCATGAGAAAATTTAGTTAGTATGTACTCATTTTTGATAGGGGCATGATTGGGGGAATTTTTCTTGAAGATGTCAAGAGCTTGATTTTGAAAGGCATTGGAATTATCTAACATGAGTTCCCCTTTGATGATAAGACTCTGAATAATATTATTGAAAGTATTACATTGGATAACATCATGTCTAACTACTTGATGATAAGTATAAAGGTCATTATCATTATACCAAGTAGGTGTGGGATGAGAAGAATCAAATTGATGGGGAGATTTGATGGGTGGAAGTTGTATAAGGTTAAATTTTAGTATCTTCTCAGAACTAAGGTATAAGATTCTCCAAGTGTAGTGAATTATTTTTGGTTGCTTTGGATTGGGTTCCTTATATTTTGGTTGGTGGTAATGGGAGAATTTTTTTAATTAACATTTGGTGGAGGGGAAGTTTTAAGGATGACAACATTCATGGTTCCCTTGGTCTTGGTTTTAGTATTGGCTTGGTTGCTTGGTTTGGTAGAAGAGGTTTCATTGGTCTTGAAGGTAGAGTTCTTATTTCATAACTTTAATTTACCCTCATCTATGTCCTAGTTTTTTAGCTTACGTGCCAAGGTAAAATCTTCATCAAAGGTTTTTAAGATTTAGAAACACAGTGCATAATATATATGTTTGGCATAGGCTCAAGCAAAAAGTTCTATAAGTTTAGGTTGAGGTAGGGAAAATGAAAGCTGATTAATCAAGCTTCTCTAATAGGAAAAAAAATTGACAGTGGACTCATCATAAAATTGCCTAATAGAATAGAGGTCCATGATAGAGACCTTCTTGGAATTGTTAATGGAAAAGTGGTCTAAGAAAACTTGTGCTAATTGGGTGAAAGAAAAGATGGAATGCTTAGTGAGGGCACTATACCAGTTAAGTAATAGGCTAGATAAATACATGGGGAAGGTTCAAAGGAGAAGGGAATCATCCTAAGAAATCATGTAACATGCATATTTGAAATCCCTAAGATATTACTGGGGGTCCTCCTTGCTTTGAAATTTGGTAAATTTTAGAAGCTCCCATTGAGGAGGGTAATGTTTGATGGGGATAGAAGGACGAATAGGTTCATTACAAATATGATCATAGGATAGGATGTTATGAGCCCCTAAAATGGATGACTCAAGATTTGTCATCTTGTCCATTAGCATTTTCATTAGGTTAGTTTGAGTTGGTGCACCAAAAATATTTTAAGGTTGATATTGTGGTTGAGGTGGGGCAATATATTGGTAATTGTTTAGTGGTTGAGAGGCTGCCACATATTGGAATGTGGATGCTAGAGGTTGGGTAGGGTAGGTGGATGATTTTAGGCTATTGGTGGAATATATCTTGATTCTAATAAAATAATGGTACATAAAATCTTGGTTGAGAGGCGATGATGAGTTGGATCTCAATAAGATGGCTGCCAATGCTTGATAACATTGATGATGTTGATTGACCTAATTGACATGATTGACCTATAAAAGAAGACTCCTAAATTCTTGAGCTCTTAATAATTATTGTAGATAGATTTGACTTTCTAGGCTTCTCTTTCTTACAAGAATAAGCAAAAGGTGGAAGTAAAGGTGTAACTAGGTCATCTAAATATAATTTATGCATGCAAAGGCTCATAACACAACTTAGACAAGTTTATATTTATAAAATGGTAGATAGAGCTTGCATGATCTTGGTGAGAAGGTGGATCCTGACCATTGATGGTCACCCTGACCATCAATGGTTAGGGTTTATAGGAATAGGGTCCTAAAGGTTAGGGTTACTCAGTTAGGTGCAACTGAGTGTAGATTGGTTGGTTTAGGCTTGATAGGTCTAGGTTGGTCCTAAGAAGGTCTAAGGGTACTTCTAGTGCTACTTCAACATTTGGAATTGTAGGTGTGAATATTTTTGGTTTTTATAAAGAGACCTCATTCTGATTAAAAGGAAATGAATATGATGTAAAATGAAAGAGATGGAGAATTGGGTTGATAAATAGGGATAACAAGAAATATTACTAGATTGACCTAGTATAAAAATAGGACCTATAGACTATAATGGGTTGACCAAGTTGACCTAGTGTAATGAATAAGGGCAAAAAATAGGGTCTAAGATAACACTAGGTCAACTAGATTGACCTAGTATAGTAGATAGGGAAAGATAATGGATTGAAAGTAAGATAGGGAATAAAATAGGATATTTTACAACTAATCTAAGAAAGTGAATGCTAAAAGTAAGAAAGAAATCAATTGAATTGATGTTATTCAATCCAATTAAAGCACACAAAGCAAAAATATTGCATCAATATTAGCCAGTGTAAGTTCTTGCACACATAATTGAGAAAAGAGCAAGCAAACAACATGAAAAGTAAAGCTAGATAATTTGTTAACCTAGAATGTTAGATTTATTAAAAATGATTTTAAATCATAGAAAGTTGTCTATAAATAAATTACTAAATAACAATTTATGGATGGTTCTAGGTGAGTTTATGATGAAAGAGATTGTAGTGACAATGATATAGGCTTGGTATTAGGGCCTACCCCCTCACTTCACACACCATAGCGATAAGAGTGTTAGGTGCTTAGTCAAAATATACCATTAACCATGCTTTATACTTGACCAGAGTATCAATTCAACTTCCCCCTTTATGATGAAATCCAAGTAGGTTGGCCTAGGTAGTCAAATTTTAAAATGCTTTTTGATGTTTAAGTGATTTGGCCATGTGTGGATAAAATATAAAAAGTGTAACTAATCAATTAATTAAAAACCTCTAAATTAGACTATGTGAACTATTCTAAGCATACAAATAACTAAAATGAAAGATGTGATTAACATATACGGTGAATTCTAAATTTGAAACAAGGTATAGTGAAAACACTATATACACAACAAATAGAACTAGGTCAAGAGTGTCAAGATATCACTATTGAAAATAGGGTCTAGAAAACCTAATAGGTTGACCAAGTCAACCTAGTTATTTTAGACAACAAATAAGACACAAAACTAGGTTGACCAGGTCGATTTAGTTGTCTGTGCAGAGACAATTTTTAAGGCTACAAACTTGAAAGGAAAGTATAGAAATAAAGAGATATAAAATAATATAAACTCACCTTGATTGTTTAGAGATAGAATTTATTGATCCAAAACCTACAAACTAGGTCAAGTTAGTTGACCAAGCAATACTAAAATCTATTGAAAAAGTGATGAAAAGGCACTAAGTTGACTTGGTCAACCTAGTTGGTTGGACTGGAAGTCTAGAAACTAAAATCTATACTAGGTTGAGCTGATTGATCAAGCTATACATAAAATACTACAAAGTGACTATAAATATACTAGGTCAATCGGGTTGACCTAGTAGGTTGAATTGGTATTCCAAAAAAGTGCTAAAACCCTATATTGGATCAAGTTATTCGATCTAGTTGCTTGGTCTTGTGCATAAAGAAAAAGAAAACTTGGTCAATAAAATCAAACCAGTATATCAAAATGTATGATATAAATGATGACAAAATAATGAAATAAAAGTGAACAAATCCAAAAGGATTTGATTCACATCGGTTTCACTAGAATGTATGCAATCATAATTGCATAATGTACATTAATTAATCTTAGATCAGATAAGATAGAGTATATCTACACTTCTGATTGGGGATACACTTATTAAGAAAGAGCATGACCAATATGGGGATCTTCTAGACCAAATTAGGGGATCACTTGTATCATTTATCACAACACATCATTTCACAATAACCCTAAAAGAGTCTTATGATTTGATGTTCACTTATGTAATAAACAAGAAAGCAAACTATTCTAATAACAAGAAAAGTAAACTAATCTAGTTTGCACCAACATAATTGCACAATAACCCTAAAAGAGTCCTATGATTTGATGTTCTAAAGCCTAAAATCTAACATAATTGCACAATAACCCTAAAGAGTCCTATGATTTGATGTTCACTTATGTAATAAACATGAAAGTAAATTATTCTAATAACAAAAAAAGTAAACTAATCTAGTGTGCACCAAAGCTTGTGGCACAAAGTGAGGGGTTAGATGCAAAGTAATAAAATATGTATAGATAAATTCAAGTAAATTTAGTATGAGTAACACCCTAATACATAGAATATGAAGAGTAATATTATTTGAGCCAACACTTATGCTACTTCTATCTACTAAAATAGAGGAGAACAAAACTAGAATATACTTACCTAAATGTGAACCCATCATGATTCAGTCTCTCCCTTGGATAATACAGATTTACAAGAGGTTGTTGTGATTTGTAAGGATCACTTTTTTAGGCCAAAGCATCCAAGACCTATCCAAAAGACTAGATTCTCCAAATAAGAAACCTAAGCTAAGAATCCTCAATTAGAATGGTGGAAGAGTAGATTAGGAAGAAGTGCAAGTGAATAATAACTCTTTATTGCATATTATTAATAATGACCAAAATGACCTTGTATATATAGGAGTATCTCACCCAAAAATCATTTGAACGTGTCAACTATGCTAGGTTGACCAAGTTGACCTAGTACATTCTCAGGCTAATGCCTAAAGTCTGTGTTAGGTTGACCAGGATGTGAATAAGTCAAAATAGCTAAAGTGACCCCATAATACACTAGGTCAACCAGGTTGACCTAGTGTACTGAATAGGTAAAAAGGGTGTAAAGCAATGAAAAGAATGATAAAAAGAGGAAAAGACTAGAGGAATGTGTAAGGGAGGAGAAATAGATTAGGGAAAGGTTTTAAGAGCTAAATGGATTGGGAATAATGTGGAAATAAGGGATAAAAATACTAAAAAGTAACAAAGGTCTGCCCACCCATTTATTAATGTACCCCTTAAGGCTTACACTCAGAGAGATTGAGTCACAATGGGTTCTTGCAAGATATAAAGCATCAATATTTGATAAAAGTTAAAAATATTATGTGTATACATTTCCTACATAGCCAATACTCTGAAGAGGGCCTCAGATGGATGTATTTATCCCCTACATGTTGTCTTCTATGTGAATCATGCAATGTGTGAAAAATAAATACAATAGTGACCTAGCTTATAACTTAGAAAATCAGGTTCTTGGGCTACTCCTTTAGTACTTCAGATCTACAGATGTGTTGTTCCTATCACTAGTATGGAAATAGGGAAGCTTTGTTCAATTGAATGCTTAATAGAGTGGTTTTGATAAGTTATCTTGGTCTCTCTTTGTTTTTTCTAGGTTTTATCAGGTGAGGTATAAATGAGGGTTGATCTTGCATTTATATAAATTCTTTTAGAGAAGTAACTCACATTAAATCACTTAGGTTGACCATTAGGATATGTTTCATTTGAAAAATAGATGACTTTAGGGAACTAGATACTTTGTTGAGTTAGGACACTAACACCCCAAATGTTAGTGTCCAAGGAGCAGAAAAGTAGGTATAGGCTCAAAACTTGTAGAGGTGGAAGATAAGTACATTTTAAGCACTCTAGGTAATATAGAAGGCCTAGGTCATCAACATAATATTGGTTAGACTAAGAGATAGTCCAAGGGGCATAATATAGTATAGATGTGAGACTTTTAGAAGTAGGAAAAGGTCTAGAACTAAGAGGAACAACCATGGTCTGAGTTTGCCAAGTGTAAAAGACTGAGGTGCTACATAATCCATAAATATTGTCTACACAATGAAATGTGAGAAACTAGTAGATTTTATACTCTCTCACTACTTTAATTAAAATTTTTGTACAAGGGGTGTTGCCTTAACTATGCAATTATGATTTTACACTTCCATAGTTGTTTATCAATAAAATTAGAGTGTGTTATCCTTATGAATGTTTATCCTAAATGTGTCATTGCACTCATGTACTTATAAAATTCTCAAGTTTCAATTAGGATCTTATTTACGTGCAATCTAATGTAAAATGGTCATCAAATACTAACAAAATAGGAACAATATAATGACAAAGGTGAGAGAAGGGTTAAGGGGACCACAAAGTAAAACTGACCAAGATTGAGTGATTCAAACCTAGTCAAAATTTAGAATCAATAAAATTTGAAGTATAAAAAGAGGGAATAAAACTAGACAAAGTGAAAATAGGAAGAATAAAGAGAGTAAATGGTCACACATAGAGTAGTAGAGAGTCACAAAGAGAAAAAAATATGTCACAAGTGTCACAAAATCACAAAAAAATCTAATAAGATTATAATTTGAACCAATTATCGAAAAGCACATAAAGTACAAAATAATATCATAAAAAATAAATTGTTTTATTTAAAAAATAGGTATATACATACTACCTCACTTTTATGTGTGTGTATGCATATATATCAAAGTAAAACAAGTAGTTCACCAAGAAGATGTTACAGTAGAAACATGTAAATGTTTCTTGAAACTAATATCAGATATGAGAATGATTTGAATGTCAAAAGGGGGAGAGAGATTATCTTATTGTTTTGTTTATTTTACATCTAAGAGATATAAAATAATGTAAAATTATGCACTATTTTAGATATAGAAAATATGGCAATACATATACTAAAAATGTGTTAAAATGGATAAATAGATACTATAAGGTTTTGATTTAGAATTTATAAGACAAGAGGGGAATAATGTACTTAGTTGATTTTGATTGTCTTTCTCTCAAAAAAGTGTCTCTATACCTATAAATTCTCTATATCTACTTCATCAACTTCTAAGACCTGAAATGGAGGTTGAAGACCTCTCTAGATGTTGTCGGCAAAATTTGAACCCTATAGTAGTTGGTGTTATCTAGAGATTACTAGAAATGTCCATGTGCACTATGAGGATCTATATCTCTTGTGACCCTTGCACTTTCACCTAAAAATAGTTCTTATTCTATGGACACCTTTTGTCCTCTATGATGATGCATATTTTGCTTCTCCTTCATCCAAACCCTAATTATATTTTTGACCATAAGATTCCCTTAAAAATAGGTTAGTATTTTTGGTTGGATGGCTTCTAAAACAGTTCTCATTGAATGGTTGAGCCTCACCTACATTCCAATACTTTGAATAGGGATCAAAACACATGTAGTTCTCTTACTTATGTACATTTATGAAACAATGTGAGTGTTTAACCCTAAATTGATATGGATCAATATAGTATAGGTTAAGAATAGAAATGAATAAGCAACAGGGTGATAAAAAAATATAGAGTAGGCCAATTAATTACAAACTTAGATAAATAACATTCTAAATTTAAATACTGAGATATACTAAAAATAGAAAGTATGACTATTGATTGATTATTTAATGAATTAAAAGTAAGAGTACTTACTTAGTTTACTGTGCACATGTAGATTTGGGTTGAAACAAGATGAAAGTGGACTAGATCTAGATTTTGGATCAATCATCAAATTTTAAATTTTTTTACTATGTGGTCCCATTTGTTTGTATCAGATCTAGATAGTTGCATTGACACACTTGTCTAACCTAGACACAAGTGTCTAGTATAAAATATTGACTAGATTTAGATGTTACCACCTGAAGCCTTCTATGTTTTATATCTTCTTTGTTATGGTTGTTTAGATATCACACATGAGATGCCACTCTTTATCAAATGATAAAAACCTAGCTTCCTCACCTTTGGAGTGACTGAAAAAAATGGGTTAGTGGGCTCATGGTGACCCTTGGATTGACTATGGGAAAAAAGGGTTAGTGGGTTCATGGTGTAAAGCTACCATAAGGGATCCTCTATCAATGGGCACTACCTACATAGCCAATACTTTAAAGAGGGCCTCAAAATTATGTAGTTATCTCCTAGTGTTATCTTGTGTGTACATAAGGATGCAATGTGTGATAAGTAAGTATATAGAGTGACCTAGCTTGTAATTTAAAAAATATGGCTCATGAGATGCTCATTTAATACTTTAGACCTGTATATGGGTTATCCTTATGAATGATATTGAATTAAGAAAGAATATGGAATATTTACTCACTTTAATTCTTGATTGAGTGCTTTTGGTAAGTTTCCTTACAAGTTGGTAGGTCTTTTGGTGGAAGAGAGTCTTAAGGTCTACATAGGCTTGTAGCCTTTCTTAGGCTTTTTTAGTACTATGAATGATTGAATTTAGACTTATAAAAACCTAAAGTGAATTTATATTTTCCTTCACATGTTTTAACATATACTATACATGTTCCGTCCTCTTTATCCCCATGAAATCTCTTGTCAAACTCAAGAAACTGTATTTTAAGCCTTATTTTGGCCTAATTTTGGGTCTGTAAACACTCAATCACCTATAAAAAAACTTTTAATATTATTAAAAACTATAAAACATATGTATCATATTCATTACACCCTCTATCCTCTATCTATAATTTTTCAAAGGATTTGGATCAAGGGTTTGAGAGATAAGTGAGTTTCCATACCTTACACCCAATTTTATTATGAATTTCTACAAGTATATTATAATAATATTGAATTATGGAGATATAAAAGTATTAAAAACACTTAAATACTTTTATAATAACCTCAAGGCATCTATCTACAAAGTTTTATAAACTTTTGATGGTTCATTCCCTCAATATCCCTCTTTTAGTGGCTTAAACCCTCAGCTAGGGTTCACATGCTTGTAGAAAACTTGAGAGCTCTAATTTAGATAATTTTAGGAATTGAGTGATTGGTAAAAGATTATAATTCCTATATTAAGGTACTTACATATAAATCCAACTCTGATAATTAAAAGTTTCTCATAAATAATCAAATAAATAATGAACTACTATTATTTTCTTGACTGCAACTTTGTGTTGAGATTATAGAACATTTTTTAAACCTTTATAGCTCAAGAAAAAACATGAAGTGTAAAATAATAAATGAAAATGTATATCATGTTTTTTAATAATCAAAGATTCTAAATCCATAATCAAATACTAGCATAAACTTTATTTCATAGACTTTTACAACAAATATATATAAACCCCTATTCTTCACTAAGAATTACACATTAAACCAACCTTAATTAAGATTTTTCACTTATTTTTATACATTATTTGGATACTTTAATTATGTTACAAAGTATAATCAATGGAACAACCAATCTAAACTTTTTTAGTTCACAAGATTATTTGAACAATTATAACTCAACTTGGAACATGTTAAGTTTGTTTTTCCTCTTATGTTGGACCAATAATTGGAGTTTATGACAATTATATATTTATAATAGGATTAAAAAAACTTAATAAATGAAGACATAAATTAGATACTACTAACTACAATACCAAGACTCTTGAAACATACCAAAACCTTACAATCTTTTAATAACAAATTCAAATTTTTGAAATGCTCTTTATGTTAAGAAAGTTAGAGACATATACAAATAGATTAAAAATGATAAGTGAAAGAAAAATAAGGATTATTATTGATCACATACAACCTAATATACCTTATAAATACCAAAACAAACATAATAGACCTATCTATAAGTATGGACCTGCATAATCTTTGCTAGGTAAAGAATGAATGATGATTGATCATACATCTATACCAATAATTTTGAGATATATATCACATTAAATACCTTAGTTTGACCCTAAGTTCACATTAAAATTTAAAATTTGATGACTTTAGGGCATTATACACTTAGTTTTTCACATGACACTTGCATCGATGTAGGCGTCTAACTAGGATGCAAGTGTTTGGGAAGTTATAAAGTAGGTACAGGTAAAAAACATGTAGAGGATGACAATAATCAGGTTTATAACATTTTTAATAGTATAAAAGGCTTGGTCATTAGAATAGCATATGCTTAGATTAAGAGATAAGAAATAGGCATAAGAGATAGTAGATGTGAGCCTTTCGATAACTAGAAGGTCTAAGAAATAAAGGGTATAACCATGAGAAGTACTTGCCAATTATATAAGACTAAGGTTATATATAATTTTTATTTAGTATCTAAATTTGACTCCCCCTTTAATATAGTAATTAAATTTCTAGTTTAAGGGAAAGAAATGCATACCTAGGTGTGTATAACACACCTTATCTCTATGTGAATCTAACTTGAGTGATTTATTGGTGACTCACCTAAAACCAAGAGCATGATATACTATATAATTAGTGCATATAATATAAAATCAAAAGTATTTGAAATGTTTTAAAGTAAAAATACCAAGGTTAAGAGTACACATGTGTATCGATGCAACCATCTTGAATTTTGACAATTTGATTTGAAAAGATGTTTCATTATGAATCATTGAAACTAAGATTAAGGCAAATTTAAAATATGCAAGTGTATATATATACAAATATTAGAGGATAACTTGACCCTAACCTTAGAGAAAAGGTGAGGTATCACCTGGTAGTTGAGGTTAATTCAACCATGCAACCCAATCATACTTATAACCTAGTGAGCGTGAGTGATCCAAGTCAACTCACACTATAAATTTGGTGAGAGTGGATGATTTAATCACTCCATACTATAAACTTGGTAATATTGAGTGATTTAATCACTTAAACCTTACCAAAAGTGAACTAAATACTACAAAATATTGACTTAATAACAATCCTTAAAAGTTCATCCTAGTGTATAATAAAATCCATAGAAGAATTTGAAATCTGAAAATGATTTTGATTTTACAACTTAAGGTGCCCTTTTCATGGCATATGTACCTCATATATGTTTCAAGCTAAAACATAGGTATAACAATGGTACCAATGTATAGAATGTTTCCACAAATGTGTATCTGAATCATATAAATGTGTAATTTGGCTAATTTGAAAATTTGAAAGTGTAGAAGACATTTCCCATGATAAGCCCCTACTAAAATATAAAATTAGGAACTAGTGTAAGTGTGGAGAACATGTTTACATAACATGCCCCCATTGAATCTAAAATTATGAATAATGTGGAGGTCATCCCTCTATGACATGCCTCCACTGATATTTTCCCCCATTTTGAGGTGATGGGAAGTAGAATCTGGTAGTCACCTTACCTCAAAAGGATAAGATAATTATATAATCTATGAATGTATCATATATCATATAAGAGTAATGTGTCTAAGTAGCTATAACAATGAGGTGCATAGTATAGTAACGATACAATCTCAACAAGAAATCAAGCACACACATAAGAGAACTAAAAATCAAATCAAAATTTAATGGTCCAAGTACACCTCAAACAAGGGACATGTTCAAATGCCACACAATCAAAGGGACATGACTTAGTGAAATGTCTAAAAGGCAACCAATGATATATTAAAATGTCCATACAATAAGTAATGACATATTCAAATGTCAAAGTAAGTGAACAAAGGGATAGGGGCCATAAATAATGGAGCATATTCAAATGATCAAACAAGCAAGATAATAACAAGCAAGACAAGACACCTAAGGAAGTGCATAAATGAAAATTATGGAATATAAGCGACCAACATAAACACATCATACTAGTCCTTAGATATATGTGTTAGTAAAAATTGTTAAGTACATAACATATCAAGTTCACCATGAAATATATAAGTGTGGATAAAGGCATGTGTAAGTATATAAAATCAAACATGATAATGGAAAATGATCATAAAATAATGTAATATGGGTGTATTGTGAAGAAGTGGATGCCCCCAATGTCTATATGACATGAGTAGAGGGAAGGCCCAACATCTGAAAGTGTGTAGATCATGTGCTTGGTTATGCTTATATCACACTCAAATTATGTGTGAAACACATGTGTATATAGAGAGGAATGATATTTTATCTACCAACATGGAACTAATAATATAAATGCCAAGGATCTAAAAAAATATGCAAATGTTAAAAATATTTTTTGATTTTTGATTTTTTAATTTGTTAATTTTTTTTGATATATGTGAAACTAATTTAGTGAAATAAATCTTCAAATTTAGGTTCCAATATGATCTGTGGTGGCATTATTTGAAAAAACTATTTATATTGATTTATTTTCAATTCTTTGGTATTTGCTAATAATGCTCTACCAAAAATTATGGGTATCTGCATCTCATTATATCCATCATGTGGGATATAAATTTATTTATTATCATGTTAAAGAGTAAGGTATTGACATGTGGAACTGATAGTTATTTGCATATTGATCAACCAATGTTGGTCAAGATGTAGAGTAAAGTGTGGTTATTGATCCATTACCCATATAGCAAGGTTTACTACCTTTGGTCAACATGCAATGGGTAATATAATGTACCTAAGAGATCTTGGAAAAGTTGTGTAATATTATAATTCATATATATTATGTCGCTTATAGTGTGATAATATTTCAAGTTGTGTTCCAAGTGTTTATATCCACCTTGAGATGTTGGTAACGAACCCCATCAATATTTGTAGTAATAATTAAGAATTCATGCCTTGGTCATTTTGAAGGATGGCTCTCTTCTGAAGAATTTGAAGTATTATGTATTTTTCACTTATTGGGTATAATTTATATGTTTTTTTAGACACTAAATTTGATTTATATAGCACTTTAGTCTTATACTCTTTGTAAATACATATCATGGATGTACCTTTAGTTTCTATAACTTACCACTACTAAAAGGCTTGCATACACTATCTCTGTATGCCAAGATAACTTAATAAAAACATTCAATCAAGCACTCAAGTGAGAAAAGATTCTCTATTTTTTCATATTTCCATATAAGGCATAGGGAAAAACACATATAAATGTCTAAAGTAATGAAGGAACACTCCATGAGACATATTTTCTATGTTACAAGTTAGGTCACAATTGTACTTGCTTCTACATATTGCATCTCTATACACACACAAGGCAACACATAGGGGGGAACTAAAATAAATAGTTTGAGGCCCTCTTTGAAGTAATGGTTATGTAGGCAACACCCATTAATAGAGGGGTCTTTGGGGTTAGCTTTAAACTATGATACCACTAATCTATTTTTCCTATAGACACTATGAAGAGGAATAACTAGGGTTTTACTATTTGACAATGAGTGATAACTCATGATCCATATCTAAGCACACTAGAGTGAAGGTGACATAAAACCTAGAATATCCTAGGTGGTTGCATCCATATCCAACATGTATTCTATATTAGACACCTACATCCAAGTTAGATAGAAGCATTAACACAACTATCTGAGGTTAATGCAAGTGTTTGATATTACATAAGTCAAATTTTTAGAATCTGATGACTAATCTAAGGCACTGGTCTAGTCTATTTCTAACCTATTATATATCAGATATGAATGTGTATAGTTGACCAACTAAGTACTCTTGTTTCATTTCATTGTTATATCAATGAATATTTGTACTTACTATTTTTAGCATATTTTAGTATTTAAACTTATAATACTATTTATATGAGTTTGTAATTAATTGACATGCTATAAATATATTTATCATCCTTATGATTATTCATTTATATATTATTAACCCTATATATATGTTTCAATCTTTTAGGACTTAACTCATGTAAGTCCCATGCTATTAAAGGGTTGAGTATGATGTTAATATGGAATGAAAATTAGAAATGATTGATTCAATTAACCTTTCCAAAAATAGTAAGTGAGAAGAGAAAGAGTACTTATCTAGAGGTAAATAGGCCTTTCTATAGATCAAGAAACTAAAATAGGCTAGAGAAATAGGCAAATACATTCCATTTTCTAACTGTGGTTAAAATCTAATCTTTGATAGTAAAACTAATATCAAAACAATAGTGACATGTGATACTATTGTCCAATTATGGCATTAATTTCCCTCTTGTAGGAACTATCTAAAACTTTCAAGAGAGTTGTGGGAGGTTTTGGATGTCTTGTAGGTCTTGTAGGTAGTTTTATGTCATGTAGGGGCTTGCCTATGTCACTATTTTCAGGTAAACCTCTTCTAAATCCTTCATGAGTACCTATACACATGAAACAACTAGATCAAATGCAAAAAAGAAGGGAAAAATTGGGTTATAGGATATTATGATCACATAGAGTAGAACCCCTGTTGTCTTGGCTATTACCTACATTAACTCTAATGCTAGGGTTTTTTAATTATATGTAGTTATCCCATAGAGAATTTGCATAATCAACTTGCATGATATGCTATAATGAATTTCTCCTAGGACCTTCTTTGATCAAGCATGTAATGTCTAATGTGATAGCTGAGTAGTATGCAGAGTATTGATATGCACTATTTATTGATTTGATGTAATTATGTGCCAAAATAATTTGATGTAATTATGTGCCAAAATAATTTGATGTAATTATGTGCAAAATAATAATTTCTAGATGTAAAATTCCTTATGAGGCTCTTTATATCAAATAAACTTTGATTTGAATATAATATCTTGTTCACTGGCTAACAAGGTGCAAAAGGATAAAAAACATAAGAGAAGGTTTAAGAAAGTGTTAAAACTCAAACATGGGAGAAAATTCCCATTGAACACTAGATCCATAATTGAATAATAACACCACATGGTACTACTATCCTAAAAATTACACTAGTGTCCTAAGGCTTAAAGTAGAGATAAAACCAAGTAAGATAGGCTAAGGGCCCCTATTATTGGGAGAAGGTGACTTAGGACCACTGTCGGTGCTACAAATAAGGAAAATAAGACATAATAAAGATCAAAAAACTTAAAATGACCATGCCAATGAGGATTATATTCATCACTAAGACCTTCATGTGAAATACCAACAAAAGAAATAGTACTTATGGTTGCTTGACCAAATTAGGGTGTCTACATTTTCCCCCTTTTTATTCTAGTAATGCAATGAAATGAAAGTACTAGAGTAAAATAAACAGAAGAATACGTACCTATAGTTACTTATGTGAATGTGTTCTAGACCTGGCCCACTTTTTGGATAGATAAGTGGATATGAGCTAGAGTGAAATATGTGAAGAGGAACTCTATGGTGTGGATGTCTTCTGTACTTAATCTAAATGGTGTACTAAATATTGAGGACTAAAAACTTATTTTTCCCCCACCTTGATATATGTACTAAATATAAGTATGTAAACTAAATATGTGGAGAAATAAAGCTCATTTGCCTCAATTTGATATATGAACTGAATCTAGGTATGTAAAATGTCTATGTGGAGAATAAAATCTTATTTCCCCCACTCTAATATCTAAAATGAATCTGGGTATGTAAACTAGGTCTAGTGGAATGTTATGGATCAACCTTATAGATGGTCTTATGACCCAAACTGGTGAAAAATTAATAACATCCTAGTGATGATACTAGGTATAACTTGATAATCTAAAAATAGAGATCAAGGATGTGAGTTGTACATCATGCCCCCTAATCTTAATATTTGAGTAATGTAGCCATGTATCTGAACATCTATATATCTAATTGAACTTGTATATATGAGTCAAAGCTATATATCTACATAGTTATATCTAGGTAGACTGTATATCTAAATAGTTGTATCTTACTATCTATATATCTATGTAGACCTATGTGTCTGAATAACTATATCTAAGTATATTGTATACCTATGTAAACTTGTGAATATAAATATCTATGTATACTTGTGTGTCTAAATAGTTGTATTTGAGTAGACTATATATCTATGTGAACTTATGAATCTGAATATCTATGTAACCCTATGTTTTTGAATAGCTATATCTAAATAGACTATATATATGTGTGTGAACTTGTGTATCTAAATATCTAAATATATGTGTAGACCTATGTGTCTAAATAGTTGTATTTGAGTAGACTATATATCTGAATATCTATGTAGACATGTGTGTCTAAATTTGTATCTAAGTGAACCTATGTGCATGAACCTATGTATATCTAAATTAATCTATGTGTATTCCTCCCCTTTTGGTGAGAGAGTTGAAACTATGTTGAGGGTATTTAATAAAAAACAATAATAATTGGCTACACTGGTGTTAAGTAGTAGGTGTGATGTTTTAAGTTTGAATAATTTACTTATTATGATGGAGTTGATTGTTAAAATTGGTAAGGGGATAAATATTTTGTGTATATTAAGTTTATTATTGTAATATCATTTTATAGATTTAGAATTTATTAAGATATTGGTTTAAGCAATATAGGGTGTGGCACATTGATGTCAAGTCCCATGTGTAAAAGATGCTTCATAAATTGGAGTTACAATTCTCAAGATATTGCATTGACAAGAAATTGGTATTAGTTAGTGAAATTACCACCCAAGATCAATCTTAATAAGGTGGTATTTGATAAATGTGAATTAAGTAGGTTATTTTATTAGTTTATCAATTCATTTGAAGTATTTAAGTTGAGAATAATTATCTGTCTAAACTAGAGAATATGTCAAGGAAATGAGGAGCCAATTAAACCTTATATGAGGACATGGAAACATATATCTAGGCCAAGGAGGAGCTTACCTTGGTAAGGAGCCCATACTTTTTTTTATTGTTGTCATTTGTAATGTATTTTTTACTATTTTTACTAAAAATATGCTAGTTTAGGGCCTATTTAGGGATATTAGGGTTATTATCCAGATATGGGAACTATTGTCTAGGACCTAGCTCTAGTGTTTAGGATGCAATGTTACTATCCAACACTATTGTCCTATACATAGTGCTAGTGTCTAGTAAGCCTAACTTGTAATGCTTATTTTTGTTGATTGGATTATGATGTCTATTAATATCTATTGGTTTTTCATTTTGTGTTGTTCATGCCTAATTTGGTTATACTTTTATAGGTGGATGCATGTATGAGAGAGTTTCAAATTAGATAAATGATGGAGACCCTATAGGGTCTACCCCTATCAGATGTTGAGATGTCCATGATTTAGAGAGTGGGTTTTAGGCATGTGTCATTCCTAAAGCCTATGTCTTGGGATAAACATATGATGATTGAATTATGTGAGAGATGGGATTCAAATACTAACATTTTTTGGTTACTAATTAGGGAAATGACCATTACCCTAGAGGATGTGTACATAATTTTTTATCTACCTATTTCTGGGCAAAGATCCATACTATTGGAGGAGATAGGTGTTTAGGCTTTATAATAAGATTATATGAATTTTTATGCTATGGCTATAGGGAATCATTGTACAAGGTGCCACAATGATACACTATTGACACTAATTATCATTGCTAAGTTTATTTGATTATGGAAATTATTAGCTTCATTTGTGGTTATAGACGAGAGTGGGGTATCAATCTACTAAAGGATGCTTAAGATAGTGTAGGATATAGAGAAGCATGGTATAGTATATTTTTGGGGTCAGATGATGCTATCCCACCTATATAAGGACATATAATATTTGTATTAGGAGATGTGTGGTGAGGGATTAGATCATCTACATTGTTACACTCTTGGGGTTATGAAAACATAGCAGTGGGTAGGTTAGTATTGCCTTTATGAGATGGTTGGGCCCATCCACAATTATTTATATAGAGGTGAAAAGGGATGGGTCAAATTTCCAAGAGGAGTATGATTTAATGTCAACATGTGCTAAACAATTTGATAATTGGGGATATTATTTGGAGGCCCTACAAGGGCTATGAGGGATGGCCTAAGGATGGTACTCAACTTAAATAGATTCAAGTGAGCTGATGGATGCATGACCCTTAGGTCAATGTGTATGAGTAGTTTTAGTATGATCAGGTTACATGATAGTTTGGTATGGTTCAAAATGTACCCCAAACACTAGTGGTATGGTTGAGTTCTTAAGCTCTTACAAGGCTAGGTAGTATACTGAAGCCATCAACCCCCATTCCTTTGATATAATGGGATCCTGAGATTGATATACTAGATGTAGATGATATAAGAGTCACTAATTCCTATAAAACTTGGTGGAGAGATCATAAATGGGCACCTTTATTTGTGAGATGTGGGATTATCAGAGGGGATGTACTAGAGGTGGAGCCCCTTAGGGATGTTGATGGTAAGTTGTTATATTATGCTTGTACATTCTATGTATTTAGTTAATCTTTTACTTTGTTAGGGATCTAATGTATTACGTGGGTATATGTAGGTTTAGGTGATGATGAGTACTGGGGGACAACCATCAAGTCGACACTTCACATATTGACATGACATATTCTTGATGATGTTGTGGAGGATGGATTGGTAGATAAGGCCACCAATGTTTTTGGTATTCATGCCCATTTATTCAATAAATCTATGATAGCTACTAAAAAATATAAAATAATGGCTATAGATATAGATGAGGCATGTATAGAGTTATGAGGTGTAAGTGTTTGTATGTTTAGATTTAATGTTATAGTTGATTTAAGGAGTGTAATAAAGCTAAAATTTATGTGTCATAGGTGAATTAGGAAGTCTTATTGTTGTCATTTATGTGTTTTAGTAAATATCCCCAAAAAGGGATATTTTAGTGGTATCAGATCATTAGTGTCAAGTGTGGGATTTTATATATTTTTGTGTTTTTAGTAAATATATTGTAAAAGGGATATTCACTAAAAGTGGTGAGTTGTGTCAATCATATTTCATGCATCAGGGTCTTACTCTTCCATCACAAGACAATCAACCTCCTCCATAACTCAAGGAAGGTCCTCCTATACCACATGGAGACACTTCCTTCATGACTCAAGCTGAGATGCCAAGTCAACAAAGAGTAAGTAGGATAAAATCAAAAACCACATTTTATAAATTCCAATAAGTTGAACACTCCTTTAAATAAGTTATAGCAAATTAGGGTCAGAATACAACCAAGGTAGACAACTTAGTTAAATCCCATACAAGGGATAAGAGAAGGGTAGTTGGTGATGGTTTGGGACTTGAAAGGGAAACATCTATATCATATCAAACACCTCAAGGTACTAACACTCAATATGTAGCTCATAAGACACCATCAACTTAGGTAATACAACATGGGAAAGGGTAGAATCAAAAGGGTCCTTTTATACATCATTTCACAAAAACTCCAAGTAATGTTTTTGATCCTAATTTATAGTCTAAAGAAACCAACCCTCATCTTATCATTATATATAAAATGAATAAGGGCCATGTCACTATCCTTATTTTGGATGCCTTTCTTATTTTGGGGCAAAAAGGCCTCCTTCAAGAATATTTTTCCAAACTCTATGTCTTGGATAAACAAGTCGAAAAGGTAAGTGCAATCCTCACTAATTCTAGTCAACTTCATGAGTCCCAAACACCTAAAGTAGTCAAATGAACTCCCTTATACCTTTCAGTCATCATAGGTGATTCTCTAGTGCATAAATGCATGATAGATAGTGGGGCTAGCACTTCTGTCATACCTAAGTCTATAACTAATAAATTGTGGCTTAAATATGAACCTAATGTAAAAAGAGTTTTAAAGTTAGATGGGTCTCCTACCAAGATTATGGGTATCCTTAAATACCTTAAAATCATCTCGGTTTCTTGTCTTAATTGAATTATATCTTAGGATGTGATATTAGTGTACCTCCCTCCCTACTTTACCTTATGTTTATCTAGGGATTTCAATACCAAAATTGGGGGTATCTCTCTTTTGATTGGTCCTACATGGTTTTTAGGACCAATTATGGGATAAAATTCACCATAAATTTTGAACCTATCTCTAGGTTCCACTTATAACCCTACATGCCCAACCTATCAAATGTCAATTGTACTATCTTGGATGAATATGAGCACCCTAATGACCAGGATCCCATGGAACCACTAAAAGGCATATCAGATTTGTTCTTTGATGAGTGGGTAGAAAAAAATCATGGTTATGATCCTTAAAAAATTATTTAATAGGTAGGTTTGGGTGTGTATTTCATGCATGAATAAGAATTTTCCATACCAAGTCTCACTAGCACAAGCTAAGAGCATGAAGGGGTATGGAACTTGTTTTTTGATGGGTCTAGATCTAAGAATAGAAGTGGGGTAGGTGTTATTATTGTCTCCTCTTCCAAGAAAAATTACTATTCTACCTTAATATTCCAATTCAATTGCACCTCCAATATACTAAAATATGAAGCCCTCATCCATGGGTTGCAATGGGCAAGGAAGAGAGGCATCAAACTTCTGCAAGCTAAGGGAGATAGTGAATTACTAGTGTAGCAAGTAAGAAGCCTAAGTGAAATCAAGAATACACTATTAAAGGCATAAAAAAATAGGGTTTTGGACCTCTTGGAGTACTTTCAATCCTTTAAAATTCACTCAATTCCTATAGAGGTCAATCAACATGTAGATTGCTTAACTACCAATGGATCACAATCTGATATAGTTGGTGGGGTCAAGGATATAAAAGAATAGTCCAAAATAGATGTGGTGTGCAAGTCCTCAGTCCTTGATAATGAAGTGAGTTGGAAATTATTTAAAAGTGATAAGCAAATTAATTATTTCTTAAAACATGAGGAAAAATTCTACTCAAAGAATCAAGGCAGGATGAAACATCAATATGGAGACTAGATTGTCTAATTGAGCACAAATAAATTTCCTAAGGGTTTAGTAACATTAGAGATCATATTAAATGAATATGAATAGATAAGGAAGGATAATGTAAGAATTTACACTAAGGAAGAACATTTTGAAAAGATTATCATATTCAAAGACAAGTTACTCAAGCTAAGAAAGGTGAACAACAAAGAGGAGAAGACAGCCTTCATAGCATTATGCCAAGAATTTTTAGATGTTTTTGAATGGGAATATAATGAATTTAAGGGTTTTAACCCTAGGTTATCTCAACATACCATAGATTTGGAGGAGAGTTCCAAACTTGTGATATAAAACCAAAGGCCAGTCAACCCCAAAATTGAGATCTTTATGAGGAAGGAGTTAACAAAGCTTATTAAATCCAACATTATCTTCCCCATAAAAAATTAATCATGTGTGGTAAATATTGTGATTATTAGGAATAATAATGGGGAGATAAGGTTGTGTGTGAACTTTAGAGATCTCAACAAGGTGTCACTAAGAGACCACTACCCCTACCATCTATGGATCAGATACTTTAGAGGGTTACAGGTTCTCAAATGTTCTCTTTGCTTGATGGATACTCTAGGTACAATAAAATATTTGTGATGGAGGAGGATAGACACAAAACTAACTTCACAACCAAGTGGGACACTTATGCATAAAATAAGATGCCCTGTAGACTATCCAATGCAAGGGATAGTTTCCAAAGGGTAATGGATGTGGCCTTTCATGGGCTCATGATTGAGATGGTGTTCATATACCTTGATGACATCACTATGTCTTCAAAGGATCCAAAAGATCATTTGGCACATTTAAGGTTTTATATTTGATAGGTGAAGGCAGTTTGGGGTCTCCTTGAACCCCAAAAAATGTATATTTTTTATTCTATGAGGGTAGACTTCTAGGATATGTGGTGTCAAAAGATGGCCTCTCGATTTACCTTGATAGGAAAGAGGTAATCCTTGACTTATTACTTCCCAAACATAAGAATGGATTATAAATTTTCTTTAACAAAATCAACTTCATTAGAAGATTCATACCTAGATTTGTAGAATTGGTGAGACCACTATGCACGTGCTTAAGAAACATAAGGAGTTATCATGGAGCAAGGAAGGCAATATAGGTTTTGAGGCCATCAATTAGTCCATTTCTCAATATCCCACCCTCCTCAACCCTAATTTTATAAAATATTTATTCATGTATGAATTCTCTACAAGTGATATTTTTTTGTTATGCTTATGCAACAAAATAGTGAAGGCCTAGATCAGTCCATAGCCTTCTTCAGTCAAGAATTAGAGGGATATGAGGAGAGGTATACATTTGCTTAAAAATATTTCGTTTCTGTCATGATAGGTATAAATAATTTTAGATACATGGTGTCCAACAATAAGATCTTTGTAATGGTGGTTCACCCTAGTATCAAGTATTTCATCCTCAATAGAGACTTGAGTGAAAATAGGGTTAGTTGGGTGACTAAGTGCATGGAGTATGATATATAAGTGAATTTTTCTATGTTTATCATAGGTATATGAATTATTTAACCCCTCATATCTAAGGAAGAGAAAGAAGTGATTTTAGCGATCCAAGATGATCAGTAAGTAGTTACAATTATATCTCCTTTCAACGAGACCCAAGACATAGTGAAGTTATTCAAAATAGGAGAATATCTTATGGGTTTAGATATGACAAATAATATTAAATTTATACTAAAATATATCCCTTTCATATTGATTAATGGGGATCTCTTTAAGAAGGACCTTGGTGGCATGTTTTTGAGATGTGTAGAGACTAGTCAAGTTGATAAGTTATTAGAGGAGCTTCATGGTGGACCTATAGGAAGGAACTTTGTAGCTAATATAATAGCATCAAAGATCATGAGGTCAAGATATTTTTGTCTAAATGTATTCAGGGACTCCCATGCTTGGGTTAAGATGTGTCCTAAATGTGTTATGTTCACTGGCAAGCAAAGACTAACTACCTTACCTCTAAAACCCATTCAAGTTGAGTAGACCTTCATACAATGGGGATTATAATTTATAGGTATGATTTACCCCCATCTATTTTTATGTATAAGTGGGATTTGATATCTACTAATTATTTTAATAGGTGGGTGGAGGTAGTTGTACTCATGGAGGCAAATGAGAACTCAGTTTTGGAGTTTTATGATAGCCTAGTGACTAGATTTAGGGTCCCTTACACCATTATATTAGATAATTAATTGGCCTATAATATTTAAATGGTGTGTGATTGGGCCTTAATCATGGTGTATACCTCAATTATTTATCCAACTACTATCTATAGGTTAATGGACTAGCAGAGTCTGCTAATAAGAATTTGATTAGGATCATAAAAAAGATAATGGAGGGTAGCCAAAGGGAGTGGCACATCAAGTTAAGGACTAACTTATGGGAAGATAGGATTAATCCTAAGAATTTTACTAGCCACTCACCTTATCTCCTTATTTATGGTAAATAGTAAAAACTACCCATTTCACTTGAGATGTCAACCTTAGAACTTCCACACCAGCTTGAACTCATAGAGAGTAATGCAATGGAAGTGAGGATGAATGAGTTGAGTAAGCTAGAAGAGACAAGATAGATTTTCATGCATGTCATGTGTTCTAACCAATATCAATTAAAAATATCATTTTACAATAGAGCCTCATCAAAGACATTATAATAAGGTGACATTGTACTTAAGTGGGATGAGGACCGTGCCAAGCCAGGTAAGCATTCAAAATTTGATAGTCTTTAGAGTGGGACATATATCATTATAACTTATAAGGGGATCAATGCCTTCTAATTATCTATATTGAGTGGTGATTAAATACCTTTCCCCATCAATGGGATTTTCCTCAAGTATTGTTATTAGAATCACAATGTTTTCTTGTACATAATAGTTAGTTCTTTCCTCCAAGTGTTGCTACACATGCTTGTTAGTTGTTTATTTGTTCTAGTTGCTTATCATTGTGTGTCTTTGTTTTTTTCTTAACTTTTTTTTTGTCTTGTTGTGTTTTTTTATTCCTCAAGGTCTACAAGGTATTAATCAAATTTAACGTGCAGTCAAGGGTCTACACCTAGTCATGAGTAATAAGCAAAGAGATATTGGATCCTTTTGACTAACAGGTAGGTCAAGCTAGTTGAGTCACCATATATGTTGACTAATTTTTTCCCTTAGGCCTATGAATGAGTCAACACATGCATAATCACCCAAATACATCACTTTTGGTCATCTTTATTATGTCCTTGAGGGGTTTGGATAGACCAAATCATGGTCACTAGTTGTCATATCAAGGATAGCAAGTCTGGTGTGGTGTCATGCCAAGAAATCATCATGGTGGTTGTCCTAACTCCTTATTTAAAATTGTTTCAATATTCTTCCCAGTGTTTGAGCATGTTTTAAGGTCCATAATTAGCTTTTAAGTGGTCTCAACATCCCCAAATGTGCCATGGTGGAGACAACTAAATGTTATAATTGACAACTCATCATAAACCAATCTAGTGTGTTGAGAATGTGCAAGGTATGGCTTAATATTAAGTTTTATGGATGTTATATAAGATCATGGAATCCTAATTTAAGTCTTTATCATGTTTTAGGCCTCTTTAATAAGTATATAATGTTATTCATTTGAAATTCCCCGTTGAAATTACTTATATTATGTAAAAGGTGGAGTATCTGACCTTTAAATGATGATATTTGACCTCAAAAGGCCACTAAATCCATCAAACATGCCTTAGAGGACCCCCATGAACACCACATTACCATAACCAAGTATTTCATGTACTAATGAGGTCCTTCTCACAATTCAACATCTCTAATTTCCACAAAATTAGCCCAACACATGTGAAAATGTGTCAATTTAACTCCCCAAGTCATACTATGAACCTTTAGACATTATTTGACCCTTATTTTCCCTCCTTCTATCTGCCAATAATGGTTTGTGGTTTGAACATGATAAAACATAAGAATTTTATAGGTTTCAAAAGTTTTTAAAGTGGTATAGATCCATACAATATGGATTTGCTCAGGTGGAGTCAAGATTTTTCAAAGGGCATTCAACATAGGTTTATGATAAAGAGATTCAAGAGTTTTAGGTCCCAAAGAACCAATAACCAATTCACTTCCCCCCATTGAGCTCTTTGGTATATATGGAGAGCTTCAGGTTTATGCTCAATCCATATTAAGGAGAGGGAGAGAGAGGGTCCAAGATCTTGGCCAAATAAAGTAGACTTGATAACCTTCCAATCATGGGTATTGGTTTTATATTTAGTCTTCTTATATCTATAAACAAATTCTAAGAAGTTGGGTAACCTCATCACCATCTTCATCTACATAAGGCAAAATAAGGGGAATGGTTTCATTGAGTTTTGGGTTTTTTTATCAAATTAATGATTGTTCATGGTTACTCCAATCCTAAAGATACATTTCATGGCATCCTCAACCTTGATTCACACATGTGGGCATATAGGAGTGAGAAATTTCTAAGCTATATTATTTGTAGGCTACAAGCAAGTTTCCATTGATTGAAAAGGGTGTTCAGTGCATAAATCTAAACATGAATAGTGTTTTAATATTTAATAATGGTGTTTTGATGTTATTCATGCCCCCTTGGTTCAAGTTTAATTTTCATATAGACCTCTAACTATCTTAAGTGGTTCCTCCAAGTGAAGATTGCCAAGTTTGAGTTTCACAACAAGAGAAGGTAATATGTTTCATAATGGTGGCTTGAAAGTTATCATAAGATAGTAAAAGATAATAAGTAATGTTATATTCACACCAATATATCCCTATCTCAAGTTTATTAGACCCTATAATATTCCTCACATGCCAAGAAACCACCATTTAACTCTTAAACACCTTCACAATCCTGTTTAGCAGATATTAAGGTCATTTAGCAAAAGTTGAGGTTTTTTGGAAAGTCCCAAGTTTCCATTTTTATTGTGTATACCTCATTGATGGCCTCCAAATGTTATTCTCTATTAGGTATATGTATCTATATGGTTAATTCTCTTGTAAACTATCTTGGGTGTGAAATAATAGTTCATTTCAAGCCCTCAAAGAGCCTCTACCTTTTGACAACCTCATCACTTTCAACCTACCTTAATTCAATCCCTGCATCCCAAGTTTTAAGCCCCAAATGACCTCACAATCATCACCCTCATGTCACCACTCTTACCTAAGTCCAAGATATGGAATAAAGGCCTAATCACACTATAATATTATCAAGAACCATTATTGACATAAAGAAATGGATTTATATAGCTATTTACCCTATTGAGAGAGTAAATCACCACCTATAGGAAACACCCTAGATCCACCTTATAGAGTCCTTAAAAGTCTATAGCATAAGCCAAGAGCACATAAGATAGGACTGAATAAATAAATGTCTCAAAGAGGTGAATTATAACATAAGAGATTCATAAATATCTCAAGTAACTAATAATGCACTCTCCTCATTGAAAAACTTGTTACATGGACCCCTTATTAGTCAATACACATGACTCAGCACTCACAGTATTATTGATGTCTGTACCCTCAACCTTGAACATAAGATAGTATACAATATGCACATAAGGAGGGAACTAAACCTAAGAAGGTGTTCAAGGTGTGAATATCATGGTATCAAGGACTAATAATATGGTCTCATTAGGTGACTAAACACAATGATGCAAGAACATATAGTTAATTGACCCTACTCAGTCAACTTAGAATGCATGACCAGATCAAATGATAAGCCAAGAACATATGAAAATGAAGTATCATGGAGATAAAGACATATACAAACTCTTAAATTTCTTACTTTAGGGTACCCTTAGGTGATGAATCTATCTAGTCTAAGTTGCAGACCTAAAAGCATATAAGTTATGGCATGACTATGTATGTAGGTATGTTGGCAAGGTTAGAGGACATGAGCCTTAAGGCTATGATGAAAATTGAAACATGGTTTTTGGGATATAATCACACCCCTATAAGGAGATAATTGAGGCTTCTCAAGTTGAAAATCTCAACTATTTTAGGCATATACACTAAGTAGTGATGCTTAAGGTAGACTACAAGAGAGAGTAGGGCTGGTGAGGGGTATGAGTAGATGGGATCATATATAGAAGATGGAGGTTGGACTAGGAAATATTTTATGACAATGTTAGAGATAAAAATACACCTACAAGTAGGTGGGGGTTCCAAAAATTAGTTTGAGCACTCTAAGTTCTAAAGGCTCATCTAGGTATCAAGACCCCATATCCACCTCACTAGTAGACCCATACATTCAAGTAGACTTGGTGCAATGTGGTATACATGTGAATATGATTTATCCCCTTAAGAAGATGTTTGAGGTAGTTGAGTACAATGATAAAGTTCATTTTTGGGTTTATCTCCCTCTTAATCTTTATTACTTAAGCATACAAGTCAAGTTACACTTTTAAACATGCATACCTTTCACCATAAAGGGACCTAGGCCTAGGGCTCTTAGGGAAACTTGAGCACCCTTGTGGACTCAAAATTCATAAAGGAGTGAGTGGGATTGGGGGGGTAATCTCTATGAATTAATGTTAAGAAGGTAACCTACATGGAGTGCCTAACAAGGAAATCAAGGCACATTATCCTTAGCTCATATCTCCACACACTTTGCATTAGACCCAAGTCTATTTAGGAGAGATGAAGGGGTCATTGGGCTAAAGGTTCATAACAATAAGTTTTAGTTTAGAGGTCCCACTGTATGAACCATCATTAATATGGTGGACCTCCAAAACCCTTCTTAAACCGTAGTTTAGACTCGATGACATAAATACACCTCAAAATGCATTCAAATTGAGTAATTGAGCTATGAAACAGTCTTAATGGTCTCCCCAGGTCTCTAAGCACTCAAATGACCTATTGGTTGGATCATACAAGGGATATATTATACAGATCAAGGTTGATAAATCTTATTTAACTTATAATTAATGAGTTGGGAAAGATTTTCATACACCATAGTTTTCTAAGGAGAAGGAGATCCCAAAGTTCCAAATGATCTCACATTAGTCACCCTTAAGGGCCTCTATGATTGGTAACTCTTGTAGATAGTTTGAGGTGTCCAAGTGACAGACTGTATGCATGGAATAGGAGGTAGATAGATTTATTAAGCTAATATAGTTGCTCTAAGTTCCCTCAAGGGTGATTTTCATGTCAATAATAGTGGTTAGGTACCTCATAACTATAGCTCAAGGTCAAAATTTAGAAACCTTGCATCAAATCCATTAGTCTAGCACCTTCATTAATATAGTGCCACTTGGAAGATAGAGCAGAGGGGAAAAAGAGATCAAAGGGCATCTCAAACCTTCATGGGAGAGATCATCATGATTATTTTAGATGTGTGGGTCATCTTGTTTTACAAGTAAGATGCTAAAATTGGTCATTTTGGTGTGAAAACACCTTAAGACTACCTAGAATGTATACTTCTCACCTGAGAAGCAAGTTGAAAAGATCACAATTGTATGGGGATACTATATGGGAAGATGATCACTTTAGGAGAGGTGGGGGGATTTGTCTACAAGGGATTAGTGTCATTGGTTCAGAGGTTAAGGCCCTAACCTCTATGAACCATTGTTAAGAGTCATGGACCCTCTTAAACCTCCCTAAAACCCTAATAAGGACCTGATTGGAATGATTTAAGATAAAATGCATTAAAACTACTTGATGAACACTTGGGTCATATTTCCCATTCAAAGGAGGCTTATGCTAAGGTATTAATATATATGGAGAATGTATAGGCACCTCTAGAAACTATAAGTTTTCAAGGTTTTGAGTAGGAAATGAAGTGTAAGACCTAGTAAAAAGTTACTAATAATATGAGGGGTGGTATAATACTTGTTTCATCCTCTCAAATCATGAAATATATAAAACATTTCCTGTAAATGCTTCTACAAACCTCCACCAATCAGCTAATCTACAAAAGCTAGTAAAGATGGTCAATTTATGCAAGAAGGGTAAGATTAAAGGTGTGGGAATTTTTAATGGCCCAAGTATTGATGTATTATATTGGCTCAAGTGCAAATCAAGCCCACTCATATATCTTGGAGGTTTGTTTCAATTATCATTACTCTCCAAAAATAGTGAATGAGTAAGAGACTAGGCTACTTGTTCTTAAGGCCTACTTAGCAAATCAAATGGAGAAGATCATGGGAATAGAAGGCTATCATAAAGTTAATGTGACATCATAAAACATCTATAACTGACCCTTGAAGAGGTAAATCTCCATGTCCATGCCATTATTAAGGGTTTTGGTGATTTTATTAAACATGGCCAATATGCAATCAAAGAGTAACTACTTAATGCCTTATGTAAAAGGCCTAATTAGGACTCTTTAAATGCTTATTAACTAATGAAATAATAGTAAATTGATTAAGGATGGAATGAATGGTCTCTTCATGGTTCATACCTTGCTAAAAATAGACTCCATTGCTTCAAGGTGTTCATTCAAGGCACTACTCAACCTAAACAATGCATAGAGGAGTGTGGATGACTATTGTAACTATTGCATGACCATTTTGGCCTTTTCATAACAATATTATGCTAAGATTACTTCCTTTATCTTTCACACAACTCTATATATTTAGGCCTTGGATCCTTTTTTCCATCTCTCCATTAGGTATAGCAAAACACTACCAAATTTTATCTTGAACCTTGAGAATCAATAGAGAAAATGACTATTGTAGACTTCTTTGTTAGCAGTAGAGTGTATTATGGTTTTTTGACTTGCATAAAGTATGATGTTCATCTTATTTTTTAGGTCCTCTCCTTCACCTAGTGTTACATTTTCATCCTATGCAGATCATGTGAAGTGTTAAAAGGTGGTAGCTGTATTGAAGAGTAAGTTGATTGGTAGTGTCTCAATCAAACCTTACTCCCATTGCCTTAAAATTGTAGACATCTTCATTACCACCACATGAAATACTTATTTTTAAGAGTGTTTCAATAAATATGTTTAGTCACTATTAATTTCATTAGATTCACAGAGTGTTTTTAAAGATCAATTAATAGAGGAAAAGTGAATATTGGTGCATTACCACCCTTAGAATAGGTTTTCTTTTCATGTTTTCATTATATCTCTTTACACCCTAACATTAGTAAGTCTTAGGAAGAGAGCTTTAGTTGATGTACCAGGGGAGCAAGCCCAATAAACTAGAGGTTTGGCCTTACTATAGGTCACCCAAAAAATTTAGGCCAATCCTTTGTTAGTCTAAGCTTGAAGAGAAATAAAATATCTCCTTTAAAGGGTGTAGCTTGGAATGCTAATAGGTTATACACTCCTTGTGGAAGATACCATGGAAGTAAACATTGACACTTATAATGATCCAAAAATGATTCAATTAGGCACATCCCTCACTATTGAGGAATACAAATCCATTATTATTATCTTGAAAGACTTCATTGACATATTCATATGTTATTATGTAGACATGTCAATTTTAGACCCATCTTTGGTGTTATATTGGCATGTTATGCATCTAGATGATAAACCTATCAAATAGAATTTGAGGAAAATGCATCTACACATTGTTATCATGGTTAAAAAAGAATTAGAAAAATTATTATGATCATGTTTCATTAGACCACTTGATTAATCAGAATGGATCTCAAACATTATTCTAATAAGAAAGAAACCACATAGAATTTGCTTATTTATTGATTTTAAAGATATCAATAAAGTGTGTCCTAAGGATGATTTCCCATTATCAAACATAGACATGATAGTCAAATCAATAATAAGATATGAGATGTTATCCCTCATGGATGTCTTCTCAAGATATAATTAGATAAATATTGCACCTGAAGACCAGCACAAAATAATTCTCAAAACTCCATGGGGATATTTTTTTATCAAGTCATGCCATTTATCTTGAAGAGTAGTGATGCAACTTACCAACGTGCCATGACTATCATCTTCCATGAAATAATGCATGATATTGTTGAGGACTATGTGGATAATGTCCTATCTAAGTCAAATACATGTGTTGGACACCCTGAAGTTCTATGAAGAATATTTAAAAGACTTTATGAATATGAAGTATGCCTTAATCCTAAGAAGTGCATCTTTGGAATCACTTTTATAAAATTGTTAGGGTTTATTGTGTCACACAAAGGCATCAAATTTGATCCTATTAAGGTTAAATATATTGTGTAAATGCATCTTAACTATAATTTAAAGAAGTTTTTTAGCCTTTAGGGAAAGACCCAATCAATTCATCAGTCTATTTCATAGCTGCCAGATAGGTGTCATCCTTTTTCTCACCTTTTAAATAAAGGTGTCACATTCTAGTACGATATAGGTTGTCAAGAAGCTTTTGATAAATTTAAGACTTAATTATCTAATACACCAATATTGACCTTGCCTACACTAGGGAGACCATTTCTCCTTTACATATTAGAAACAAAATATGCATTAGGGGCACTTTTAGCTCAGTATGATCAACAGGGCAAGGAACTTGTAATTTGCTATTTGAGTTGGACACTTGTAACTTATGAACATAATTCAAAAATATTTTTTTATAAATGGTGTTCGCTTCCTAAAAAATCCATCATTGCATGTTAAATAAGAAGACCATTATTAAATCTAAGGTTGATCTTCTCAAATATATATTATAAAATTCAACTTTGATAGGTTGCATTGCCAAGTGGGTAATGTTGCTAAGTGAATTTAAGGTTAAGTATTAGAATCAGAAAGATATTAAGGGGAAATTCCTTACAAATAAAATTGTTGAGGCTCCTTTATTAGACATAAATCCCCTCATATTTGATTTCTTAGAGGAGTCAATCTTAGCCCTAGAAGAAGTATCTATTGAATCCAAATAATGGAAATTATACTCTGATGGCTCATTCACATCCCATAGATCTAGAGACACTCATTTTCAGACTTCATCTCATTGTATAATGTAAAATTCAATAGTTGATGGTATATTGGGGATTCCTCATTGAACATTTATTAGGTTAAAGACCAATATTAAACCAGAGATGAGAAACTTATACTATATAAAGGTATGGTCAATAACCTCAAATAAAATTTTGAAATCATCTAGTTTGAACTAATACCCAGGGTTAATAATTGATCAACAAATGTAATGGTAACCATTGGATCTATGATATATGTAACTAGTATCATAAAAGAGTATTAATTTATTATTGATAAACTTATTCGTATAGCTCATGTATAATTATATTCTATGATGGTGTGAGATATTGTTGGTCCTAATCCCCATTAATAAAAATACATATATACCTATCTCCAAGGCCAAATTCTTCCTTTTAATTTATCATGAAACCAAAATAAATCCTTAATTCATAATGTTACCCATTACACCCTACTTGGTAATACACTCTATCATAGAGGATATGATGAAATGATGCTTCATTGTTTAACTTTAAGAGAATCCAAATTAGTGCTTAAGGACATACATGAAGGGATTTGTGGGGCACACACCAATGACATGGTCCTTGCCAAGAAAAGCCTTTAAACAGGGTATTATTGGCCAACAATGGAGATATATGCTTATCAATATGTCAATAAGTGCATTGCTTATCAAAGGCATTATGATTTAGTCCATGTTCCTTCTCGAACACTCCAACCGATCACAACTTTATGGCCTTTTTCAACATGCAGACTTGATCTCATAGGTAAAATCAAACCCACTTCCTCTGATGGCCACAAGCATATTCTCACTACTACAAAATATTTTACTAAGTAGATAAATACCATTCCCCTCACTTATGTAACTAATGAGCATATTTCAAAATTCATTTATTATCACCTCACTTTCTATTATGGCATTCCCTCCATTATTATATCTGATAATGGTGGATCATTAAAAAATAAATACATAAAATCCATCTATGCCCAATTTCATATTAATTATAAAATTTCCACACATTATTTTCCCCAAGTTAATGACCAGGTCAAGGCACCAAATAAAACCATTATTAAGAATCTTAAGAAGATTTTTAATGATGTTGGCTAAGATTGGCACTTATAATTATTCCCAACCTTGTGGGCTTATGATACTAGTGCCCGTACACCTATAAGTGCCACACCATACTCCCTAGTTTTTTATTTAAAGGCCATCATTCATATAGAAATCAATTTCCGTATCTGCACATCTCTTTATAGACTATCATTGATGATGAGGAGTATAGAGTCACTAAACTACAGGAGCTAGAGCTCTTGGATGACAAATGATCAGTTTTATTAGACCATTTGAGAGTGTACACATAATTTTATGGATTATATATCACCTTAGCCTTGTACACTTAACAAATTCATACCTTAGTTGTTCCTCTTAGTTATATACCTTTCCTACTTTATAAAGTCTTATATCTACTCTATCTTATGACCCTTAGCCTATCTCTTGGTTTGACCAACCTTATGTTGATCACCTAGACCTTTTATCTTAACCATAATATTTAAAACATGCATATCTTCCACCTATGAAAGTTTTAAGGCTATACTTACTTTCATGTTCCCTGGAAACTAGTGTCTAGGATAGATACCTATATTGACGTAGATGTCTTGCTCTGATACAAGTTCCCAGTTCCCTAAAGTCATCTAATTTTCAAATGAAATGTATCCTAATGGTTAGCTTAAGTTTTTTAATGCAAGTTAGTTCTAAAAAGGGATTGATATAAATACAAGATGAGCCCTCATTCATTCCTCACCTAGAAAAATACCAAAAGAGACCAAGATAACTAATCACCAACATTTAATTGATCAAATATTCCTTATTTTTTCCTATTTACATATTATTCATAAGGAAAACACATCTATAGGTTTTAAGTGATAAATTAGTAGCCTAAGAGTTATATTTTCCAAGTTACAAGCTAGGTCACTAATGTACTTTATTTCCACATATTGCATGATTCACACATAAGCCAACACATAAGGGATAAATACATAAGTTTGAGACCCTATTCAAAGAATTGGCTATGTAAGTAGCACTCATTAATAGAGGGGTATTTTAGGTCATCTTGACACCATGTACCCACTAACCCATTTTTCCCCAAGGTCGCTATAAAGATGAAAAACTAAGCTTTTACAATTTTATGAGGAGTGATAGTCCATGACCCATATCTAAATGCACCAAAATGAAAGTGAAGATAAACCTAGAAGCATCTAGGTAGTCACATCCTTTTCTAGCATGTATTATATACAAGACACCTACATTAGGTTTAGATAGTAGCTTCAATGTAACCATCTAAGGCTAAAACTAGTATTTGCATCTCTAGAGGCACTTAAATTAGAATTTGGTGACTATTCTATAACCCTCTTCCAAAATTATTCTTACTCATTACAGATATAAAACTATATTAGCATCAAAAGTAGCTAAGTAGATTACTTCTTTATAATTTTCATATCTAGCATAGTTGTACTTAATATTTTTAGCCTATCTCAATTTAATGAATTCAGCATATGTTATATCTAATTCTATCATCTAATTGGCCTGATGTAGATCTAATTATCACCCTTATGCCTATTCATTTCTATATCCCATTACCTTAGATAACCCCAATCTAGATATTTTTAGGGTTAAACATTTGGTGAACCTGATTCATATGAATGTAAACATTTTTTATTCTTAGGGTTTTTAGTCTACTAGGGTTTTAGATGTACTTTTTCATTTCCTACATATTATTTTGTATGAAACCTAGGCATAACCCTAGATTGGAAGGGGTGCCTATTAAACACATTTATCTTCCCCTCCCACCATATAAGATTTCTAAATCCATTAAGGGACATAATCTTATGGACCATGATGATACCAATGTTGAGAATGAAAAACATACTGATGAGGTTATCATAGAAGAAGATTCTAATAATGGCAACCATGAGTCTAATGAAACCAATGAACATGATCAAATATACCATGAGTAAGTACAAATAATTGCATTATTTTGAAATCATATTTGTCAAAAGGTATAGTTGAAACAACCCCCCCTCTAAACACATTAACACTTAATACTTTGAATGGGGGCATGGGTTATGTATTTAAACCTTTCTTTCTTGAAAACTAAAATATTATTTCTATATATACAATGGAATTACCAATTAGTTCAATATAAATACTAACTTTGATGCTTATTACTACTCAAACCATGTTTATATTTCCTTTGGTGACTACTCAACTTGATAATCTAAATCCAAATGGGTCTATAGTTCAAACACTCCTTTAAGTTATAAACATTAAACAAAATACTTTAAAATATTTTCATGTTATTGATTTGTAAGATGTGTTGTATAACCCTCTTGCACTTGAGATATCTTTACACCATTTTACAACTAGTTTTATTGCACCTAAGTTTGCATTTTATGATGGAAAATGTGATCCTAAATAACATCTTCAATATTTTTATATGGCATGACGTGACTATGCCTCCAATGATAAATATTTGACTAAATTGTTTCCAAGAAGCCTCAAGGACTGTGCTTTGAGTTGGTTATATGATTTACCTCTCCAATCTGTGAAAGCATTCAAACCTCTTGTAGATTAGTTTTTAGCACATTCTTCCATTAATATTTACAAAAAGGATTTCTATGCTCAAATTTCCAAAATCAAACAAGGAAAAAATGAACCTATAATGAATTTGTCTTGAGATATAAGATAATGTTGGCTAAAATGACCAATCATATGGTAGATAATGAGTTGCAAGACATATTCAAGTAAATTTTGTTTACTCCTCTACATAAGTCCATTGTTTTCAAGAAGTTCAAATCTTTTTATGACTTATGCCATGTTGTATGAGACTATGAAATGAATCTTATTTCATTAAATAATCTCAAGTATGTAGCAAACAAACTATCTCCATCTACATCCACTAATAAGTTTACAATCAAACCAAGTTATAAGGTAAAACCTATTGATCCTAAAAAGGAAACAACCACAGTTAATGCACCAAGGATATAGTTTTCACATTTACTTGAGTCTTCAGCTTTATTACTCCCATAGTTAATAGAGTGTCAATGTATATCTCTCCCTCATCCTATAGAGGTTGATATGAATAGACCTCTACTTGAACGATATGATGTGAATTATTATTATGATTTTCAATAGCGACTAGGACATTATACAAAAAAATGATTGACCTTGGAGAATACATTCCAAGAGCTTATTGATGACAAAAATATTGTATTTGATGATCCTCCCAAGGAATCAGGTTCACAACCTGGTGGGTGATCACCAGAAACAAAAAATATTTAACAATCCTTTACAATACCACTCTAAGAAGGAACCAAAAGTGAAAATGGAATATAATTCACATCCTCCTCTATCACATTATGGGCACCCATTATATGGGATTATTGGTTCTTATACATGATATATACTTCCTATGGTTTAGAGACCTATTACTTTTGATGATATTGAGATCAAGGATGATGACTCTGATCTTCATTCTTTATTCATTCTAGCATTCCTTGATCATGAGCCTATACATATTGTTATTATTGATGATGGTGAAAATAAAAATGTTTGCACTATGACATTACTAATGCATCTAGATTATACTCATCATGATTTGCATCCTTCTATTAGATCAATTAGAGAATTCAATGAGACCTTCCAAAAATTTCTTGGTGAGATTGACTTACCTTTACAAGTTGGTCCCACGCATGTGGTTACTACCTATTTAGTTATACCTTCCATCAAAAAAAATTATATGTTATTGGGAAGACCTTGGATCCATACACTTTAAGTAGTACCTTTTATAGTGCATGGGTGTGTTAAATACATTCATGTCAATTAGTTAATTATAGTTTCCCAAATCCCATATGAACAACCTCTTGAATAAGAGAAAATTATACCTAGATAATTAATTACCAAGCCTATTTAGGCTAATTCACCATAAAAGGGTAATAAATATCAATCCCTTTTACTAGGTGGCCAATACTTAAGATACCATTACATCAGACATACAATATATTCCATAAAATCCCCATCTACAATGCACCATGTTTAGATATCCATAACACCTACACATGTTCATATTATTGTTATTCTAAAGAAACCACAAAGAACTCAATAATGGGTTCTAAAAACCCTTATTACTCTTATTATTTTTCCAAGACCATAGAGTCATATTTTACATACATAGAGCATCACAAATAATACAGTGATAGATATTACACCTATGTATGTTCCTTGGTAGTACCACTTATTTATTACACTAGATGTAGAGTGTGGAGATACCTATGACCATCCTTTAGATTAGATCATAGGATTATCTTTCCTCTTCATACATTCCAAAACATCAAAAAAATCAAAAACTCTAAAAACACTTTCGGCACCGACATGTTCTATTGGCTCTTTGGCATCTATATGTTAGTTTTATATTAATGGATGGCATAACATTTACTCCAACATACATGTGTGTCACACTTTTATTTTAGGGTGATATAGGCATATATAAATACATGATCTATTCCTATTTTAGATTTTGGGCCTTCCCTATACTCATGTCATATGGACATTGGGGCCATCCATCTCTATGATCATGATACTTCTAGGTTATGTCATTTTATGGTATTTACATTATCATGTTTTGATCTCATATACATATTTGTATAGGCCTTTATCCTTGATTATATCTTTCATAGGGTACTTGAATATTATGCACTTGACAATTTTTGCTAACACATTTGATCCATGGGCTATTATGATATGATTATGCTGGTTGTTTATGCTTTCCTTTATGCACTTCCTTGATTGTCTTGCTTTACTATTGTCTTGCTTGTTTGACCATTTTAATATGCTCCTTTGTTTGTGGCTCATGGGCCTATCTGTGATTTTTTTGACATTTGAATATGTCATTGTTTATTGCATGTACATTTGAATATGTCGTTATTTATTTTGTGGATATTTGACTAAGTCATGTCCCTTTGATTGTGTAGCATTTGAACATGCCCCTTGTTTGTGGTATCCTAAGACCATTTCCTTTTAACTTGATTTTGAGTGAACTTATGTGTGTGTTTATTTTCTTATCAATATTGTATTATTACTATCTAGAAATTACCATGATCCTTATCATGCATCTTAGGCCTTCATGTGATGGCATTATGCTACACACTTCAATGATACATTTACCTAGACATGTTCTCTTTATATGCTACATGGTTCCATTCATAGATTATACAGTTATCTTATCCTTTTGAGGTGAGGTAACTATTGGTTTATATTATTCTCTCACCTCAAAAGAGGGCATATCAGTGGGGGAATGTCATAGAGACATGTTATTCACATTTTGCATAGTTTCAAATTTAGCAAGGGCACGATTTAGAAGTATGTTATCCACACTTATTCAATATTTAGTAATTCTATCAATTTTTAGATTCAATGGGGGCATATCATATAGGCATGGCTTTTACATAGTCACATTTTTTAGATCCAGTGGGGGCATGTCATATAGATATGTCTTCCACACATTCACATTTTTTAGATTTAGTAGAAGCATGCTTTGGAAGCATGTTCTCCATAATTATTCAGTATTCATCATTTCTACATTATAGTGGGGCATGTTTCAAAAACATGTTCTCCACATTGGTACTTGTTTAAATATTTAAATTTAGCCATATATAGAGGGGGCATGCTTTAGAATCATGTTCCCCACAGTTACACAATTTCTAAATTAGATAAATCACACAATTATATGATCTAAACTCATAGTTGTGGCATAATTCTATACATTGGTACCATTTTTATACATAGTTTCAATATGAGACATATATAAGGTTCATATGTTATGTAGTGTGCCTAATATTATAAAATCTAAATAAATTTCATATTTCAAAAATATTTTATGGACTATCACCATATCATGGAATTTTATGCACTGATACCTAGGATAGACTATTATAGACTAGATTGAACCAATCTATTACAGTAGTTGGTTCACTTTTGGTATGGTCGAGGTTGTTATATCACTTTAATTTGCCAATTTTTTAGGTTGGAATTGATTGTATCATCCAACCTCACTAGGTTATAATTATCATTTGGTTACATGGTTGAGCTAATCTCAACTATCAAGTGGTAACTCACCTTTTTTCTAAGGTTTGGAGCATGTGCCTCTCTCTCTCTCTCTCTCTCTATATATATATATATATATATATATATATATATATATATATATATATATATATAGAGAGAGAGAGAGAGAGAGAGAGAGAGAGAGAGAGAGAGAGAGAGAGAGAGAGAGAGAGAGAGAGATTGGAAGGCACACGCTCCAATTTACATATATGAACTTTCCATATTTATATATATTTAACTTAATTTTAGTTTCAAAGCCTTACAATAATATATCTTTTTCAAATCAACTTGCCAATAGGCAAGGCAGTTACATCAATACACATGTGTAGTCTTAAAACTTGCTCTCTCAATTTCAATCTTTTTAATACCTTTAATTTTATATTATATGCACTGATTATATATTATAACATGCTCTTGGTTACATGTCACTCACCAAAAAATCACTCAAGTTGGACTCAATCAAAGGCAAGGTGTGTTATACACACCCAGGTACACATTCCTTTCCTTTAAACTATCAATTTAATTACTAAACTAAAGGGAGGAATGTAGACACTATTTTATGGATTATATAGCACTTCAATCATGTACACTTGGTAAACTTAGATTTTGGATGTTCCTCTTAGTTATAGACCTTTCCCACTTTCAAAAGTATTAAATTTTCTCTATCTTATGCCCCTCATCCTATCTCTTAGTCCAAACAGCCTTATGTTGATGACTTGGACCTTCTCTCTTACCTAGAATGCTTAAAACATGATTATATTCCACTATGTAAGTTCTAAGTCTATATCTATTATATTGTTCCCTAGACATTAATATCCAAGATAGTAACCTACATCGGTGTAGGTGTCGTACTCCAATGTAAGTATCCAGTTCCCTAAAGTCATATAATTTACAAATGAAACATATCCTAATTATTAGCCTACGTGCTTTAATGTGAGTTACTTCTCCAAAAGAATTGATATAAATACAAGATCAACCCTCATTCATTCCTCACCTATAAAAATACTAAAAGAGACCAAGGTAAATTATCAAAATCATTCAATCAAGTATTCAATTAATCAAATATTCCCTATTTTCTCATATTTCCATATCAATCATAAGGATAACACATCTATAGGTCTAAAGTACTAAGGAGAAGCCCAAGAGCTATATTTTCCAAGTTACAAATTAGGTGATTTTGTACTTACTTTCCACATATTACATGACTCACACATAAGCCAACACATATGTAAGAACTACATCAATCTGAGGCCCTTTTTGAAATATTGCCTATGTAAGTAGATCTTATTGATAGAGAAGTCTTCAAGGTTAGCTTGACATTATATGCCCATTAACCCATTATTCCCCAAGGTTACTATGCAGATGAAGAAGTAGGGTTTTACAATTTCATGAGAAGTGATAGTCCATGGCCTATATATTAATGCACAAGAGTGAAGGTGAAGATATACCCATAAGAATATAGGTGGTCATATCTTTTTTCAATAGGTGTTCCATACAAGACACCTATGTCAGGTTTAAATAGTAGCATTGATGTAACCATACAAGGCTGACACTAGTGTCTACAACTTCAAAGGAACTTAAGTTATAATTTATCAACTATTTTATAACCCTCTTCCAATTTATTTCCTATCTATTCTAGATCTAAAACTACATTAGCATCAAAACTAACTAAGTACATTACTTCTTTAACACTTACATATCTAGCATAGTTGTGCTTACTATTTTTATCTTATCTCAATTTAATGAATTCAACATATAGCATATAATTAGCCTATTGTAGATCTGATTATCACCCTTGTGCTTATTCATTTCTATATCCCCTTTAATTCTAAATTACCCTAATCTAAATCATTTTAGTTTTAAATAGAGAGCTTATCAAAATCAGCAATGCCATAGCTATAACAAATGTATTCTTCCCAAAGAGATTGAAGTTAGTGGTTTAGTGTTGAAAGAGAATCATAAGAACACCAATGATGAGCATAAAAAGAAAGGCAAGTTTGAATCTAATTGACATTACTAAAAATTATGGTTCCAAGACATATAGGCTAACTATACCAGATGGGTAACATCTTAAGGATCCTATAAATATTTTTCATCTCAAACACTCTTATGCTTAGCTGGATTGAACCATTATCTATGAGAGCCCTTACTTGGGGGAATACATTTCACATTCACCCATTTAGCTTGTTTTTTTGTTCCCTTGGGCCATTTTCATCCTTCCTATTTCTCATTCCTATCATTATCTTGATTATAATAAATAAGTGTTATATACAAATTCAACAAACATTTCTGAAGGCACTCTAGATTGATTAGCATCATCAACATATTTTTAGACAAGTGTATTAGGGTACACCAATGTGTATGTTACCCACTTAACCATTTTGTGAGGCATCCTCTAAATACTTTTCCTCATATTATTTCCCCATTATGTGCCTTCCTATTCCTATTTTTTGTTGTGTGGTATTTTCGTTTGCCTTAGGTTCTATTATAGGTTCATGGTAACTACCATTGAACCCATTTTAGTTATTATTTGAGCCCCTACCTAATCTGTATTTTCAATGGTTCCTTATACATTTATGAATATTTATTTGCTTTCATTATTCCAAAAAGTCTAAAAACATTGAAAATACCTAGAAACACCAAAAATCCCAAAAATCAAAAATTTGTGAATAGTGTCTTAAGATATCCAAAAGATATATAAAGCCACAAAAAGTTTGACCCTTATGTCACCCTACTAATTAGTAATTCTTGGTCCTATTTTGGGTGGAAACCCCTTATCCAATCCCAATAATTTCTACTTATCATTACCATTTCCTTCATTATATACTCCTATTTCTAGGAGAACTATGACAGGTGTTGAACTATAATGATGAAACCCCAAGTCAAAGCTTCCCTAAGGAACTCATGAAGAATCTATGAAATCCCCTCCATAATCCAAGTTTCATAAAATAAAACTAAGTGAGAAAGCTTTAGAGGTGATCACCCAAACCATATAGGTTTTGGGGAGAACCTAGACAACATTCTTTTCATGCCTTGGTATAGGGGAGAGCATACACACACTCTTCATTTTGTACAAGCAATCAAACAAGTAACAAACACTCTTAATAAATAGCAATCTAAGTGAGTGTTAATTTAATACACCAAATTGAGATGTTTGATAAAGTTTTTTGGCCCTTTGGCTTAAAATTGCAAAAGCTTGAAATAATTTTTCACAACACAACTTAACACAAAACACCTAGGTTCCTTTTTAAGCACTAAAACCAAATGTTCAAGACTTAGCAATTCATTTTAGGCACCAAAATGAAGTGTTTAATCATTTAAACTTGTAAATTTATGTTATATTCATACCTTATCCCTATATACGTTAGAGAGTTTCCTTATACTTTGAAGCATGATCAAGGATGAGTAAACAAGTTTTGGAAATAGAGCTCTCAAGTTTCTCTACATTTTTTACACAAAGACTGATACTTGTCACCTGTGACTGATGTCAGTTAGTAGAGAATTGATGTTGGTTGGTAATAAATAATACCAGTTAGTAAGGACCAAGATCAGTTGCCTATGAACCTGAAGGTGAAACCAAATAGTTCCCAAAATGTTAGGTTGCTTAAAATATTACAAAAACTCCTCAAAACCTACACTATTATGGTTAGACATGGAAAACACAATTCAATGAAACCAAGAAATAAAAATTATGAGTGCTAAAAAGATTCAAAATCCAAGCTTTGTAAGTCATGTCCTACCCTACATCTTTACCAATGATGGTTATCTAGAATTGATGTTGCTTAAGTAGAATCAATGATGGTTAGGTAGAATTAATGTCAGTTATGCCTGATCGATGTCGGTCTTTATGTAAATCCAAGTTAGCACAAAAAAACAAAATTTGGAAAAAATAAAGCTAAAACTCAAATTTTAAATATATTCAATAATTCATTTGAAAAATTATGAATTGCATCTTGGTATTCTTGGTGCATGGGATACCTCTACATCCCACTGGACATGCCATTTGTGATCATAGGAATTTGACAATAGAGAGGAGGTTAGATTAAGTGTTGGTCTATAAAATAATGAAACCAACACATTAACTTGCTAACATCTCTAAGCCTATATCATAAGGGGAGCATAAAGAACAAAATACAATTGAAAACCCAATTAAAATGCAAAGAACAACAATCCTTACCTTCATTGAGAGATCTAAATGATTTGTTCATGGCTTGCTCAGTTTGTTCTCAAAGAGTCTTTGGCAATGGAGTTTTATTTGATCCTTTTCTCCTTTACACCATTGTTGGCTTGATTGATGTGTCTTATGATTGTGTCTTGATGGGGATTGGCTCAATATTTTGGCATTATAACACTATCGATTTACATCATGCTATAAACCCTACATTATAACTCTACTATTTTACAAGCTCTCTTTTCAATAGGCAATGGTTGATATTTATAGGTTTAGGAACTAAACCCAACTCAAGGTGAGTTAAGGTGTAGTTTAAACACGGAATGGGTTTAAAACCTAACCTATGTGATTCAATTATCCCTATTAGAATTAAAAGGTGTCAAGAAATAATTATTTGTAATGAATATGCATGGGTGAGATATTTTGAGATATATGCAAAGGCTTGACAACTCACAAAAGGTAATGATGAAAGGATAGGATTATTCATATTTTTGAATTTCCTTTTTTAGTAATTCATTAATTGCACATGGATAATTAAAATAAGCATTTAATTTTATTTATATTATTAATTAATTAATTATTATTATCCATTTATCTCTTTCAATATTTGATATTTATTTATGTGCCCCACTTAATAGGTCCTTAGGCCAAATTGACTGTTGTGATGCCGCAAGGTGATTAGGGATGAATCAGTGGGAGGTTATTATTGCATATGGTAGGATACCCCAATTAGGGATGTATCAATGAGATTATTAGCTTTGAATAATGATGCACAAGTAAATTTGGGATGTTTAATTATTCTTAGGCTTAATTTTCAATGGTTGGTAGGAATTGGTCTGAAGTTCGGTTGAAAGCTAGTTATGGCTAGTTTTAGGTGTCTACAAGGTCCACACAGACTATGTAGGTAGTGTTTATATGCATTGGAGCATCTCACATCAACTTGGCCACTCTTCATTTCTACTTCCATTCCTATTTTATTCACCATTCTCATATGATCTTTTCATTTTGTGAGCAATAATTGTCTTACACTCTTATCATTTTACAAGCAACCATTGTCTTATGCTCTCACCATTTTAGAGAAACCATTGTCTTATGCTCTTGAAATTTTGTGAGCCACCACTATCCTACACTCTCACTATTTTATGATACCCTCCTATTTTTCCTCTAAAAATCATTTTTATATCTACTTATCATCACTTTTCTTCTATACCAAATCTTAGGAGAACTACATTTAGCCTAAGGTCTATACAGACTATATAGGCAATATCCATTTGCATGGGGCATTTTGGCATAGCTTGGCCACCCCTTATTTATTATTTTATTCTACCTTTGAATGACCTATCCACTTCCCCTTGCCTTGGAGGTAACGTACCCAAGTGTAATGCCTTATTAATCATGCATGCATAATTGTTGGTTAGTTGGTTGTGTTTTATCTTTTTTTGTGTTATGTTCTTATGTGTTTGGTTTGTATGATTGCTTGCATTTTTGGTTTGAATGTTTGATTATTTTACTTTTTGTGTTTATTACAACCTATTTTTTGCTTAATTTTCGATATTTCATATCTTGGCCTTAAGTTGTTTACACTTAAATTTAAACTATTTATGGTTTGTCTTTTTTTCAAATGCACTATGTTTTACACTTAGGTATTGATGTTTTATATCATGATCCTGAGTTATAAATATTTTCATTTAAGCTAGTCCCTAAGCAATTGACATATAATTTCATCATAGGTTATTTATATTTATGATGCATATTCTCATTTGTAAAATTACAAACTAAGTTCTTAAGTTTTATATACCAATATTGTGTCAAAATCATCTCTTTAAGAATGATCTAGATATATAAGGCATAATCAATAAATCATTTCCATAATATACTTCCAAGCATGATCTATTTCCACAATCACATCACATGACAAAATATAAAACCTAAATGGTTATATCTATGCTAATTTAGGGTGTGCATCTCCTAAGTTAGCATATATCATCTAGTCATACTACATGTTACATCTATGAGGCAAACACAAAAGCAATATAAACTAGAAATAAAGATAATAAAATCATGGAAAACAAATAAACATCAAAATTCATATTATACTCAACAATATACATCTAACATCTCATTAGAACAACAATGGCATCATTTATATCAAAATAATATCAGAGTCCATGTACAACATATAAGTTAAAATTCAATGTCATATATATCTCAAAATCAAATTTTTATACATCACAAGAGTATATACATAACATGCATATCAAAAATGTGGATTTAAAACTAAAATATCATTTCCAACTTTGTACATCTCAAGGAGGACTCTAGTCAAAACTTTTCCATGTAGCTATCACTCATGGACATAGAGGTGGCAACCCTATGACTCTTTTTTGAGGGATGGGATAAGCCATTGACCTCTCTAAGGATGTTTTATGATGTGATTTGGAGGTATGGTTAGTCCTCTATTTATACATGTAATCTCTGAAGGAAGGATCCATATCCTCTATTAGCACAGTTGACTTATATAGGCTCTGATAGTAACCCATGTCATCCTTCACCCTTAGTGCATCATCCTTATACCATAGGGCATCATCCTTGGCTTGGATCACATCACCTAGTGATCTAGTCAATACATAATCAAAAACAATTTATCATGCCTAGTCTCACTCCCCTTGAAGCCTCAAAACATCTGACTAATACCTATCTCACTTTGTGCATGCCCTATCTCACTCATTGATGTTTATCTCAAGTTTTAGATCTTGTATCATGAGTTATCTTTGAAGGTTGGTCATCTAGGTAACCTACCCTCTCAGTGCTAAAATATTAGTATCATAGGCTTTAATGATACCTTGACACATCTTTCTCAATGTCGGTAATCGATGCTAATCTATAAGTAATATCCTAATGTAATTTATCTATGAGGACTTAATCTTCTACTAATTTAGTAGTCCCTGAGGTCCCTACCTCAAATGTACCCTACCTAAAGCCACTAATTATTACCTTTTCCATCTCTATGTCTAGAGTAGGACCTTATCCTCCATGTCTTTCCATGCCTCCATATTGGATATCCTAAATTTTTAATCCTGAATATAGCACCAAGGGTGAAAACAATGTGCCTAGGGCCTATAAAACCTAATGTGTAACCTATTACATAGGGATCTAAACTACTTATGGTATAACCTATTGAGGAGGAACCCATGCTACAACTTGATAAGGAAGAACCTAAAATACAACCTACTACACTAGACCTATATTGATACATGTGCTTATCCCTATACCTACCCATATGGAGGCCCATGTACTAGGTTATGCCTCTATTTAACCCTCCTCTAATGTTTTCTTGGTTGTTGAACCTAGTTTCAAGTCAACCATGTGGGACTATAACCTATCCACCATGTTACATAAGTATTTGTAACACTGACATCTTCCATTCCTCTTGCATAAGCCCACATAACTAGTTTTATAACTAGGTATCTCCCAATCACCTCTAATCTAGGAACAAGTGGCCCCCACTCCCTCATCTCTCAAGTAACATGAGAAAAAAAGAGAGGTTCCTTAGGTACATCCTATTGGAATACAAATTGTCACTAAACCCAATTAATCTTGTACCACTACACTATGAATTCATGTTGCCCAATGATATATCAAGGTGTAATCATATATTAGGTGACAAACCCATCCTCCACCCAGCCATGTAGGGACACCAAATAAAATCCACATTCACCATCTCATCTAGGGCCCAATAATAATAGTATAAATATCCTTTGTGTCCTTGAATTTTGGCCCCTATCTGATACCAACCGAATACTAGTAGGTCTTGGGCCCCTCATTACATCCTTTGATTAACTATCCACTCAATGGTTATATGCTTTCAGGCCTAGACATGTAGTAATGTGCTCAGGCTAATACTCTAGACATAATTATATGTTGTCATATGTAGATCATGGTATAACTAAGGTAATGCCATTAGACCCATGTAAAACACATGGTCGAGTCTAAAATATCGTATACCACTCCTATCAAACCAATATAAAAAAATCATTTTCCCTTGTCAAAAAGCAAGAAGCCATTGACAATCACCACCTTGTTAGGCATCAATGCTTGTGTTAGTGGTAGAAGAACCAATACTTATCCCTATCTTAATGTTATTATTTGTATTCCATCATCACCCCCTTTAAGAATGGCATCTAATGGAAACACTATATCCTCTAGGCATCAATATCGATGGTTTCATCTTTAATCACAATATTTGTAATGCCTATCAAGTCATCAAGAATGACTAGTCTATCATGTTACATCCACTAAATCCTCAGTCCTTGGATCAAAATTCATAAAAACCATAATACATCCTCCAAGGTCACCATAGTCTTGCATGTAAAAATATGGAAGGTTAATGTCTTAGAATGCCAATGCTCAATTAGCACTGATAAGTAAGATTTATTAGCTCAAATAACTGGCATTCATGCCATGTGAAGTAGCCTCACTACCTACAAGAAAGCCACCATGTCCTCAATCATGATACTAGGGTAGCGTATCACTTGTAACCACTACTTGCATTCTATAATGACCTTCACTCACTCCTACATTGTTGGGGAATAAACCGGAAGCACACAATTGATTACCAAACCAAGCAACTTAATATGCGGAAATTAACCAGATTCACCAAGTAACTAGAATTTAGAATAACACATGATATGAGAGACAATACACAAATTGTATTAACACTTTATACAGAAAAGAATACAATAAAGAAGATGCCACTTCTTCTACACCACCTTACAGAGGTTTCCCACACCTCAAGTGAACAGTGAATCTTCTCCCCAAAGCTCTCTCTCTCAGGTCCCAACACCCAACTCAAATACAGAGTTGGTGTTCACCTCCTGTGCTCCACGCACACCACAAGTGCTCCACGCACTCCACAAGTACTCCACAAGTACTCAAGGTACTTCAAGTAGATCTCCCATGAACCTGCAACAACCTGCAATTCAATAGACCATACTTATGGAAGGAACTCCCTTGCCTTCCTCTTTGCTCTATCCGAGTACACACCTGTACTCCAAGTAGATCCTGCCTGATACTGCTCCATGTTGTGTTGCTGTCTATATGATCCTACACACCTACAAATCAAACTCGGTTCTACTCGCCTGTGAACCTTGACCTTACACACACATACACCTACAGATCAACGATCTTACTTACCATGTAGATCTCCTATATAGGCCATACCCCTGTGACCAAGATCCTACATACATGAAGAACCCTGTTGATTCTCCAATCCAGCACCTACACCTGGTACTGTGGAACTAGGAGGAACACCCTTGCTCACCTCACACATAGAAGGAACAAACTTTGCTCAACTCAAACTAGAACACTTTTCCAATACAACCATGAGTCTATTATATAGATCTCATCCAAATAATGATTAGACATCTAATTACAATAATTAGATCCGCAGCTCTCAGTCTAAAAATAGATCTAATCATGAAAACACTTGGTTCGTTAGCTAACTGCCCGTAATAAGCTCGCAGTCGAACCACACAGGTGACCGACGTTGATCCCTATCTGCCTGGGGGTCACCGACGCCGGCCGATCCATGACCGACATCGGTTACATCCTGTCTCCTACCTGCCGACGTCAGTTGGCTAGACCAACGCCAAAGACTTCTAACACTCAGCAACTCAACCTGCAACCTCCTCCATGTCTACATCAGTGAAGCTTTTAGCTCCACAACCTAACAATCTCCCACTTGGAGATAAAAAGCTACACTGTACCTGTACCTATACCCCATCTAATCTATTTCCTGGTTTGTATCCCTCTTCAAAATCAATCTTGAAGACAACCCACCACACAACCTGTGATGTACCACCTGTCATCCGAGTACCCTGCCACATCCAAACCTACAAACACATGTAGTGAAGTCCTGACCCTGCATAGCATGAATCCCTGCTGCCGGTCCCTCTCAAGTACCTGAGAACCCACTTCCCCGAATTGGCTCCTAACTCTCTGACAGCTCCCACTGCATGGGAATACTCAGGTCTATACCAGACCTCATGTGATTTTAGACACTGTACCTATTCAGCCCTTAGTGTGCTCTGACTCTGCATCCTGAACCTCGCCAACACCTGATTCACATCAGCTCCCACTCGAGACAAAATCAACCTGTGATCTCCATGTCTCCCATGTCAAAGAATTTTGCTGCTCTAAACTCCTCATGACATGCCACTGAACTAATCTTACCCTTAGCTCAGCAAAACCCTGTATGTATAATCCTGCTAGCAAAACATACCATCCACATACAGCAATAGAATGATGTCATGACTCATCATCCACCTGGTAAGGAAAACCATAGTAGTTACCTGACATTGATTGAAGCCATGCTTCGTCCTCCACCTGTCATAACCTGTACCACTGTCCTGCAGCTCCTCAAGACCATATACCTGGTCTTCCATCTCATGTATCCATTCTCTCTATTCTTCTACTAAGGAATCCATTTGTCTCTGTGCTTTCATACCTGCTGGCAACCCTACCAAAACACACCTATTTGGTTCTCCTCTAAGGAATCACATCCTCATCCATGCCAAGCTCACACCTGTTTCCTGGATCCTTCCTGCTCTATAATCAGCAACATGTATAAATAAGAGGAACAATGAATTTGAGGGCCTACTTACGTCTTCAGTCCTCTGTATGGGTGTTTGAGACTCCTTGACAGTGTGTTGTCCACCCAAAATCTATTACAGTGACCGACCTCGATCACCCAAAAGTCTGCATCTGATCGACGTCGATTCCCATGCATCTGTCCCTGACTACCGACCCTACCAATGTCGGTGTCTCTGCTGCCAACATCGGTCCTCCTAACCGACATCGGTCTTACCTACTACCGATGTCAGTCCCATGACCGACATCGGTCTTAACCTACCCGACATCGCCAGCTTCGGTCTACACATGACCGACATCGGCACCTGTCTGTTCGACGCCGGTTCCTCCTGATCGACATCGGTATCTGTGTTTGCCTATGAGTGATGACTTTTTACCCACGAGCTCCTTTGAATCAATACCCATGTCCAAACTGCCCTGCTCATAAGTATCCAGCCACATCCACTGGGTTCTGTCCGCCATCTCCTCCAAGAACACCAAGGCTTTCCAGTTCTTAAGCCTGTCAAATATATCTGTCTTCTGCTTAAGAACATGCATCTCCTTCCTGCTCATGTGACCAAGCCTACAAAGCCACGTCTCTGCAACAGAAGAAGAATCAGTAATATAAACAAGTAGATAAAGGGTACATGTTTTCTTACCACCAGCTAATTCAAGTGCATCCACTGTGAGAGTTCTTGTGCATCTCTTATCACCCAATCTTTATAAAGAAATTAGCCATATCTCCAAACCTGGGACCTGCATGACCTTCATCAACACCTGTGTGTTGGCCGCCTGCAATTTTAGCTTCACTTCCCCTTTGCCAATTCTTTGGCAAGGCTTACCAGCTCCTCTACCTGGGGCTACATGGAAAGAGGCAACCGAATCTTTTATCCAAGATTCAACTTTATCCAAGAAACCTCCCAGAGCAACCTGTGCAACAACACCTGCTACATCTGCTTCTTCAGTTTCTTCATGCTGATCTGCTACCAACCAACAATATTCTTTTACCTGCTCTTTCTTTCCATAGGACTGTGATTGACCATTTGTGCTTTTCAACTCTTCCATTCTTAGCTTACTTTGATCTGCTGTTGCTCTACTCCCACTCGATCAGAAACCCCTGAGAGTGACCTGTAACCAAACACAAAACCTGTTTCCTGCAACCTTAGCTCTGATACCACGTGTTGGGGAATAAACCGGAAGCACACAATTGATTACCAAACCAAGCAACTTAATATGCAGAAACTAACCAGATTCACCAAGTAATTAGAATTCAGAATAACACATGATATGAGAGACAATACACAAATTGTATTAACACTTTATATAGAAAAGAATACAATAAAGAAGATGCCACTTCTTCTCCACCACCTTACAGAGGTTTCCCACACCTTAAGTGAATAGTGAATCTTCTCCCCAAAGCTCTCCCTCTCAGGTCCCAACACCCAACTCAAATACAGAGTTGGTGTTCACCTCCTGTGCTCCACGCACACCACAAGTGCTCCACGCACTCCATAAGTACTCCACGTACTCCACGAGTACTCAAGGTACTTCAAGTAGATCTCCCATGAACCTGCAACAACCTACAATTCAACAGACCATACTTATGGAAGGAACTCCCTTGCCTTCCTCTTTGCTCTATTTGAGTACACACCTATACTCCAAGTAGATCCTGCCTGATACTGCTCCCTGTTGTGTTGTTGTCTATATGATCCTGCACACCTGCAAATCAAACCTAGTTCTGCTCACCTGTGAACCTTGACCTTGCACACACATACACCTACAGATTAATGATCTTACTTACCATGTAGATCTCCTATATAGGCCATACCCCTATGACCAAGATCCTACATACATGAAGAACCCTGCTGATTCTCTAATCCAGCACCTACACCTGGTACTGTGGAACTAGGAGGAACACCCTTGCTCACCTCACACACAGAAGGAACAAACTTTGCTCAACTCAAACTAGAACACTTTTCCAATACAACCATGAGTCTATTATATAGATCTCATCCAAACAATGATTAGACATCTAATTACAATAATTAGATCCGCAGCTCTCAGTCTAAAAATAGATCTAATCATGCAAACACTTGGTTCGTTAGCTAACTGCCCGTAATAAGCTCGCAGTCGAACCACACAGGCGACCGACATCGGTCCCTGTCTGCCTGGGGGTCGCCGACGCCGGCCGATCCATGACCGACGTTGGTTGCATCCTGTCTCCTACCTACCGACGTCGGTTGGCCAGACCAACGCCAAAGACTTCTGACACTCAGCAACTCAACCTGCAACCTCCTCCATGTCTGCATCAGTGAATCTTTTAGCTCCACAACCTAAAAATCATACCATAAAGCATGTTAAAAATCACCTCATTAATATATTCTTACTAACTTATCAATATTACCATTTTCTTCTAATTTTGGGCTTAATAATTTATTTTTCTAGCCTACTTATCCTTTTCTTATACTTATCTTCATTTTTATTTCGATGATCTCACCATTTTACTAGAAATTTTATTGATTGGTAGGATATTCCTACCATTTGATAGGATGTCCCTACCATTTTATTTATATGGTTTGTATTCTTACTATTTTTTAATTAGGTTCATCATTTAGCAGGTTATTCCCACCAATTGGCAATATGATCCCATTATTTAGCTCAAGTTTTCCATTTGAGATTTTTCCACTCAAAGGTACAATTTCACTGATGTAAAAACATTCTCACCATTGAAGTCATTTTTCACCTAAAATTACAACATCACCATTTTGGTGATTTCTAACCTTCTTAGTGATATTATCGAATTGGCCATGACTTCCTCATTTGGTTGATGATATCATTGAGCGATCTTGCTATTTTCATTTTTTGACAATGGTGAGTTCACCATTTTTTATTTTATTAAGGGCATTAAATGCAATTAATGACAAAATTGACGAATAAAAATTATACATATCAATGCCTACTCCCTACCAATTACCATTACTCTTGTACATACTCACCGATTTGTTTGTGGCATGGGATAAGAGCCATTTTCTTCACTCCTCTTGCACACAAAAATAAATCTCTAGATTTCAATAGGGGGAGGGTAAAAATGAATATTTTTCACCCTCAAGGGTTAATTTTATAGCCTAAATTTTGAATTTTACTCCTTGTTCCTATTGTGTTTCATTATTCTTCCCATGAGTCATATTTTTGGCTTCTTTGTCCATTTGTCATTCTATTTTCTTCAAATTACTTCATTTTTTAACCTTTTCTATTGAAACAAAGTGTCATTTTATTTAGTTCAAGGTTTCATCTATCAAAATTATTTTTTCTTACCTACCCTAAAGGTGGAATCATGGGCCTCCCAAACACTATTTGGGGCATTTTCTTGAGCTAGTTTTTCTACAAATTAAAAAAATTCAACAAAAGTAGGAATGAAATCATTTCTTATAATTATGATCATTTTAATCAACCTTTTTTCTTTTAAAATATATTACTTTATATAGATGTCTCTCCACACCCTTTCAAATAGTGTTAAAGTGTATACATCCAATTTTTACCACTTTCATATCAAAATTACAAGTGAAAATGACTTTTCACAATAATGCACAAACTGGACCAAAACCCACTAGAATGCTCTAATTTGTCCACACATGTCATGTGAAATTTTAAAAATATATTAGTACATCCCTAATTAATGCAATAACCATAACCAACTATCATATTTTTTTAAATCAATGTGAGTTAAATTGCCATTTCTTAGGCAATTAATTGGGACAAATATTTAACTCTCAAATTGACAAAAAAAACCTAATTGGGAGTACTTAGATAATCAAATTAAATTAAAAATATAAATTCTCCTTAAGTGAAAAATACATAGAATTGGATAATATTAGAATTTTTCAAATATAAGTGTTTAAAAAATATCAAGAATGATAACATCATCATAACATCATTTTCAAAGTTAGCAAACACTAGCCATCAATGGAAACAAACATCTAGATTAAGGCAAGCCATGCCTCATTAAGGCAACCTCTTTCCAAAATATTAAATGCACTTTCCTCCAAAATTTAATGGAATTTCAGCCACTCATCTCGATCTTAATCTTAATACAAAGGCCATGATCAATCTAGAAAACCTATAATACAAGGGCCATTTACCATTATTTCTTAGCCTTGAACATACAATGAAGTGCTACCATTTTTAGTATCCTTTCAACCATCAAGCTTTCAAAAAATATTTTGCATTTTATCAATCATCCATATTGTAAGGGTAGATGTTACCTATGTGATCACACCATGACATTAATAAAGAATCCAAACCCTATATCTAGGCACAATCATGTATGAGACTCAACTTTGAATGAGAGTCAACATTGATTGAGATTCCATGAGGAAGGTATAAGTGTACTTATTTATCATTTCTATTTGTTCTTTGTTTCATAAACCTTACCCAATTTGAGTAATCATGATTAGAGAGTTATGTTTCATGATTTTGTTTAATTTAGAATAACTAACAAAGAAACCAACTCTTTTTGTATTCATGATTTACACTCTGAACCATAAGAGGTGTATGCAATGTATAAGTATAAATAATCCCATCCAATTGGTGGACATAGTATGATGGAGGAGGATGTGCATTAAATACCATTTATACTTTTGGATATTTATCATAATGATCATGCAAAGGATTGTTAATTTTTTTTGGTGATCACCAGGTTGTAAACTTGATTCCTTTAGAGGATCATCAAATGTAATATTTTAGTCATCAATGAGGTCTTGAATCTCATTCTTCAAGGTAAAACATATATTTATAGAATGCCCAAGGCCTTAGTGATAGTTAAAATAAGCATTTGCATTATATCCTTTAGGTATAGGCTAATTCATACCAACATCTTTAAGATGAGGGAGAGATATGAGATAACACTTCACAAGCCTCAAGAGTCAAGAAGTTAGAGATTAGAGTAATATTGTAACTTACCTCATTGGTTCATCAGATAAGACAAGCTAATTAAGCTATTATAACTTCACATTAACTATGGTAGTTATTTCCTTTTTATGTTTAGGAGGTTTTACCTCATAACCTGGTTTGATATTCAACTTGGTATTAGATTTAGTCAGTGTGTTTTCTACATACTATTTAACCTTGAAATGGTTGGTTTAAGGACTTGGTGTTAGCCTTAAATTTCCTTTAAAAGGGTATATATAAATGACAATGCACAAGGGTGATAATCAAATTTACAATAGGCCAATTAGGTGCTAAACTTAGATATAACATATATTAAATTTATTAAATTGAGTTATGCTAAATATAAAAAGTAAAACTAATTTATGTATGTAAATCATAAATAATTAATTTATTTAGTTGGTTTTGGTTCTAACATAGTTCTATATTTAGAATAGGTATAAATTAGACTATAAGATGATTTTAGAATAGTCGCCAAATTCTATATTAAGTGTTTATGGTATTTTGGTAACTTGCATTATCTTAGGATGATTGCCTTAATACTACTATCTAGGTTTGATTTAGGTGTCCTATATGAAATACCTAATGGAAAAGGATGCATCCACCTATATGTTTCTAGATTCATCTTTGCCTTTGCTCTAGTGCATTCATATCTAAGTCACAGATTATCACTCCTCAATAAATATCAAAACCTTAGTTATTCATCTTCATGGTGACCTTGGGGAAAATGGGTTAGTGGGCACATAGTGTCAAGCTAAGCCCAAAGACCCCTCTATCAGTGAGAAATACTTATATATCCAAAGAAGGCCTAAGACTAACTTAGTTCTCTCCTATGTTTTGGATTGTGAGTGAATCATGAAATATGTGATAAGTAATATAGCAATGACCTAGCTTGTAACTTGGAAAATATATCTCTTAGGTTTTTCCTTTAGTACGTTAGACCTATAGATGTGTTTTCCCTATGAATGATATAGAAATAATATTAAATAGAGAAGCTTTGCTTGCTTGAGTTCTTTATTTAATGCCTTTTGTAAGTTGATTGGTGAGTAGGTATGAATTTTATAGGTTTTATAAGTGAGGAATGAATAAAGGTTGATCTTATATTTATATCAATTCCTTTGGATAAGTAACTCACATTAAATCACTTAGGCCAACCATTAGGATACATTTCATTTTCAAAATATATGACTTTAGGGTATTGGACACTTGCGTTAGGTCAGGACACTAGTGTCAATATAGGTGTTTGTCCTAGATGTTAGTGTCTAGGAAGTATGAAAGTAGGTATAGGCTCAGAACTTACAAAGGTGGAAGATAAGTAAATTTTAAGCATTATAGGTAAGATATAATTCCTAGGTCATCAAATATTATTGGTTAGACTAAAATATAGGTGGGTATAAGATAGAACATATGTGAGAGTTGCAGAAGCAGGAAAGGTCCAGAACTAAGAGGAATAGCCAAGGTCTAAATTTGCCAAGTATACAAGACTATGATGCTATATAATCCATAAATATTGTCTAGATTTCCTCCCTTTAATTTAGTAATGAAATTACGATTTTAAAGGAAAGGAATGCATACTTAGGTGTGTTTAACACACATTGTCTTTATGTGTGCCCAACTTGAGAGCTTTGTTTATTGCTGACCTATAACCAAGAGCATGTTATAGTATATAATCAATGAATATAATATTATATATATATAAAGTATGTATGTCTAAGGAAATAGAGAGAGAGAGAGAGAGATTAGGAGGCATATGACCCCAACCTTAGATCAAAGGTGAGTTACCACTAGTAATTGATATTAGCTCAACCATTTATCCTAATGATACTTATAATTTGGTAAGGCTAGATGATGAAATAAATTCCAACCTAAAAACTTGGTAATATTGAGTGGTTTAATCACCTCAACCATACCTAAAAGTGAACCAACTACTGCAGTAGATTAGTTTAATAAAGTCTAAAAAAATCTGACAGGGTATCAGTACATAAAAATTTGTGATGTGATCACAATCCATAAAAGAGTTTTGGAATCTAAAAATAATTTGGATTTTAAAATATTAGGCATAAATTTATGTAACATATGCACCTTAGATATGTCTCATGTTGAAACTATGTATAACAATGGTACTAATGTATAGAATTATGCCACAACTATGAATTTGAATCATATAATGGTGTGTTTTGGCCAATTAAAAAATGTTTAAGTGTGGAGAACATACTTATAAAGCATGCCCCCACTATAAATGGAAAAATATAAAAAATTATATAATCACCAATGTTAAGATCATGCTTCCAAATCATATCCCCACTGTAATCCAGAGATGTTGAATATTGAATAAGTGTGGTAAACATGCTTCCAAAGCATGCCCCCACTAAATCTAAAAATTGTGCCAAGTGTGGATAACATACCTTTATTACATTCCCCCACTAATATACCCCCCCCCCCCCCTCTTTTAATTTGAGGTAAAAATAATAATTTTAAGTTACCTCACCTTAAGAGGATAAGACAACTGTATAATCTATGAATGGAACCCTATAGCATATAAAAGGAACATGTCTAGGTAGATATAACATTAAAGTTCATATAACCAGTATGATCACATTAAGGCCTAAGATTAATGATAAGTGTCATGGAAAAATCTAGATATTAATAATACAAGATCAATAAGAAAATAAACAAACACACAAGATCACTCAAAATCAAATCAAAAGGCAATGGTTTAAGGAGACCACAAATAAGGAACATATTTAAATGTCACATAATTGAAGGGACGTGACTTAGTCAAATCTCCATAAAAGTAATAATAACATATTCAAATGTTCATAAAATAAATAATTAAATATGCAAATGTCAAAGGAAAGCATACATAGGCATGGGGGCTGAAAGCAAATGAGCATATTCAAATGCTCAAAAAAAGAATAAAATAGCAAGGCAAGACACTCAAGGAAGTGCATAAATTAAATCATAAGAAACCATCATAAACATGTCATAGTAGCCATTGGATCAAATATGTTAGGAAGAAATGTCAAGTGTAGAACATATCAATTACCCTATGTAAAATATATCATGGTTAAAGGCATGTGTAAGTACATATATAAGCTCAAACATGATAATGAAATGTGATCATCAAACCATATAACATGTGTGTATCAAGATCAAAGAAGTAAATGCCCCTAATGTCCATATGACATGAGTAGAGGGAAGGCCCAACATTCAAAATAAGAATTAATCATTTATTTATGTATGCTTGTATCACACTCAAGTATAATATGACACACATGTGTGTTTTGAAGTAATTGATATGCCATCCATTAACATGGAACTAACACACAGATGCCAAGGAGACAATAGAACATGTACGTGTCAAAAATATTTTTTAATTTTTGAATGTTTTTATTTTTTTAGTATTTTGGGGAATATTTAAAGAGGAAATATCATCCTTTGATTCCATATAATGGATGGTCATATATATCTCCCCATTGTGAACCTGGTGTATTAAAATTTTGATGCTACTAAGGAAGATGCATATGTTTAATATCTATCATTTTAGTATTGATGATGCTTTACGTATGTAAAATATGAATATATTGTCATGAAGTAGTAGTAGGAGTAATAGGATTAGAGGTTAGTGAAACCCATCATCGAGTGTTATGCAGTTTCTTTAGAATAACTATAATAGTAACATGTGTAGGTGCTCTAGATATTTGAATATGGTACATAGTAGATTGGGATTTAGTGTAATCCACTATATATCTCTAATGTAATGGTATCTCAAGTAATGGTTGCCTAGTAAGGGGATTTCTTGTTAATTACCATTTTACAGTGAATTAGCCTTAGTATGCTTGGTAATTAACAATCTAGGTATAATTTATCAAATTCAATAAGATGTTCATATAAAACTCAAGTAACTATAACTACCTAATTGGCATGAATGTATTTGATACACCCATGCACTATAAAGAGTAATACTCAAAGTGTATGGATCCAAGGTCTTCCTAATAATATATCAAATATACTTATGGAAGGTATAATTGAAAAGGTAGTAACCACATGTGTGGTATTGACCTATAAAGGTAGGTTAATCTCACCAAGAACCTTCTAGGAGATCCCATCGAATGTTGATCTAGTAGAAGGATGAAAATATTGATGAGTATAACCCAAGTGTGTAAGTAATGTCATGGTGAAAACATTCTCTCTTACACCATTATCAATAATAATACTATGTATAGGGTATCTATCAAGGTATGCTTTAATGAATAAATAATGAATATTGGAGTCATTATCCTTAATCTTATTGTCATCAAAAGTAATAGAAGGCCTTTGAACCATAGGTGTATGTCATGTGTAAGTATCAATAATCCCATCTAGTGTGTGCCAATAATTTGATGGAATAGGATGTGAATTACATACCATTTAGACTTTTGGTTCCTTCTCAGAATGGTATTGCAAAGGATTGTTAAATATTTTCTATTTTTGGTGATCACCAGTTTACGAACCTAATTCTTTTATAAAATCATCAAATGCAAGTTTTTTGTCATTAATAACATCTTGAATCTTATTTTTTAAGGAAAATCATTTTTTTGTAGAATTCCCTAATCCCTAATGATAATCATAATAAGCATTTTCATCATATCCTTTAGGTAGAGGTCTATTCATATCAACCTCTATAGGATAAGGGAGGGATTTAATTTAGAAAATAATTGTGGGAGGAATGAAGTTGGGGACTTAAGTAAATGGTAGAATTATCTCCTTGGTGCATTAGATAAAACAAGCCAATCAGTCTATTTTAAAATTGTGTTAATCGTGGTGTTTGTTTCCTTTTTAGGCTCAGGAGGTTTTACCTTATAACTTGGTTTTATTGTAAATTTGGAACTATATGCAGATGTAGATGGTGTGTTTGATACATACTTGACCTTATTTAATGAAATGAGCTTCATTTCATGGTATTATACAACATGGCATAAGTCATTGAAAGATTTTAACTTATTTAAAATAATGGACTCATGTAAAGAAGTAAGTAAACTTTGCTTGATTATGGCTTGCAACTCCTTATCTGCAATAGGGTTGGTCATTTTATCTAGTATATTCATTGATAGGTTCATTGGTTCTTTATGTGATTTTGGTAATTTGAGCATAGGAAATTTTTTTGAAAATATTTATTGAATAATGTGCCAAAAATTAAACCATAAGATGTTTGAATGCTTTCATAGATTGGATAGTTAAATCATAGAACCACCTCAAAGCATAATCCTTGAGGCATCTTATAAATAATTTGGTCAAAATTTTATCATTGGAAACATAGTCAAGGAATGACCCATAAAAGGATCAAATATGTTATGAAAGATCACTTTTGCCATCATAAAATAAAAACTTAGGTGCAACAAAACCAATTGGTAAAGGATGTAAATATATCTCAGGTTCAAGAGGGTTATGCAACACATCTCTGAATCAATAATATGAGGAGATTTTAAAGCATTTTATTCAATATTTTTAATTTTGTCTTCCAATGTATTTATAACTTGAAGGAGTACTTGAATTGTATACCCATTAGGATTTAGATTATCAAGTTGATTATTTACCAAAGGGGATGTAAACATGGTTTTAGTAGTAATAGGCATTGAAATTGGTATTTGAAATAAAACAATTGGTAATTCCATAGTAGATGTAGCAATAGTAATTTTAGGAACAAAAGTTAGAATACATAATCTATGCCTTCACTAGATGTAGGTGGATTGAGAGATATGGAATAAGTTAAAGTACCTTCTAAGGATTCACCATCACTAGGTGAGAAATCCTTAGTTTTATCATGTTTACTTATTTCATCTCTTGTAACATCAAAAACATCCATTAAACTCTTTTTATTATTGAGATGATTAATCAATGCTTCTTTATCTTCCATTGGAAATGATTTTTTTTATTAACATTTTCCATTGCTTCACAAATGAAAATTTTAAAATTTGAAACAAAGTACAACAATTAGAAAAAATTAGAAAACCTTAATTGACCTAGGGTTTGATATTTACATCAGGTTCACCAAATGTTTAACCCTAAAATGGTTGGTATAAGTAATTTTTGTTAGCCTTATATTGCCTTTAAAGGGTTCTATATAAATTATAATGTGATATATATATATATATATATATATATATATATATATATATATATATATATATATATATATATATATATATATGACAATGCACAAGGGTAATAATTAGATCTACAGTAGGCCAATTGGGTGTTAAACTCAATATAACATATGTTGAATTTGTTAAATTGAGATAGGCTAAATATATAAAGTAAAACTAAAATATGTATGAAAATGACAAAGAATTAATGTACTTAGCTATTTCTTATGCTAACATAGTTTTATATTTGGAACAAGTAGAAATTAGACTGGAAGATGATTCTATAATAGTCCCCTGATTCTAGATTAAGTGCCTCTGGAGTTATGGACACTTACGTTAGCTTGGGAAGGTTACCTAAATGTTAATATATGGGTTTGACATAGGTTTATTTTATTAAATACCTATTTTAAAAGGATTAAAACATCTATATACTTCTATATTCATCTTTTCCTTCACTCTGGTGCATTCAAATCTAGGTCATGGATTGTCACTCCTCGTGAAATGTCAAAATCCTAGTTATTCATCTTCATGGTGACATTCGAGGAAAATTGGTTAGTGGGAACATGGTGTTGAGCTAACCCCAAAGACTCCTCTAATAGTGATTATTTCCTAAATATCCAATACTCTAAAGAGGACCTCAGACTGATATAGTTTTCTCCTATGTGTTGGCTTGTGTGTGAATCATGCAATATGTGATTAGCAAAAACAATATTGACCTAGCTTGTAACTTGTAAAGTATAGATCTTGGGATGATCCTTAATTAATTTAGACCTATAGATATGTTTTCCTTATGAATGATATAGAAATAGGAGAAAATAGGAAATTTTTGCTCACTTGAGTGCTTCATTGAATGCCTTTTTTAAGTTTCCTAGTGAGTGCGTATGAAGTTTCTAGGTTTTGTAGGTGAGGAATGAATGAGGGTTGATCTTATATTTATATCAATCCATTTAGATAAATAAATTGCATTAAATCACATAGGCCAACCATTAATATCTATTTCATTTGAAAAATAGATGACTTTAGGGCACTAAGTACTTGTATCAAGTTAGGACACTAGCATTAGTGTGGGTGTCTATCTCATACATTAGTGTCTAGGGAGAAATAAAGTAGGTACATGTTCATAAATTACAGAGGTGGAAGATAAGTACATTTTAAGTATTCTATGAAATAAAGAAGGCCTAGTTTATCAACATAAGACTATTCAGACTAAGAGATAGGCCAAGAGGCATAAGATAGAACATATGTAAGACTTCTAGAAGTGGGAAAGGTCTAGAACTAAGAGGAATATCTAAGGTCTGAGTTTACCAACGTACAAGATTGAGGTGCTATATAATCCATAAATATTATCTACACATACTTAATCTTATTCAATGAGATAAGTTTAATTTCATGATCATGAACAATATGACATAAGTCATCAAAATATTTAAACTTTTTGAAAACAATAGACTCATGTGATGGGGAAAGTCAAATTTTCTTGAAGATGTCTTGAAGCTCTTTTTTTCCATTGGACTGGTCAACATTTTCTTGTACTTTAAGACATATTCATTGATAGGTTCATTGGTTCCTTTTTTGTTTTTTACAATTTGGACATATGAAACCTTTTCAATGATATTGATATAAAAGTGCCAAAAACTAATCTATAATAAGTTTGAAAGTGTTTACTAATTGGATTGGTAAATCATAGAACCACCTTAGATCATATTCCTTGAGGATCCTTGAAAATAGATTAGTCAAAATTTTATCATTAGAGCCATAACCAAGACATGCCACAGAAAAATATTAAAGATGTTATTTAGGATCACCCTTGCCACCATAAAATGTTTACTTAGGTGGAATAAAATTATTTGGCAAGGGGTGCAAAGATATATCTAGTGAAATAGAGTTATACAACAACTCTTGTGAATCAATAACATAAGGTGATTTCATATAAATCTTTTCAACATTTTTAACCTTATTTTGAGAAAAAAATATAGTTTGGACAAGAGCATGCACCTCTTGGTCTTTAAGGTTATAAATTTAGGAAGTTACCAAAAGAGGTGTACCCATAGTTTGAATGGATTGAGGCATTAAAATTAATAATTAGGTTGAAGTATTTATGTTTCCCCTATAAGATATAATAATAATATTTTTAGGGAACATAGGCATGAACACATGTCCCATGCCCCCATTAAAAGTATGAAGTGGTGTTGTGCCCAAGGCGATGGTTGTTGGTATATGGGGATGGCCCATAACTCTAATATCATGATCAATAGATGGGTTTGCTTGTTCAACTACACATTTTACTTTTTTTAGTTTCTAATATTGTTATTAGGATCTCATCAAGATCTTTAGGGTTTTTATGAATATGCTCATGAAATAATGAAATTGCTTGATCTTTCTCATGAACTATTTGTTCATAGTCATCAATTTCATTAGATTTATGATTTTTTTATTAGGATCTTATTATATGATAACCTAATTAGTATGTTGTTCATTTTCAACATTTATATCATCATGGACTATAGGATTAGACCCTTCATTGGTTTGAGACATATTAGGTGGTAGGAAATGAAGCTCAGTGTATTTAATGGACACACCACCTAATATAGGGCTATGCATAGGTTGCATGTAAAATAATATAAGTAATAAATGAAAAATTACAAAAATCTAAAACCCTAGCTAGATAAAAACCTTAGGAATTAGAAAAAATTGCATTTATATAGATCAAGTTTACCAAACGTTTAGCCCTAAATTGAGATGGGTTAATATATTTTAAACTCCCTAATTTGGTCAAGCAACCATAAGTACTATGTATATTTTTTGTTTTTTCACATGAAGGTATTAGTGATGAATATAGTCCTTATTTACATGGTCATTTTGAGTCTTTTAATCTTTCTTATCTCTTATTTTCCTTATTTGTAGCACCCCCAGTGGTCCCAAGTCACCTTCTCCTAGTCATAGGAGCCCCTAGCCTATCTTGCTTGGTTTTAGCTCTATTTTAAGCCTCAGGACACTAGCACCATTTTTAAGACAATATCACCATATGTTATTAATTTCCAACTATGGATCTAGTGTCTGATAGGCATTTTCTCCCATTTTTGAGCCCTAACCCTTTCTTGAGCCTTCTCTTATGTTTTTTATCCCTCTTTTGTAACTTGTTAGCCAGCAAACAAGGTATTATATTTAAATCAAATTTCCTTCCATATAAAGATCCTCAAAAGGATTTTACATCTATCACTTATGATTTTGGCACATAATTACATAAAATCAATAAATAGTATAGCTCAATACTCTATATACATCTAGACATTGCATGCTTGATCAAAATAAGGCCTAAGAAAAATTCATTATAGCATACCATGTAAGTTTATTATGCATGTTCCATAAGGGAGAACTACATATGATCTAAGACCCCTAACGTTAGGGTTAATGTAGGCAATAGATAGGACAATAGGGGTTCTACTCTACATAATCATAATATCCCACAACCTAGATTATACCTTCCTTTTTGCATTTGATCTAATTGTTATTTCATGTGTGTAGGTAATCATTAGGTTTTTTGAAGAGATTCATCCAAAAATAGTGACATAGGTGAGCCCTTGAATGACATAAAACCACCTACATGAATTTTAAAACCTCCCACAAGTTTCCTGATGGTTTTAGACAATTCCTATAATAAGGACACTATCAGTACATGGCACTACTATCTTGATATTGGCACTACTGTCCAAGACCAAATTTTAACCACAGTTAGAAAATGGAAGGTGTCTGCCTATTTTTTCAACCTGTTCAATTCCCTGATCTACAAAAAGGCCTGTTTACCTCTAGAGAAGTACTCTTTATCTTGTCACTTACTATTTTGGGAAAGGTTAATTAAATCATTCATTTATAATTTTCATTCTAGATTAGCATCATACTTATCCCTTTAACAAGATATTATTTACATGATTTGAGTCCTAAAATGGCATCTAATAAGTCTTCTACCCCTCACCCAATTAATGAATTTTGACTTTCTCTCATAATTATAATAATAAATGGATAAATTTTCAAGATTGTACATTAGAGCATAATAATGACTTCATTTATAATGATGATGATGAGTATTGTTATAATGATGGATATGAGGATTTTTATGAGCATGATAATGAAAATGTAAATGAGGATATATTAGATACATCATCTTATCTTTCCTCTCCTTCTCTTACACCTCAAAATCAAAATAACAATATACTGCCAAAAGAGCCTCTTGTTGGTAGTGTTTTGTTCCAATGTGATCCTAACTTTTCAACTAATTTTTCTACCTCATTATTCCAATTAAATAAATATAAGTAAAATACGTAAAGTCCACTTTTGCATGATTTAAGTAAATTAGATAATAACAATGCATCTTCTTTATGCTTCCCATTTAAATTTGAAAAAGTGTGCACTCATGATATTACACCTTTTGGTAATGCACAGACTAAGGTAGATGAAATTATTTTATCACCTTATTTTACATTCCAAGCTCAATGCAATGATTCTATACAAAAAAATTATAATGTAAATGTCTCTAACTCGTATCCTGCATGTCATAATATGCAAAAAGAAAACATGATTGCTACTTATTATACCCTTTACTCCAATATTCAAATTAAAAAACATTAATTCATTCCACACATAGCTAGTGAACAATTTCATTGCATTATACCTACACATGATGACACATTGCATAGTAGTAAATTTTTAAAATATTCTCCTAGTCTCTCTCTTTTCATGAGTATGTGAATGATGCTTATTCTAATCTTACTTATACAAGTGAATTAAACTCTAATTTTGATTAACCTTGGGATAATGATGATTATTTTGATTCTAGTTCTCCTCCTACTTCACCTATTTCTATTATTCAAACAAATATTATGTCACATGTAAACACACACACACATACTTATTTTTATGTTCATAATTTACATTTACTTGAGAATAAAGTACCTTCTATTTAATTAGCATGTGATACTTCTTTAAAACTTAACAACATAAGAGATATCAATGAATATCCCTCAACCCCTCTTACTATAGTAGAACATGTTTCTCAAACTAACCTAAATGAGGGTGATAGCTCATTTACCTCTTACCAGGTCCCATTCATCACACCTTTAATGGTTATAGAGAGAAAACCAACCTTACCTAAAAAAAAATTCCAATACAATCTACCAATGCTAATATAAATTAAAAAATTCAAGCATTAAATAAAACCTTTGATAATGATAATATACCTTCATAAGTGTTAATTTACTTAATGCATGATGTAGGTGTTTTTTAATAACAAGTACACCATCTCACATTGGATAAAAAAACATACAAATCTTGGGTTGATGCTAATGTTATCCTATAATGAATCATTACACCAAAACCTTGAGATGTTAGTGAAATCCACCCATCAAGATCATAACACCCCACCACACTTCCAAATCCTAGACTCTGGGATGGATTTGTGCTCATACACTAGGATCCCCTATATGTATGAGCCTTGAATGAACACTACCATGTTGATTTAGCCACCTACTCTATGACTTAAACTCGAGTGGAGGATCTAATACCAAATGTAATGAACCATTACACCAAAACCTCAAAGTGTTAGTGAAATCTATCCATTAGGATCATAACATATCCATGGCAACCCTATTCCACATAGAATCTCCACTACAAGGTTTCCATAAAATGTTTAGATACCAGTGTTACCCATATTAAATGGGCATGGAGACCCATAATTTCACCTTCAAGCTTATGATAAATCCATAGAACATGCCACCAATAAGTGAGCTCTATTACAGTTATTTCCAAGGTCCCTAGATGGGAAAGCATTAAATTGGTTCCAATATACAATCCCTAGTGGACCACTACATACATATGAGGAGTTAGAAATAGTCTTTCTCAAGAACTACATATTTAATAAGGGACCTCAAGTCACACATGAGAGGTTACCTTCATTACACTAGGTGTGATAGATCCAACAACTAAATACATTTTAAGATTCAAATAATGTTTACATCAGTTGATATACCAGCCAACAAATTTAGAAGTACAATATATCTTTTCTCGAGGCTTAATTTTTCCTCTTAAGGATAAATTATTATATTGGACATAAAAATCATTATAGCATGTATGTAATGTAGCTATAACATTAAAGGTAAAATTGGGACTAGTGGTTACACATCTAGATCCAAATTTGGATCTAGGTCTCTCAGAGCCCTATTCATCCAACATGGTACAATAATCTACTCCACTTCTAATTAAAAAACTATTGGAATAAAAAAATGATAAAGATACTCAATAAAGGCAAAGAGCCACTTAATATATCACCTTGATCAAAACATAAGACACACATAGAGGAGATATACATTTTTTAGATAGGGATAGGCCTCATAACATCTTGTTTACATGATTAGATAATGAGATGATCACACTTCCTCCTAATAATAATCATCCATCACACCATTTACATAGCTTACATAATAATCCCTATTACAATTTCCACAAGATAAATGGACATTCCTTTTGATCATTATTATGCACTTCAATACTGCATTAACTAATATGTCAATTATGACATTATAATATTCACATAGGGGAACCAAGATCTTAGTATACATACTCTCTAGATCACAATCCTCTATGATAGAGTTATCTTAGGATGTTACCCTTAAGGATCCATTAGTTACTCATGGTATGAGCCATGTGGTTTCTAAGACACCTAGTTATGAACAATCTCATGCACCATAGATTTAGCAGAGATGGTTGCTAGTTCATAGAGATCAAATCACATCTTCAATTTATACACCAATCAAGATATATGGAAAAAAAATATCAAGATCAGAGTGCAGTATTAATTTAAACACCATTCAATATATTTATAAACAACTAAAAATCTCATAGCATAACTTTAGTTTTAACACCTATCAATATATTTGAAAATAATTACAAGGACCAAAACATAGCATCAGTTTAAACACCGATCAAGATAATTTCTAGAGATCATAGAGTTATGAGTACAGTTTTAGTATACCAACCAATCAAGATTTTTGCTACAAAGTCTATACACCTAGACACTAGTAATGTATCATACCTAGTTTCAATTTTAGAGTCTACTTCTACACCAACACAAAATGATTAGTATAGTCATTAGTTTTCCATGCCATTTGGGTTTAGATAACATATATTTCAATCACATGATCTACATGTAGATATCTTACACAACACCTATCAAACCTATGCCAATAAATAACATTCTTAATCTACTAAAAATATAACCTAAACATTTGTAAATAGATAAAAATTCATTACCTCAGCTTAGATGAAACACCACATACCAATATTAGCATATAAAATAATCAAAAAAAATAAACACATATCAATGTACATAATAGAACCATATCCAGATACCAAACTACATAGTGACAATAAAATAATGAACATCCATATATATGACTCAATATATAGTTTTAATACAAGTATAGTACATCACTCAATAATGTGGAAATGGATACTAGGACTAGCCCCCTCACTCTCACTCTCTGACATATCCATGTTAGAACTAGAGGCCCCACTTTCCCTCTATTATCTCAATCGATGATTTCATCTACTCTCTCTCTTGTGATACATACCTAGCTTATCCATACACTCTACATGATCTCAATGAAGACTATGTAGTCATCCACTATCTGACTATTGGCCTTACCTAGAGCATCTAGTGTAGGCATGGTCTACCTATGCTACACAGATAAATATGGACTCTATCTATGTCCTAAATCACCTATATCTCTTAAAATTTTAGATTTAAGATCAACAATGTAAATACACATAACTTGATAATATAATGAATACTTGTATAGGAAAATAATGGAACGAAAATACAATTTACATATGTATTAAGACCATGGAAAAGACTTCCAAACTACCATGGATAAATAACCACAATACAACAACTCTTCACACTAATCTCTCACAAATAAATAAATAACAACTCATAACATTATTACATTAACAAATACATAGAACATTATGATAACTTAAAATTATATCAAATGAAGAAGACTCTCCCACATACAACACAATACCAATAAATCCACATAACTGAATTCTAAATTCTTGTAACACTCTGAATATTTTACACTCTGCAACACTACACCTTCAAATTGCGATATAACTAGTAAGGGTGGAATCTATTTCACCACTGAGACTAGTAAATCTAATGAAGCTCAATTAAAATTCTTGGATGGAATTTTATAAACTAGTAAGGGTGGAATCCATTTCACCATCGAGACTAGTATTACAACTCAATGGACAAATCCATATAGAGGGAGGATTGAACATGCAAGTTCAATTACAAGGGGGGTTTTGGGGGTTTATAAATTCATGTCTTTACAATGAATAAATATCTGTTATTTATAGAATTTAACAAGATAGAAAATAGAGAAATTCATTCCCAAGAAAAATATACCCCACTTAGTGGAACCACTACTCTAAAATTTGGAGTTTGTTTCAAGGGTCAAAAGTGGATTCCTCACTTTTGACAAATTTTCCTCCACAATGCATAAGCCTCCAAAATCTCTTCCACTCATTTTTTTTTATATTCTAATGGAAGAAAAAGATACAAATTTAATCCCACTCTTTTGTCTTGGTCTCCCACTTCCCATATGATACCAAAAATGGCATCCCACTTTCTCATGTAAGCCAAGACTAGTAAAAAGATGATTCAACACCTTTTTGAATTTCTTTACCATGCCAAAATAATGTGCCTCCATATAATTTCAACCCACCCTTGTCCTAATACCAAAAAGTGACATGTGACTCATTAAATATTGATACTTAAGTTACCAAGTGGAGTACTAAGCCCCACCTCTTCACATGCCTTAGATTCACATGCGGGTCATGCCACATTACTCCACAAGTCACCTCCTTACTGCATCATTAGGTATATCATATTCCACATCACATGCCATGTCACCTTACACATCACTTGACATGTCACCTTCCACATCACCTACCATGTCACCATGAATAGTGACTCATGAATAGTTCCAATGAATAGTGACCCATGAATAGTGTCAATGAATAGTAATACATAAATGGTGTTGGTGAATATTAATTTTGAATAGTACATTGTGAATCGTGACCCATACTAAAAAATCCCTTACAACACCCAAAATAGCCTATTGGTACTCATAAAATGTCTTATTCAAAAAATGGGGACATTAAAGTCCTCCCTTCTTGAATTTGCTTTCCCTCAAGCAATTGTAAATCTAAAAATTTCATAATCATCCTACCAAAGTGATGAATCAAAATGTAGTGTTTATATAACCTAACACCTATCCCTATTAGGTGATCCAACCTTAGCCAAAGAGCACTATAAGATACATTGTTATTGACATCCAAAGCATCTTTGTGCAACTCATGTAATTTTATCATCCTTGTGAAAATTCTATTAACCTCATGAGAAAAAAATGTCAAGTAAATATGCATGACTCAAAAAAACATGAAAGTAAACCTTCAAAAGATGTCTGATGTGAGACATGACTGTACACTTGTGACTTGGGTTGAGTAATGGAAACCTGATTATACTATACCTTTGACTCTAAATGCTACCAAGATCCCAAACAAATCTTATGAACTTTGCATCATTTTTCTACTGCACTACTCTAATTAAAATTAGAGTACCACAATACCAAGTCTACATCCATCTTTTATGGACCGTAAATACAAAGTTGTCCTATAACACCAAACTAGAAGACCTGTAGGGACTAGATTTTACAATATCAAATGTTTCATGCCAAAGACTTAAAAAAATTAACATTTATAATCCCATTGTTTATCATGATCCTAGGTAATAGAAAAATTAATATTTTAAATAAAGAAGCATGATTCTTAGTATAACTCATCATGGTATCCCAAAATTGATGTAATTAAACTCAATTAATTGAATGATAGCTATGTTAAAAATAAATGTTAAATTTATATCTATCTTGGGAATGCTTCTACTATCATAAAATGATAGTACCTCATTAACACTTGACCTCTAAGTGCTACAAATACAATCTCATGTACTCTAACCCATAGAAAAAGCTATGTTCTCATCATTATAACATCTAAAAATGTAAAGGCTATCAATATAAAATCATTATAGTAATCAATAACCACCCAAAACTTTGAGCTAATATGGGATGTCCTCTCCCTAATTATACCATGAGGTAAGTATGGCTAGAAAATGGTCAAGGCATGCATGATAAATAACATTCCTCTACCTAATTTTTCCAACTCTCATCTAGCTATGAGCCACCACCTTTGAATCACTCTAAGCCCCACTCCTAAAGCCACACTATCTATAACACATGGAGGTAAAAAATTTGACCTAACAAGTATAGTACATGAAATCATTACCTCCATAGGATGATCAAATATTCTTTGCCCATTATAAGTCCATGAAAAATATCTCATCTCTTTTATACCAGGAAAGGGTGTTGCTACACATGAAGATCTCATAGTCAATCTTCTGAAAGAACCAAATAAACTATTCAAATGCGCTAATGTAGTGGAAGGTAGCCAATCCAAGTTAACTCAGATCCTCTGCTAATTTATCTAAACATAACCAATAATGTCTAAGAAATCACAAACCTCATGGTCAAAGTCATGAGTCTCCCTTTGGTATGGTCCATCATATCCATCAACAAAAATGACATGGGAGTCATCTTATGGGGTCTTGTCCTTCTTGAAATCTCATTATAACATCAATATCCTCTTGGGTACTATCTCCATTTGTCCATTTTTTATGATCTTTTATTCTCACACATGATCTATAATTTGTGAGCCATGACATTTTAAAATGTGGTTAGAAAACATAACAAACTCTAATGATTCCTCATGGATCTCCCTCCATACCAAATGCAAGATATGGAGAATTCTATGGTAATATCTATTCCTTCCTCTACATTTATTCTCAAGGTGCTATCTAGATCCCATATGAAATTATAATTTAGAATTTACAAAAATGAATCCACATGTCCTATACTTCAAGTTATATGTCTAATTCTATCATCTCTCTTTGCATGTTTCCCATGTTGACAATACTCTTGTAATGACGTAGGTATAAGAAAATATGAAATTTTCTCATACCTTGGGATAATAATATCATGATCATAATGGATTGATGATGGCTTGATCACCACAATGCTCATGGGTGATTCCTCCTTGTGTGCATTAACATGCACCACCTCCACATTAACCTCTTGGGGAAACTCTTTTCCCACACATTGATGTAAAAGAACACCAAAAATAGCCAATTCCTCTTTATTGGATTCCTCAAAATAAGATCTTAACTCATCTCCACCACCTACAATATTAGGTTCTTACACTTACACATCTACTTACAACTCAATAATAAGAACATCATCATCTGAGATCCTAAGAGTAATGGATGTCAATTCTTCATGCAACTTAGGTTCTAATGTTTTAAGATCAACATGATCTTCTTCATCATCCTTAATTTGCTCACAATTTATGGAAGTAACACACTCAAATAATGAGTTATTACTAGAGGTGAATTCCAAATCCTCAACAACTTCCATGTCATCCTTCCTTGGCTCACTGTCATGCATACCAACATTAGAAAATAAATGGACGTCTTCTACCAAAGGAATATTTTTACCTTCAATCTCTGGTATTTACACTTTTTCCTCTTTTTTTGGCTCATCTTCTATCTGGTCATATGATATATATGGCTATAATTTATGTTCACATTACTTGAAGACACTATGAACCAACTCATATGTAGTTGATGAAGTAACTTGATCTTGGTTCAAAACATCTTCTAACATTGATAGAATTGGTTGATAGATGTTATCACTTTCATTCAAAATCAATGACATAATGGATCTCATATAGTCAAAAATAATTTTTCCATGACTCCTTCTAATAGAAGCTATGAAGTGATAAAACATCCCAAGAATAAGCTCATCACATCCTAAGTCAATCAAAAGAATGCATAACCCAACCTTTTCCATCAATTTTAAAATCTTTACCCTCTTACCAAAAGAAGGGATTTTGATGTCATGTAAACAATGAAAGCTCTCAACAACTAGATATAATACTTACCTCATGATATTATACTTGTAAGGTAAACTAGGGGCTGAAATCCTTATGATTTAACTTAGGCAAGATGTGAATGCTAGCTTCATGTCATTATCTTTGTGTCTCAATAGCTCAATTTCAACCAAATAAATAGTTGAAGGATACATAGCTACCTGCATTTCTTGAGAATAATCTTGATCCACCATGGATAAATAACCTTCTACTTCCTTAAAAGTATGGAGGTCATACTTTGGTTGGAGCAAAGGTTCAAGTTTATGCCTTACACAGAAAATCCTATCTACCAAATCTTTTTCTGTTATTTATGCCATGGTTCAAGGCATCCAAATGTGAAAACACAAACTTCAAAAAGACCCACAACACAAGACTACATAGGTTGGCAAGATACATAGCTATGATACCACTAAAATATCCCTTTTATAATATATTTAATAACAACACAAAAAGATATAAAATCCCACTCTTGACACTAATGCTCTGATAGCACTGAAATATCCTTTTTTGGGAATATTTAATAAAACACATAAATGACAAAAATAAGACTGCCTAATTCACATATGAAACATAAATTTCAGATTTATTACACTCCCTAAATCACCTATAACATGAACTCTAAACATACACACACTTACACCTCATAGATCCAAACTACACAGATAAATATGGACTCTATCTATGCCCTAAATCACCTATGTCTCTTAAAATTTTAGATTTAAGATCAACAACATAACTACACATAACTTGATAATACAATGAATAATTTTAAAGGAAAATAATGGCACAAAAATCCAATTTAAATATGTAATAAGACCATGTAAAATACTTCCAAATTACAATGGAGAAATAACCATAACACCATAACTCTTCACACTAATCTCTCATAAAGAAAGAAATAACAACTCACAACATTATTACATTAACAAATAAATAGAACATTATGAAAAATTATAATTATATCAAATGGAGAGGACTCTCCCATATACAACATAAAACTAATAAGTCCACATAACTAAATGCTGAATTCCTATAACACTCTAAATATTTTACACTCTACAACACTCTGAATCTTTTACACACTACACTCTTCAACACTCTAAAATATTTAACACTACACCTAAAATTTACAATACAAACAGCAAGGGTGGAATCTATTTCACCATCAAGACTAGTAAATCTGATGAAGCTCAATTACAATACAAACAGCAAGGGTGGAATCCATTTCACCATCGAGACTAGTATTAAAACTCAATGGACAAATCCATAGAGAGGGAGGATTGAACATGAAAGTTCAATTACAAGGGGGGTTTGGGGGTTTATTAATTCATGTCTTTACAATGGAGAAATCTCTCTTATTTATAGAATTTGAGAAGAGATAAAAGAGATAACTTCATGCCCAAGAAAAATATTCCCTATTTAATGGAACCAATATTCCTAAATTTGGAGTTTGTTTCAAGGGTTAAAAGTGGATTCCTCACTTTTGACAAATCTTCCTCCACAATGTATAAGCCTCCAAAATTCATCCCACTCATGCTTGTCTTCATATTCTAATAGAAGAAAAAGATAAAAAGTGAATCCCTCTCTTTTGTCTTGGTCTCCCACTTCCCATATGATACAAAAAATTGCATCCCACTTTCTAATGTAAGCCAAGAATAGTAAAAAGATGATTCAACACCTTTTTGACTTTCTTTACCATGCAAAAATAATGGGCCTCCATATAATTACACTTTGATTTCAAGGTTTCTAAAATTTGACCTTGAGCTAGAGTTCTGAGGCACCTAGCCACTATTCTTAACATGAAAATAACCCATGAGGGCCTTTATAGGATATATGTTGGCTTGATCAAGATATCTACCTCTTGTTGCATGTATATAGTCACTCACTTGGATAGCTAGGTCTATCTATAAGAGTTACCAATCATGGAGGCCCCTGAGGGTGGATAATGTGAGATTATGTGGGAAATTTGGGGACCCCTCTCTCCTTATAAACCTATGGTTTATGTAAATATTTCCCATGTACTTACTTATGGACTTAAATTAGCTTTCTCAAGCTTGATCTATATAGTATATCCCCTACACATGTTAACCAATAGGTCATTTGAGTGCTTAGAATACTTGGAGAGACCATAAGGACCATTTCATAGCTTAATTAATTCTTTTGAATGAATTTGGAGGTTTAATTATCTCATTGGGTCTAAACTAGGGTTTAAGAAGCATTTTAGAGGTCCATTATCTTAATGATGGTTCATACAGTACAAACCTCCAAACCAAAACTTATTATTATAAACATTTAGCCCACTAACCCCTTTATCTCCCATAAATATCCTTGGGTCCCATGTAAAGTGTGTGTGGAGATATGAGTAGAAGATAATGTGCCTTGAGCTCCCTATTAGATAGTATGTGCAGGTTACCTTCTTAACATTCATTCATAAAGTTGGGCCCCCAACCCTACTCACTCCTTTATGAATTTTGAGTCCATAGGGGTTTTTATTTTTCCCTAAGAGTCTTGAGCTTGAGTTTGGTGTAAGGTATTATTGTTTTAAAGTGAAACTCATCTTATCTTCTTAAGTAATGAAGCTCGAGAGGGAGCTAAACCCAAAAATGAACTCTCATTACACTCCCCTAACACAAACATCTTACTTAGGGGATAAAACATCATCACACACATACCACATTGTACTAAGTCTACTTGAAGGTATGGGTCTGATATTGAGGTAGATATGTAGTCTTGAGACCTAGATGAGCCTTTAAGCTTCGGAGTGCTTAGATTGATTGTTAGAACCCCCACCTACATGTAGGTGCATTTTTAGCTCTATGGTTTTAATAACATCTTTCCTAGTCCAACCTCCATCTTATATACATGATCCCATCTACTTAGACCCCTCAATAGCCCTAATCTCTCTTGTATCCTACCTTAAGCATCACTACTTAGTGTTTAGGTGTAAAGTAGTTGACATTGGTAACTTGAGAAGCCTCCTTTACCTCCTTATAGGGGTATGATTAGAGCCCAAATACCATGTTTCAATCTTGATCATATCCCTAAGGCTTATTTACTCTAAGTATATCAACATACCTTCATACATAGTCATGCCACAACTTGTATTCTTCTAGGTTTGCAACTCAGACCAGACAACTTCATTGTTTAGGGGTACCCTCAAGCAAGACCTTGCAGAGTTTGGATATGTCTTGATCTCCTCGAGACTCCCCTTTTAAATGTTTTTGGCTTCTCATTTGATTTGATCATGTGTTATAAGTTAATTGAATAAGGTTAGTTAACTATATGTTCTTGTGTCATTATGTTTAGTCACCTACTGAGACCATCTTGTTAGTCCTTGGTGCCATGATATTCACACCTTGGCCACCTTCTTAGGTTGAGTTGCCTCCTCATGTGCATATCATATACTATCTAATGTTAAATATTGAGGGTACAAACATCAATATTACTATGATTATTAAGTCATGTGTATTAATTGATAAGGGGTTTGTGTAATGAGTTTTTGAGTGAGGAGAGTGTCTTCTTAGTTACTTGATATCTCTATGACTCTCTTATGTTCTTAGTGACTACTAGACTTGCACCCTTGTGAAGGTAGTTTTAGGCATTCATAGTTTGAAGTAACATGGAGATAATCCTATGATATGTGTGGCTTAATAGGTGTATTTAATCTCTATATTTTAATCACTATCTCCCCTTGATGTATCAATTAGGATCCCTACTCTACACTACCAATTTATAAGGGAGAAGGGAAGGTAAACTAAAAGGAAAACCTATCTAACTAGGGTGATACACCAAAATGTGATCTCCACTTGTGTAGTATGCACTAAGAGGATAAATAAAAACATAAAATTGATTATAATTCTTAATTAAAAGACTCCAAACATCAATTTTTCACATAGAGGCTCAGGCTTGATGCACGATCTAAGGTACCATCCAACAAGTCTCTCAAAGACACTACAAAAAGATTTCACTTACCATAAAAAAAGATGATTAAATCACACTATGGAACTTTTATGGATGAGATAACACCTAAAAATAGGTGAGGAAAGGATAATATGAGAGGAAGCATGCATTATCACTATCATCTATCAACAAACCATGAAAATACACTAAACCTAACTTTAAGGAGGCATGAACTCTATTTTATTCATTAAAAATAGGAAAGTAAAAGTTTTCTCTGATTATGGCCTTACCATAACTCACGTTAAGTATTTTTCAAATTCCAAAAATTGGATTACATATAGAGAATATGAGAGAGGAGAGAGAAAGAGGATAAGATCCCCCAAAACTAGGAAATATAACATTGATTTAGCCCTTCTCTAAACCCAATGTAGAAATTCATTATTATTATCTTTTACACCTTTTTAAAATGTAATATATGTTAAAATTAAACTTGTTTTGAAATTTTTAAAAATAATTGAGCATTTATTCCTGGTCCTTGACCCATACAACATCCTAGATTTTTGCTTACATACTCCTATATCCTTGGTCAAGAAGTCATTTCCTTGAAAATAGGTTTTGATCCTTGAGAGTAGGTTATAATGAATTGATAAATTATTTATTTTAAAAATTATTAAAACCATTAATGAGGTTTTATCACCTTCCTTGGGATGTTAGAGCTCTTTGAATACAATATTGACCATTTCAACATATTAGGCGTTGGAAGGAAGAAGAGTGTGATTAGGAGTAATTGATTAAATTTAAACATTTGAAACCTTATCCAAACTTCACTTGAATTTTTAAACACTTTAATAGGTTAAAGATGGAAGGAGGATCATCAATAAAGTCCCTAGAAAACTTTTAGGCATCATTTAGTTGTATTTGAACATTTGATTCCTTCACATGAGCAAAAATCAAAGGAAAAAGAAAGAAGAGTTTTTTCATTGGAACAATAAAAATTACATCATGGATGGATTATAAAAATGAAATAATACCTTAAAAAGACATTTATAACCATAAAATAACCCAAAATATTCAATTCTTCTCATTTAGCATACTTTAGCACCCCTTCTTGTAGCCCTAAAACCTGAAAAGCTCCTTGTATAGAAGATTGTACAAAGAAAATTAAAAATCTAGGATTTTTTTTGAATGAATTATATCCCCTTATATCTCCAAACAAAATTCATGATTAGAATCTAAGTGGAAGTAATCCTTTTCATTCATTTTCTTCTTAAATTAGGCTTAATTAGCCCTATTATGCCTAAAAAGAGAAAATTGGCCCAAATGACCATATACACAAGTGAAACTAGACAAAAGTGTTTGGTTAAATTTCCATAGGATAAGAAAATCCTCCATGCAAAATTTGGGGTCCTAAGACTATATGTAAGTATGCATGAAACCAACTTGCTATCTAGTCCCATTTTGAGTTTGTTTGGGACTACCTTGGAAAATGAGCCTAGTTTCATCACCTAAAAAATATCTTGTGCAAGTTTTTGGGATTTTATATTTATAAAAACTCCCAAATGACCTCATCCCATGATTGATAAGTTCTTTTCTCATAGCACCTAAAAAACACCAAAAATCATGAAAATAGGGTTTTTGTAGCAATCCATACAAGTGATGTCAACATCAAAATACATGGGGTAACCTTTTTGAAGTCTTTAAAAACATCCAAGAGGTTTTAGGATATAAATATGTCATCATATGTGCTTTTGAAGTCTTTCTATGCAAATTGGTCACAACTGGGGTTTTAGGAGGGTTTAAGACTTGTTTGGGGTCTTAATGATTGTTCATAAAGAATATCCATCTCTCTCTAATAACAAAAAAATATTATTTTTAGGGGACCCATATAACACCTCCAAACACCACTGGGTCTCATGCAAAGTATGAGAGATAGTACGAGCATTTGAAGTTGCTCCTCAAGTTGCTTAACTTTTTTAAGTCTTAAAAGAGATAAAATATAAGTTTTGGATATTAAGACTCATTTTTACTACTAAGATAGGTTCATACACCTATAAAAAAATATCTCCTATGATTCCCCATGATTTTTAAGTCTTCATCACTCCTATGTATGCTCAACATACACTGGTCAGGGTACTTGGGGTTATGGGCTTGTCTCTCTCATGCTAGCCCTCAAAGGTGTTTGAGTTGAAACCCAAGTGTTGATGTCACTTGGAAGTGTTTTGTGACAATTTAAATGAATATTAGTTTCCTCAAGGACTCTTCATGAATTTTATCATTTTTTCTTTATACCTTTGAGCTCAAGTAGACTCCTTGGTCTTAATACCACCCCTTGTCAATGGAGTGGGCTAGGTTTGAGATTAAAAATGGGTATGTCCTCTATTTGTGTGACCTTTAAATGGTCATTAATGTATTAAAAAAATTACAACCACACAGTGTACCAATTTTTTGAGTATAACTATACCTATAGAGGCCTCAAAACACTATTTTACTTCATGACTGGCTAGTAGATGATGACTGTAACTATAGGGTTTTGATATGATTGAGTTGGAACTTATATTAGTCAAGATTTACTCATTTTTCCTTTTGGTATCACAATGAATTTATGAACTCTTGTAAACTGAGATAGACCTTAGAGCATTTACAACATCTCTTCCCTTCCGACGAGGTTTATAACCAGCTTGTATCATTAGCTACCTATAGGGTAGTCAAGGTACTTAAATGTCTTATGTGTGTTCAGGACCTTATCACTATTATTATTTACTCTCTAAAATTTCATGAATTAATTTTAAGTCTCAAATTATGTTGAATAAGCTTTCAAAATATTCTCTTCTTCAACCTATACACTTTTAGCTCATACCTTACAAATAATGGATGTAGGTGCTTATTAGGGCCTATTAGGGTTAGCTTGACTATCTATTGGTTTTTAATTCACCCTTAAATAAATGATAACTCATGGAATTTTTAACTTTATTTAAGTCTTAAATTAGATTCTAAGCACCTCCAAACATATATGCTTTGATAGCTTTTTAAGTTTGAGAATAGACTAGTCCTTGGAAAGGCCTGTAGGTGACCTTTTTGGTACTTGACTATGTTTTGAAGCTTAAATATCATATATTCATACCCATTATCACCCCCATAGTACATGATATTGTTTTAGGCATTAATTTATGTTTCAAAACCTCTTTCAAACACACCGCTATCCTCAAAATTCAAGATTAAGGTCTGCTATTGCTAGGTAAACCTATAAGTGCACATTTTATCTATGTTCTTTATGATTTAGGTCTCATAATTCTCACTACTAGCCTCTTAAATTTTATTTAAATTGGGTTTTAGTCTCAATTTATTTTAAAATATATTCAACACCTCTATCTCTTCTTCACACCCCTTCTTATCATACCTCAACACCCCTGCTTAGCCTTAAAGAAGGAACTAACTCTCTAAATAGGAATGTAGGTGCCTATTAGGGCCAATTTATTATGTACTATTATTTTTGAGATATTTAATATACATCACTAACCCTACTTAGGTTTTGGACCTAGTTGAATTCTCAATTTAATTTAAAGTTTTCTTCAACGCCTACTCTATTCCTCTCATAATATGAACCTTACACTTCGCCTTTGAGTCATGAATATAGGTGTTTCTAGCATATTTGACTATATTTATTGGTTATAGAACCCAAATCATTCTAAAAATTAAATTTTCATGAATTTAAACTACTTAAAGTCTTCAATTAGGCTCAAAACCCATTTCATACACTATGATAAGAATGTTTCCAAGTTACTTGTGTTTGCTACTTCATATAATCTCTACAACTAATGTAGATGACTGTAGGTTGTGTAATTATTATTCTATAACTTAATCCTTCCAAATAAATTGAATTCTATAATGCCTCCCTATCACTCCTATAATATTTCAAAGCTTAAGACAAACACAAAGTCACCCCTTAATTCTCTTGACTCACAGAGGATATGATTGACTACTGTAAGTAGACCATGGCTATAGGTGGGACTTTAATGATTATATGAACTAAGGATATCGTATATGGAATATTTATACAAACCATTTAATTATTTAATAAAATTGGTGACAATTTGGAGGTCTCATAACTTGGGGATCAACCTTGAAACCTTCTAACTTTACTCAGACTATACCTTTTCAAATAATGACATCTTTCCTTTCGGCTTAAGACTTGAAAGGTCTCTTGAAAATCCTGTAGGTGATTTGAGAGGTTCCTATCTATATTATTGGTGATTATAATCCTATTCTTACATAATGATCCTATTTAATCTTGAAATTTTGTTTTAGAACCTAAAGTGGGCTTAGAGTTCTTTCAAACATGCTTCTTTTGACATTTCAAGTCCTTTCTTTCTATCCATTTTCATACAGGGTACTGTAGGTAATTGTAGATTGTCAACTTAGTCTAATTTATCATCCTTGACCTATAATTTATATAGTATATTTTTAGGGCTTATTAACTATATGAATGTAATTAGGTTAGGTATCCATGACACTATCTTGAGTTGGTTTGAAATTTAGATAGGATGTCCAAATGAAGACTACAGGCTTGGGGGATTGTAGGTCTCTACTTGACTACTTAGGGCTACCAAGAGACATTATTTGAGTTGCTAAACCTATCATAATTATAAAACCAATGTATACTACCATTATCATTCCTATCACTATTTCAATATTTAAAGATCTAACAAACATTCTATCACCTTCAGTTCATTTGACTAGTCTTGTACAGATTGCAAGTACAATCAATCAATGTGTATGTTATATGAATCAAGAATTAAAGAATATATTCCATTGGAGACACTTTTTGATATAATTTAGGTATTCAAGGATATACGAAGGTATTAAGAGACATATCAAGCCTTTCCATGAGCAATGAACATATTCTATACACTGTACATTCCATACAACATGCCAATGAAGGAAATAATTATGAATTTTAATGGAGAGTGTAAATATGGTATCTTACCATCATATTTATACACTTAAAATAATAAAATATCATCTCATCATCATTCACCATGAAGTATCACTAGAATTTGATCCAAAATTAGCAACCAAAACTCTACTAGATTGTATAAACCTTGATAATATCTCAAAGAGCAAGCATACTTGAAGAATATGGACCAAAGAACATATTAGATAAAATAAAATGAAATAGATGAAACTAATGGAGATACCATTATTTAATAATAACTATAAAACTTTGAGAATTATCACCATGAAAAGGAAATAGGAACTTGCAGCAAAATCCACTAGAATAACTTATACATCAAGAAATTATTCCTCCAAGTGAAATCACATAATATAAATGAGTTGTATGATTAAAAAAAATTAAAATTATATTTATGACATATAAAAATCACCATTAAAACCATTCCTCTACATCAATTTCTGAAGTGGAGAAACAAGTGTAAGAATAGAACCCTCTTAGATGAATAGGCCATAATGACCTATTGTCACTCTTAGCGATTGTTCATAAATAATAAGTAATAAATATTAAAAAAATTTCAATTTATTTAAATAATAATAACACCCCTAAAAATTTACAAAGTTTAATTTCCTGAATCTCTTTCCTCTATCTATACCGAGCACTTGAAAACTATCCTTCTAAAACTACTAAGGAGGTCAATATGAGAGATAAATTGGTTTTCTAAATTTTGAGACTTTAAACTTATTAAAAATATTTTTTTTGACATTTTCATGGATAAATAATTACCTTAATATTATTTAATCTCAAATTCACCTTGAGAATTGTATGAATGGCCTCAAAATAGGTATTTTTAGCATTAAAACTACCAGAATCACTTGAAAAATCTGATAAAATTGATGTAAAATGTATCCAATGGATATTTTAATGATTGAAGAAGTAAAATATGTACTAATAATAAAAATTTAAAGTGGTAAGGGTGATAATTTGACTTCTGAGGTCAAAATTATCAAAATTTTATTGATTCAACTAGAAAGCATGCCTACGATGCTTGAGAACAAAACCATTGATATATATTTTGGACTCATAAACACTCTTAAATTATAAAAAAATCATAATTAGTCCTTGAGAAATGATAAATACTCTTGAATAAATAAAAAACAACTTATTTCCCCTCAAAGATAGGAAAGAAAAGTTAATAAAGTAAGGAAACTAGACTAATAAAACACATGTGCTAGCAAAGCACTTATTCAAAAAAAACGTAAGAAAATTAATGTGATTGAAAACACTTGGAGGAAAGATAAAACAAATACAACTAACATTCAAGTAATCCTCATCCAGGATTAAAAGGAAAGTTTTCTGGATTACTTACTTCATGAGGTATGCAATGGTGTGTGAAGTCATATTTGATGGACTTATTACTTGGTTGAGCCTTCTTCTTGACTAAAAATAAACATGACAAGTTTTGTAACAGGTATATATCATCAAAAAGATATCCAATGAACACATATTAGTATTTTTCATTCTCTAACTTCTGTATTTGTTCTTTTTTAGCAATGCTCTCCAAGATGGCTAAATATTGGTTTATAAAATTGGATGCATCATGAATTTGATATGAATATTTGAAGTAACATAAATGGTCCTTAGTATTATCTTGAAGTCTTTTAACTTGCCCATCATTGTCTCCAAAAATGAGAGTTTGTTTTTCTTTAAGAAGTTGTGGCCAAAATAAATCCACATGGTCTTTGAAGAGTACATCAAGGTCTGCAAATAAGGTGAGAGGATGATAACCCATGCTGAGTATTTCAAAAAAATCACAATATAGTGATATTGCCTCTTGAAAAGGAAAATTTCCAAGATTTTCACTCTTTATCTTATTGATTGGTTTACTAAAACTACCTCCTATTACCTTACTCAACTCATAATCACCTAAGAGAAGCGAGTAACCTAATTCTAAAGCTTCAAATAAATATTCACTATGATTTTGATTGATACAAAGGAGATCAAGGTAAGGATTTACCTTCTCTTGTACATGCTCAATCACATAAAAAGGAAGCTCTTAAAACAAGTCAACATCTTCATCTTTTGCTACAACTTATTCATCTAGTTTGAAAGAAAAGTGCCTTTGTTCTCTCCAAGGGGAGTACCAATAAATATCTCTTCTTCTTGCACACTTTCCTCATCTTCACCACACTCACCTTGAAAATCACTTGAAGTTGTAACTTATTTATTTGTCCTCCCTAGAATAGGCTCTTCTTGTATAAGGGATATGGTGGGAAGGAAATGAATAAGCTCATGAGTTTTCTTGGGGATTAAGGGAGTACTTTCATAATTTGAGGTTTTAGGAATGGAATATTCTTTTAGGAATGGTTGGAGAGAGAGTAATTTAGTTGTCCTATGAGTTCTTGGTTTTATACTTCACTATTTCCTTCCTCACCATCATGAATCACTTAATCAATTTCAAATGTTACCTAAATTTTTACCTCTTCAATAATTACTTCTTCCTTCCTATGGATGTTTTCCTGAATTGACCTCCATGAGGGAACAAATAGGGGCACAAAGTCTTCTTTTGGATCAAACTCAATAACACTCACCTTCTCCTATTTCTCCCAATACTTGACTACTTAGTTTGAAGGTATTAATTTGAAAGTAGTAGTTTCACTTGGAGGTTGAAATGATGCTATTGGAGGATCCATCTAAGAATATCCAATGACTTCATGATGACAAGGAGCATAAGAGGGTTGATATGGTAAATAGGAAGATTCTTGAAGTGTGATGGGAGAGGATTCATCCAAAAGACTTGGCATGTCATAATCATGAGTCATATCCTAATAAGACCTCTAAGATGGAATAAGATTTTTTTTTGAGGAAGGGTACGTGTAGCTAGAAGGAAACATAGAATAAAATAAGTTTGATTAGGGGCAAGTGGAGATGGCTGAGGTTTCTTGGCTTGGATTTCTTGAATCTCCCATCTCACCAACCTATCTACCCACTAGTGGATCATAGTTATTATTTCACATAGATCATAAGTCATGACATATTGATTCTCCTCTCCAATTTATATCCACCTACTTGTCAACATTTGTACTATTTGCCTCATCTTTTCTATGAGGTGAAAAGGAATCACATCTAGCTCTCTATCCCACACTCTCATCACCCCTTCAAAATTTAGCATATTTGGATTGAATTCCAAGAAAGATATGGTATGGGAAACATGATTATGAGTTAGTGATGGAGTAGGAGGAGGTGTGTGTGACTGCTACAAGTCATGATAAGGTTGTTGAGGCATATAGTCAGGGTCATAGTGAGGATGATAAGGGTCACTATAAAGATGATATACATCATCATACTCTTGAAAAGATTGATCATATGGACGATAGTACTCTTGATAAGGATATCATTGTGAGGTTCATATGGATCATGATAAGGCTCATATGGATCTTGACAAGGTTGGTATAACTCATTATAATTTTGATAAGGAAGTATATCATAGGAATTTTCCTCATACACATCCATAAAAACAACATCAAGATAGTGTAATGAAAAACACTTACTTGGAAACTATGCCTGGACTATTAGAAGTAGTTGATTGATCTTGGAGTTACCAAATACTTCATGAAGAATGCTGTTATAACTAAAATTTCACCAAGATCAAGTCTAATGGGTCCCATTGGGTGTGTAAAAAAAATTTCTATTAGAATTTAACCTTTGTGAAGGTAGTTTTAGGCCTTCATAGTCTGAAGTAACATGGAGACAATATTAGACTATGGGTGGCGTAATAGGTGGATTGAATCTCTAGATTCTAAGGGCTAGCTCCCCTTGATGTATTAGTTAGGATACCTAATATACACTACCATATTGTAAGGGAAAAGGGAAGAAGATAAATTTAAAGGAAAACCTATCTAACTAGGGTGATATAACAAAATGTGACCAATATCTCAATTGAAATCCTCCAAACATCAATGTTTCACATAGAGGCTCAAGCTTGATCCATGATCTAAGGCACCTGTCCAATAGGTCTATCAAAGACACTAAAGAAATATTGCACTTGCCATACAAACAAGATTATTAAAGAATAATATGAAACCTTTATGGATGAGATAACATGTGAAAATAGGTAATGAGGAAAGGACAAGATGAGAGGAAGCATGAATTATCAATATCATATATCAACAAACCATGAAAATACACTAAATCATGCTTTGAGGAGGCATGAATTATATTTTATTCATTAAAAATAGGTAAGTAAAAGTGTTTTATGAGTATGTCCTTGCCAAAACTTAGGTTAAATATTGTTCAAATTCCAAAAATTATCTTACATATAGAGAATATGATAGAGGAGATAGAAAGAGGAAAAGAGCCCACAAAATTAGGAAATATAACATTGATTTAGCTCTTCTCTAAACCCAATATAGGAATTCATTATTATTATATTTTAATCCTTAGTAAAATTGTGTAGAGGTTATAATTATACTTGTTTGGAAATTTTGAAAGAGTCTTGAGCATTTATTCCTGGTCCTTGACCCATACAACATCCTCAATTTTTGCTTACATACTCCTATATCCTTGGTGAAGAAGTCATTTACTTGAAAACAAGATTTGATAATTGAGATTAGGTCATCATGAATTGATAAATTATTTATTTTAAACCTTATTAAAATCATTAATGAGGGTTTTTCACCTTCCTTGGGATGTTATGGTTCTTTGAATGTAAGTTTGACCATTTCAACATACTAAGCGTTGGAAGGAAGAACAGTGTGATTGGGAGTCATTACGTAAATTAAACATTTTAAACCTTATAAAAATTTAATTTGAATTGTTACACACTTAAATAGGATCAAGAGGGAATGAGGATCATCAATAAAGTCCTTGGAAAACTTCTATGCATCATTTGGTTGTATTTAAACATTTGATTCCTTCACATGAGTAAAAAGCAAAGGAGAGAGAAAGAAGAGTTTTCATGTTGGAAAAGGAAAAATTACACAATTTATAGATCCTAAAAATGACATAATACCTGAAAAAAGGCATTTTGAACCATCAAGTAGCCCAAATAATTCAATTTTGCTCATCTAGCATACTTTAACACCCCTTCTTATAGCCCTAAAACCTAAAAATATCCTTGTATAGAAGATTGTATAGAAAAAATTGAAAAATTGAGAATATTTTTGAGTAAATTAAATCCCCTTATATATCCACACAAAATTTCATGATTAGACTTCAAGTGGAAGTACTCCTTTTCATTCATTTTTTTCTTCAATTAGGCCTAATTAGCCCTCCTAGGCCTAACAAGAGTAAATTGGCCCAAATGACCACCCACACATGTGAAACAAAAAAAAAGTGTTTGATTAAATTTACCTAGGATAATAAAATCCTACATGAGAAATTTTGGTTCTTGAGACCCTGTGTAAATATGCAAACCATGAAACCACCTTGCTACCTAGTCCCATTTTGAACCTGTTTGGGACTGCCTTGGAAAATGAGCCTAGTTTGGTCACCTCCTAAATATATTGTGATTTTTTTTGGGATTTTATAGATATAAAAATTTCCAAATTACCTCATCCCATTATTTTTAAGTCATCCCCTTCTCAGAGCACCTAAAAAACACTAAAAATCATGAAAAATAAGGTTTTTGAAGCAATCCGTACAAGTGATGTCAACATAAATATACATGGGGTAACCTTCTTGGAGTCATAAATGACATCAAAGATGTTTTATGATAAAAATATGTCATCAGATGTGATTTTCATGTCTTTCTATGCAAATTGGTCACAACTAAGGTTTTATGAGGGTTTAAGACTTATTTGGGGTCTTAACGATTGTTCATAAAGAAAAGCCATTCTCTCTCATAACACCACACTATTTTTTTAGGGGACCCATATAAAAAATATAAATACCACTAGGTCCCATGTAAAGTATGAGAGATGGTACAAACATCTAAAGTTGCTCCTCAGGGGGCTTACTTAGTTTTTTTAAGTTTTAAAACATATCAAATATGAGTTTTAGATCTCAAGACTCATTATTAATATTGAGATAGGTTCATAAAAATCTAAAACAACCTACCCTATGATTACCCATGCTTTTTAAGTCTTCATCACTCCTATGTATGCTCAAGGTACTTGGGGTTATGGGCTTGTCTCTCTCATGCTAGCCCTCAAAGGTGTTTGAGTTGAAACTTGAGTGTTGATGTCACTTGGAAGTGTGTTTAGACCCTTGACATGAATTTGAGTTTCCTCAAGGACTCTTCATGAAGTTTATCATGTTTTATTTATACCTTTGAGCTCAAGTAGACTCCTTGGTCTTAATATTACCCCTTACCAATGGAGTGGGCCAGGTCTAATATAAAACAATGGGTATGTCCTTTATTGTTGTGACCTTGAAATGACTATTAATGTATTAAAACACTCAAAACCACCCATTTTACCAATTTTTATAGTATAACATTCTTATAAATGCCTCAAAACATAATTTTACTTCATGACTAGTTAGTAGATAATGACTATGACTATAGGGTTTTGATATGACTAAGTAGGAACTTAGATTAGTCAATATTTCCTCATGTTTCATTTTGGTCTCATAATTAATTTATGAAATATTGTAAACTAAGATATACCTTAGAGCAATTACAACATCTCTTCCCTTCCTATGAGATTTAGAACCAGATAGTATCATTAGCTACCTATAGGTTAGTCAAGGTACTTGAATGCCTTATGTCTGTTTAGGACCTTATCACTGTCATTAATGAGTCTCTAAAAGTTAAAAAACTAAGTTTAAGTCTCAACCTAATTTTAATAACCTTTCAAAACATTCTCTGCTTCAACCTATACACTTTTAGCTCATACCTTAGAAAGAATGGCTGTAGGTGCTTATTAAGGCCTATTAGGGTCAGCTTGACTATGTATTGGTTTTGAATTCACCCTTAAATCAATGATCAATCATGGAATTTTTAACTTGATTTAAGTATTAAATTATATTATAATCACATCCAAAAATATATGCTCTACTAGATTTTCATGTTTGAGAATAGACTAGTCCTTGGAAATCCCTGTAGGTGAGCTTTTTGGTACTTGACTATGTTTTGAAGCTTAAACCTCACATATTCATACCCATGATCATAGTACATGAACTTGTTTGATTCATTTAATAAGTTTTCAAAACCTCCTTCAAACACACCCCTATCCTCTAACTTCAAGCTTAAGATTTGTTATTTCTATGGAAACCTATAGGTGTATATTTTATCTATGTTCTTTGTGCTTTAGTCTCATAATTATCACCACTATCCTCTTAAATGTTCTTTAAACTAGGTTTTAGTCTCAATTGAGTTTAAAATATCTTCAACATCTCTATCTCTTCTTCACACCCCTTCTTATCCTACATCAACACCCCTTCTTAGCCTTGAAGAAGAAACTAACCCTCTAAATAGGACTGTAGGTGCTTATTGGGGATAATTTAATATGCACTATTATTTTTGAGACCTTTACTCTACATCACTAACCATAATTAGGTTTTATAACTATTTTAATTCTCAATTTAAATCAAATTTCTCTCAAACACCTACTCTATTCCTCTCATGATATGAGCCTTACACTACACCTTTGAGTCATGGATGTAGGTGTTTCTAAGGTCTTTGACTATATTTATTTGTTCTGTAACCCCAATCATTCTCAAAATTTTCTTTTCATGGATTTTAACTACTTGAAGTCTTCAATTAGGCTTCAAACACATTTCATAACTACAATAAGAATGTGTCCAATTTACTTGTCTTTGCTACCTTATATAGTCCATATAACTATTATATATGACTGTAAGTTATGTACTTAATGGTATATAAATTAATCCTTATAAGTAACTTGAATTTAATGATGACTTATTTTCACTTCTCTAATATTTCAAATCTTAAGACAAGCACAAATTCACCCCCTAATTCTCTTAACTCACAGAGCATATGGTTGACTAGTGTAGGTAGACCATGGCTATATGTGGGACTTTAATTATTATATAAACTAAGGAGATTGTATATGAAATATTTATATAAACCATTTAATGATTTAATAAACTTGGTGACCATTTGGATGTCTCATAACTTTGTGATTAACCTTGAAACCTAAATTTACTCAGACTACACCTTTTCAAATAATGACATCTTTCCTTTTGGCTTAAGACTAGAAAGGTCTCTTAAAAGGCTTATAGGTGATTTGAGAGGTTCCTATATGTATTATTGGTGTTTATAACCCAATTATTACATAGTGATCCTCTTTAATCCCTTTAAGTTATTTTAGAACCTCATGTGGGCTTAGAGTTCTTTCAAACATGCTTCCTTTGACATTTCAAGTCCTTTCTTTCTATCCATTTTTGTACAGGGTATTGTAGGTAAATGTAGATTATCAAATCAGTATAATTTATCATCCTTGACCTAAAAGTGATCTAGTATCTTTTTAGGGCTTGTGAAATATATGAATTCAATGAGTTTAGGTCTCCATGACACTATCTTGAGTTGGTTTAAAATTTAGATAGGACATCCAAATGAAGACCTACAGGCTTGGGGTACTATAGGTCTCTACTTGAATACTTAGGGATACCAAGAGACATTAATTGAGTTAATAAACATATAAACCTTATCAAACCAATATATACTACCATTATCATTCCTAACACTATTTCAATGTTCAAATATCTAATAAACATTCTATCACCTTCAGTTCACTTGACTAGTCTTGTACAAACTATAAGTACAATCAATTCATGTATATGTTTTATGCATTGAGAATCAAAGCATATATTCTGTTGGAGACACTTTTTGATGAAAGTGAGGTATTTAAGGATATTTTAAGTTATTAAGATACATATCAAGCCTTTCCATGAGCCATGAACATCTTCCATACACTATATAGTCCATACAACATGCCAATGAAAGAAAAAACTATGAATTTTAATGGAGAGTGTATATATGGTATCTCACCCTCATATTTATACACTTTTATTAATTAAATATCATCCCATAATCATTAACCATTATGTATCACTAGAATTCGATCTAAAATTAACAACCAAAACTCTACTATATTTTGCATACCTTGATAATGTCTCAAAGAGCAAACATACTTGAAGAATATGGACCAAATAAAATATTATATAAAACAAAATTAAATATATGAAACTAAGGGATATGCCATTAGTGAAGAATAAATATAAACCTTTGAGAATTATCACCATGAAAAGGAAATAGGAACTTGCAGTAGAATCCACTAGAATAACTTATACATCAAGAAATTCTTCCTCCAAGTGAAATCACATCATATAAATGAGTTGGGTGATTAAAAAAACATTAAATTTATATAAACTACCTATAAAAATCACCCTCAAATTCCTCTCCATAAATTATTTAAGTGGAGAAACAAGTGTAAGAACATAACCCTCTCAGATGAATAGGCCATAATGACCTGCTGTCACTCTTAGCAATTGTTCATAAATAAGAATTCATAAATATACAAAAAAATTATAGTTATTTAAATATTATTAATACCCCTAAAAATATCCAATTTTTAAGTTCCTAAATCTCTCTCCTCTATCCATACCGAGCACTTGAAAACTATCCTTCTAGAGCTACCAAGGAGGTTGATATGAGAGATAAATTGGTTTTCTAAATTTTGAGACTGAAAAACCTCTTGATTTTTTTTTTGATATTTTAATTGATAAATAAGGACTTAAATATTATTTAATCTTAAATTCACCTTGAGAATTATATGGATGGCATCAAAATAGGCATTTTTGACACTAAAATTACCAGAATCACTTGATAAATATTATGAAATTGATGTAAAATATATCCAATGGATATTTTCATGCTTGTATAAGTAAATCACATACTAAGAATAATGTATTCAACATCACTATGCAGAAAATGTCCTTGAAAAATCAAATGATTCCAAGCCTAGAGGTCAAAAAAGGTTGTGCAACCCAAGTAGGTCCATAATACATTCCTAGTATACCATAATACTAGCCTCAAGGTCTAGCTGGTTGGACCCCTCCATCAAGTTGAACACCACCATCTTTGTAATACTAGTATATAACACCTTAGAGTTCATCTATGATGTAATAGAAATAAATGAGTTGGATCCCACTAGTTACACAATAATAATTCATAATTGGTGATAATACCCAGTAGCATTAACATTAGAACATAGTGCTAGCATTAACATTAGAACATAGTGCTATTCAAGTTTTAGGGGTGATAATTTGACCTATGAAGTCAAAATTATCAACATTTTATTGACTCAACTGGGAAACATGCCTGCTATGATTGAGAACCAAACCATTGACATATATTTTGGACTCATAAAAACTCTTAAATTATAAAAAATAATGATTAGTCCTTGAACAATGACCACTAATCTTGACTCAAGATAAAACAATTTATTTCTCCTCAAAGACAAGAAGAAAATACAATGAAGTAAGGAAACTAGATTAACAAAACACATGTGCTAGTAAAGCACTTATTGAAACAAAACGTAAGCAAACTAATGTGATTATAAACACTTGGAGGAAAGCTAAACTAACTATAAATAACATTAAAATAATCCTCTTCTAGGATTAAAAGAATTTTTTTTGGATTACTTACTTTATGAGGTATGAAATAGCATGTGAAGTCACATTTGATGGACTTCTTACTTGGTTGAGCCTTCTTATTAATTAAAAAAACATATGACAAGTCTTGTAATAGGTCTATATCATTAAAAAGAGATCTAATTAACACATACTATTCTTCTTCATTCTTTACCTTTTATAGTTGTTCTTTTTTGGCAATGGTCTCCAAGATGGCTAGATATTGGTTTGTTAGATTAGCTGCATCATGAAATTAATATGACTATTTGAAGTAAAATACATGGTCCTTAGTATTATCTTGAAGTATTTTAGCTTGCCCATCATTTTATCTAAAAGTGAGAGTTTTTTGTTCTTTGAGAAGTTGTGGTCAAAAGTAATCTGCATGGTATTTCAAGAGTACATCAATGTTTGAAAATGAGGTGAGAGGATGATAACCCATGCTGAGTATCTCAAAAAAATCATAATCTAGTGAGACTACCTATTGAAAAGGGAAATTTTCAATATTTTCACTCTCTATCTCATTGATTGGTTTACCAAAATTGCCTCTTATTGCCTTGCTCAACTCATAATCACCTGAGAGAAGTGAGTAACTTGATTCTAAAGATTCAAATAAATATTCACTATGCTTTTTATTGATACAAAGGAGATCACGTTAAGGATTTACCTTCTCTTGTTCATGCTAAATCACATCAAAAGGAATCTCTTGAAACAAGTCAATATCTTCATCTTTTACTGTAACCTCTTCATCTAGTTTTAAAGATAAAATTCCTTTGTTATTACCAAGGGGAGTACCAATAAAGATATCTTCTTCTTGCACACTTTCCTCATCTTCACTACACTCACCTTGAAAGTCACTTACAATTGTAACTTCTTCATTTGTCCTACATAGAAAAGTCTCCTCTTATATAAGGGATATGGTGGGAGAGAAATGAATAAGCTCATGACTTTGTTTGGGGATCAAGGGAGTAATTTTGTAATTTGAGGTTTTAGGAATGCAATATTATTGTATTAATGGTTGGAGAGATAGAGTAAGTTGAGTTTTCTTATGAGTTCTTGGTTTTCTACTTCACTATTTCCTTCCTCACCATTATGAATCACTTCATAAATTTTAGATGTTAGCTAAATTTTGACCTCTTCAATAATCACTTCTTCCTTCCTATGGATTTTTACCTAAATTGACATCCACGAGGGAATAACTATCAAAATAGAGTCTTATTTGGGCTCAAACTCAATAAAACTCACCTCATATTTCTCCCAAGACATGACTAACTAGTTTGAAGGTAGGGATTTGAAAGTAGTGGGTTCACTTGGAGGTTGAAATGAATCTCTTGGAGGCTCCATCTATGAATATGTAAGACTTCATGAGGAAAAGGAGCATAAGATGGTTGATATGGTAAACAAAAGGATTCTTGAAGAGTGATAGGAGGTTATTCATCCACAAGAATTATCATGACGTAATTAGGAGTCATATCCCAATAAGGCCCCCAAGATGGAATAAGTTTGTTTTTTTGAGGAAGGGTAGGTGTATCTAGAAGGAAAATTGGAATACAAGAATTTTGACTAGGGGTAAGTGGATATGGCTAAGGTTTCTTGGCTTGGATTTCTTGATTCTTCCATCTCACCAACCTATCTACCCACCATTGGATCATAGTTCTCATTTCACATAGCTCATAAGTCATGACATATTAATTATCCTCTCCAAATTCTTCCCACCTACTTGTCAAAATCTAAACTATTTTCCTCATCTTTTCTATGAGATGAAATTGAATCACATCCAACTCTCTATCCCACATTCTCATCACCCCTTCAAAATTTAGCATATTTGGCTTGAATTAAAACAAAGATATGGTATGAGAAACATGATTTTGAATTAGAGATGGAGTAGGAGGAGGTGTGTGTGATTGATACAAGTCATGATAAGGCTGTTGAGGCATATATTTACAGTCATAGTGAGGCTAATAAGGGCCACTATAAATCATATATACATCATCATACTCTTGACAAGATTTATCATAGGGATAATAATACTCCTAGTAAGGATGATTAGGATCATAAAAAGGTTAATATGGATCATGATAAGGCTCATATGGATCATGAATAGGTTGGTATAAATAATCATAATGATGATAAGGAAGTATAACATAAGAATTTTCCTCATACACAACCATGAAAATAACATCGAGATAGTGTAATGAAAAACACTTACTTGGAAACTATGCCTAGACTATTAGAAGTAGTTGATTGATCTTGGAGTCACCAAATACTTCATGAAGAATGATGTTATAAATAAAATTTCACTAATACAAAATCTAATGGGTCCCATCGGGTGTGCCAAAAACTGTTGACTACTAGACTTTCACCTTTGTGAAGGTAGTTTTAGGCCTTCATAGTCTAAAGTAACATGGAGATAATCCTAGGCTGTGGGTGGCCTAATAGGTGGATTGAATATATATATTATAAGGGTTATCTCCTATTAATTTATAAATTATGATCCCTAATATATAGTACCATATTTCAATGGAAAAGTGAAGAAATTAAATTAAAAGGAAAACCTATCTAACTGGGTGATACACTAAAATGTGACATCTAACTTCTCAAATGAAAGCCTCCAAAGATCAATGTTTCACACAAAGGATCAAGCTTGATGAATGATATAAGACACATATATAATAGGTATCTAAAATACACTAAGGAAATATTTCACTTGCCATACAAAAAATATGATTAAAGCACACTATGCAACTTGTATGGATGAGTTTACACCTATAAATAGGTAAGGAGGAAAGGACAAGATGAGAAAAATGTAATATACATATATAGGGGTATATATTGGGGTATAATAGTAGTATAATTAAGAATTTAAGTAAGTTAAAAATTCCATGAGTGATCATTTAGGTAAGGGTGGAATCAAAACCAATACACAATCAAGATGACCCCAATAGGCCCTAATAAGCACCTACAACCATTCTTTGTAAGGTATGAGCTAAAAGTGTATAGGTTGAAAAAGATCATGTTTTGAGAGGTTATTCAATACAATTTGAGACTATAAATTAGTTTATGAACTTTGAGATAGTTATTGATGACAGTGATAAGGTCTTAAACACACATAAGACATTCAAGTACATTGACTGACCTATAGGTAGCTAATGATACAGGTTGGTTCTAAACCTCATGGGAAGGGAAGAGATGTTGTAAATGATATAAGGTATATATCAGTTTAAAATAGGTCATAAATTAATTTTGAGACCAAAATTAAACATGAGTAAATCTTGACTAAGCTAAGTTTTAACTCAGTGATATCAAAACCTTGCAGTTACAGTCATCATCTACTAACCAGTCATGAAGTAAAATGGTGTTTTGAGGCCTCTATAGGCATATTTATACTATTAAAATTAGTATAATTTGTGGTTTTTAGTTTTTTAATAAATTAATTATAATTTTAAGTTCACACCAATAGAGGACATAACCATTGTTTTATCTCAGACCTTGCCTACTCCATAAGCAAGGGGCAATCTAGAGACCAAGGAGTCTACTTGAGATTAAAGGTATAAAGAAAACATGATAAAATTCATGAATATTAATTGAGGAAAATAAAATTAATGACAAGTGTCTCAACACACTTCCAGGTGACATGTACACTTATATTTCAACCCAAACACCCTTGAGGGTTAGCATGAGAGAGACAAGCCCATAACCCCAAGTACCCTGACCAGTGTACCTTGATCATACATAGGAGTGATGAAGACTTAAAAATCATGGTGTATAATATGGTAATTTTTTTTATAGGTTTATGGACCTATATTAGTATTAATAGTGAGTCCTGAGACCCAAAACTCATATTTGATCTATTTTGAGCCTAAAAAAAGTTAAGCAAGCCACTTGAGGAGCAACTTCAGATGCTTGTACCATATATAATAATTTTCATGGGACTAAATGGTGTTTGAAGATATTATATGGATCTAATTAAAATAATCTTTTTTCATTAGGAGATAAAGATATGGATTATTCTTTATGAATAATCATTAAGACCCCAAACAGGTCTTAAACCCTCCTAAAACCCCTATTGTGACCAGTTTGTAGGGAAAGACCTAAAAATCACATATAATGAAATATTTTAATAATAAAACATATTTTATGTTGTTTTATACTCCAAATATATTACCCCAATGTATTTTATTCTAACATCACTTTTATGGATTGCTCTAAAAACCCTATTTTTCATGATTTTTGGTGTTTTTTAGGTTTTTTGAGAAGGGGAGAAATTAAAAATAATGGGATGAGGTAATTTTGGAGTTTTTATAGCTATAAAATCCCAAAATTTTTTATATTATATTCAAAATGAAACCAAACCAACATCATTTTCCAAGGCAGTCCCAAACAGGCTCAAAATGGGACTTGGTAACAAGGTGGTTTCATGGTTTGCATACTTACATAGGATCACAAGACCCAAACTTTGGAATGGAGGATTTTATTATAATATTTATATTTAATCAAATAATTTTATCTATTTTCACATGTGTACATGGTCATTTGGGCCAATTTTCTCTTTCTAGGCCTAGGAGGGCCAATTAGGCCTAATTGAAGAAGAAAATGAATGAAAAGGAGTACTTACACTTGGAGTCTGATCATAAAATTTTGTGTGAAGATATAAAGGGATATAATTTAATAAAAAATGTGCCTAATTTTTTAATTTTATTTGTACAATATTCTATACAAGGATATTTTTAGGTTTTAGGGCTACAAGAAGGGGTGCTAAAGCATGCTAAATGAGCAAATTTGAATATTTTGGGATACTTGATGGTTAAAAATGATTTTTTTCAGGTATTATGTCATTTTTATAATACATACATGGTGTAATTTTTCCTATTTCAATGCAAAAATTCTTATTTCTCTCTCCTTTGATTTTTGCTCATGTGAAACAATCAAATGTTCAAATACAACTAAATTATGCATAGAAGTTTTCCAAGGACTTTATTGTTGATATTAATTCCCTATTGTGTCTATTAAATTATTTAAAAATTATAATTAATTTTGGATAAGGTTTAAAGTGTTTAAATTTCCTTAATGACTCCTAATCACATTCTTTTTCCTTCCAACACCTAGTATGTTAAAATGGTCAAACTTGCATTCAAAGAGCTCTAACATGCCAAAGAAGGTGAGAAAACCTCATTAATGATTTAAATAAGGTTTAAAATAAATACTTTATCAATTCATGATTACCTACTCTCAAGGATAAAATCTTATTTTTAAGGAATGACTTCTTGACCAAGGATATAGGAGTATGCAAGCAAAAAACTATGATGTTGTATGGGTCAAGTACCAGGAATAAATACTCAAGACTCTTTAAAAATTTCCAAGAAAGTATAATCACAACCTCTACGCCAATTTAAAAATGAGGAAAGGCTAATAATAATGAAGTGCTACATTGGATTTAAAGAAGGGATAATCAATGTTATATTTCGTAGTTTTGGGGGCTTTTGTCCTCTTTCTATCTCATCTATCATATTCTCTATATGTAAACCAATTTTTAGAATTTTATCATTCCTTAACTTGATTTTTGGCAAGGCCATGCTCAGAAAACACTTGTACTTTTTCTATTTTGAATGAATAAAATAGAATTCATGCCTCTTAAAATCTTGGTTTAGTGTATTTTCATGGTTTGTAGATAGATGACAATGATAATTCATGTTTCCTTGTAATATACCTATATAGGGGTATATATTGGGGTAGAATAGTAGTATGAATAGTAATGAATTAGATGAATAATCCCACATACATAAAAATTAAGAGTGGGATTGATTATAATAGTATAAATAAGAGGGCTTATGCCATTGTAAGATCATCTAGACAAATATATCAATCAAGAGTTAAATACTTTGATAAGGAGGTAGCCCGCTCAAAGTGGTAAATGATTGTGGATTTATTCCTTCCCATCAAAAAGGAATATTTTGTTAATATAATTAGTATTTATCTATATCTTGAGTATGTGAGATATTAGGTTCTTATAATTTGGTATTAGAGCACTTTTTAGGGACATTTTCATGTATTTTTTTCTTGTAGGAGATTGAGTGAATTAGAAGTTTTAATTTTGTTCACCGTATGCTCTCACCTTGCCTTCACAAGATCCTAGTAATCAAAAAGTGGATAAAAATTGTCTTAATTTTGTTTTAGGAAACTGGTTTTGGGAGTAGTATTTTTTGGAGAGGATTTGTGTTATCTTTTTTTTATAGGCACATTTTAAAATTTTCATGAAGCAAGTCTAAGAAGTGCAGTTTTTCTTTTCTTTCCCCTCAAAAAACCTGACTGTTCTTCTTCAAATTTCTCATAAATGGTAGTATATTGAGAAAAACCATTTCTGGGTTTGGTGTGCCTCTATTCCATCTTTCTATAAAATTTTAAAATTTTGAATTTAATTAAATATTGTATAAGTTATATTAGGTTTAATGATTTAATATATTGTAAAAAAAATACAAAAAAAGTCATGGAGCCTTCTATTTTATCTAGAGAAATGCATTAATTAAATAATATTCATGCTATTTCTATATAATTGAGATTCACTTACATATAAACACAAAATATGATGCTAAACTTAATGCATGGTTAGATTGGGAGTATAAATATAATGAGTGGGTTTCATTTCTTATAGTTGAAGAATATGAAGTAAAAATTACTACTTGGTTGGATTTCATAGATGTTTATAGAGCATGGTATGAAGATCTCGTTCACTTAGATGAGGGTGATTTATTTGGTCTTTTATTTATGAATTCTTCCATACATATGATATACACTTCTTTTCTTCTATCTTCCAATAATTCAATGCATTCTTTGGTGGGGTTAGATACTCCAAATACAATGTGTGGAAATAAAAATGTTAAGGGGGATGGCATGTATCCTCCATTAGCTCACTAAATAGACTATTTTGAGAATCCTTGTACTAGTTTTGAGATGTTGATATTTTAACTTTAAATTTCATTGCTCAACTATAACCTATAGACTGACTTATTTCCAATTGAGGTTATTTCATTCATCTATCTATATGAACATCCATCTCATGCTCTAGTGATTCAGCTCCTCCTATTATTATACATGCTCTTATCAAAGTACAAAAAGAAGTAGAATCCAAAATGGACACATAGACATGCCTCTATCTGATCTTCTACATATTTTTGATATGTATGGTCTAGTATTCATTTGGTCCTCCTATTTATTATCATGTTTTGAGGGTGAAACATATTTAAGGGGGATGGAATTTAATATACCTATATAGGGGTATATATTAGGGTAGAATAGTAGTATAAATAATAATTCATTAGATGAATAATCCCACATGAATATAAATGAAGAGTGGGATAGATTAAAATAGTATAAATAAGAGGGCTTATGCCATTGTAAGATCATCTAGACAAATATATCAATCAAGAGTTAAATACTTTGATAAGGAGGTAGCTCCCTCAAAGTGCAAAGTGATTGTGGAGTTATTCCTTCCTACCAAAAATGAATATTTTATTAATATAATTAGTATTTATCTATATCTTGAGTATGTGAGAAATTAGGTTCTTATCACAAGGACCTTAGTTTGAAATAAAAAGGTATACTTGGTCTAGGTAAAGGTATTTAAACCAAACTAAAAATCAATACAAGTTACATAATCTAAACACAAAGAGTAAACAACTCCAGCCCAATTTGTAGGTAAGGATCAAGTGTAAAATAATTTCTTTTAGATCTATACTTGGAAGTGGGTTTTGGAGATGGTTTGAGAAGGTAACTTAACTCTTGTCACAAGGGTTAAAGGTCTATGTGAATGGCATAACCATACTAGATTTGAAAATAGATTCACAATTTCAGGATCCTTGTAACTTATTCAAAAGTAACTCCAACTCATCTAGGTAAAAATAAAGAGTGTAACAACACTATTTAGAAATAAAAGGCACAAATGGTCTAGGTATTATTTTAAACAAGGGAAATAGTTGGAACAATTTTGACAGCATAACACTTCTTTAGGCAAAGCAGTGTGTGTAACATGTGTTTGGTTTAACTTGTTTAATTTTGGAAAATTAATTTTGGACTCAAATGATACAAGTAAAAATAAGTAACACCTAAGTCACACTCCTACACTAAAATTGAGATGAGATATGAATAGTATTTACCAAATTTTCCATCGACATACTAGTCCTGAAAAGAATTAATTATTAATCAAAAAATAAAAGAGCACATGTGTGTAGAATTTTTTATCCCCCCTCTATCTCTCAAGAATTGATACATGGAAAGGAACTTAGAGTTTCAAAGTAACTTTACATTTATTATAATGTTTTTTGGAAAGTGGGGTTAATTAAATTAAATTTTTGACTTGGCTTATCTAAATGGTCCACAAGTGCCTAGAAACATTTGGACATAAAATTCATGCCAATTGGATCCAAATCATCTAGATTGGTATGTAAAGGTCTTATCCTTTACACAATGACTTCAAACATGTATTGTTTAGTGAAGTCCAATGTCTATATTGTCTCATGGCCTAGGGACCCATTATAATTATCAAGTTAATCACTTAGACACTATCCAATCCAATGATATACCTAATTTATATACCCCAAAAAAGAATGGTCTTGGAATAATGTTGGAAGATGATATACCAGGTTAAATTCCTCCTAAATAACACATGAGGAGGTGATTAAATTCCACTCAAAAGTTAATACAATAAAAATAAATAAAATAACTAGGTCATTTATGAGTCACCCAAGTTCCTAAGAATAAGGGAAAGCATACATAACATTTTTTAGGTTTGAATCAATCAAAACAAGTAAAACAATGTGTTTTTGGTCACTCAAGTTCCCTAAAGGGGATAAGGGGAGAGCATATGCACAAGGTTTTACAAAAAATAAACTAAGTGCTTTACAAAAATATGAACAATAATCAAAGTACTCTTATGAGCTCTAAGGCTAATGTGTTTGTTATTTTTAAAGCAATTATTGAAATATGAATGAAGTTTGGCCTTTGTTTGAAACCTTGAAATGACCAAAAAAAGTCATTTGAATTTTTTTTTCAAACACTAAAATAAATATGTGATTTTTTAATAGTTGGAACAATTTTGACAGCATAACACTTCTTTGGGTAAAGCATTGTGTGTAACATGTGTTTTGTTTAACTTGTTTAATTTTGGAAAATTAATTTTGGACTCAAATGATACAAGTAAAAATAAGTAGCACCTAAGTTCACGCTCCTACACTAAAATTGAGATGAGATATGAATAGTATCTACCAAATTTTCCATCGACATAACAGTCCTGAAAAGAATTAATTATTAATCAAAAAATCAAAGAGTGCATGTGTGTAGAATTTTTTATCCCCCCTCTATCTCTCAAGAATTGATACATGGAAAGGAACTTAGAGTTTCAAAGCAACTTTACATTTATTATAATGTTTTTTGGTAAGTGGGGTTAATTAAGTTAAATTTTTGACTTGGCTTATCTAAATGGTCCACAAGTGCCTAGAAACATTTGGACATAAAATTCATGCCAATTGGATCCAAATCATCTAGATTGGTATGTAAAATTCTTATCCTTTACACAATGACTTCAAACATGTATTGTTTAGTGAAGTCCAATGCCTATATTGTTGCATGGCCTAGGGACCCATTGTAATTATCAAGTTAATCACTTAGACACTATCCAATCCAATGATATACCTAATTTATATACCCCAAAAAATAATGGACTTGGAATAATGTTGGAAGATGATATACCAGGTTAAATTCCTCCTAAATAACACATGAGGAGGTGATTAAATTCCACTCAAAAGCTAATACAATAAAAATAAATAGAATAAATAGGTCATTTATGAGTCACCCAAGTTCCTAAGAATAAGGGAAAGCATATATAACATTTTTTAGGTTTGACTCAATCAAAACAAGTAAAACAATGTGTTTTTGGTCACTCAAGTTCCCTAAAGGGGATAAGGGGAGAACATATGCACAAGGTTTTACAAAAAATAAACTAAGTGCTTTACAAAAATATGAACAATAATCAAAGTACTCTTATGAGCTCTAAGGCTAATGTGTTTGTTCTTTTTAAAGCAATTTTTGAAATATGATTGAAGTTTGGCCTTTGTTTGAAACCTTGAAATGACAAAAAAAAATTGTTTGCAAATTTTTTTCAAACACTAAAATAAATATGTGATTTTTTAATAGTTGGAACAATTTTGACAGCATAACACTTCTTTGGGTAAAGCAGTGTGTGTAACATGTGTTTGGTTTAACTTGTTTAATTTTGGAAAATTAATTTTGGACTCAAATGATACAAGTAAAAATAAGTAACACCTAAGTTCACGCTCCTACACTAAAATTGATATGAGATATGAATAGTATCTACCAAATTTTCCATCAACATACCAGTCCTAAAAAGAATTAATTATTAATCAAAAAATAAAAGAGTGCATGTGTGTAGAGTTTTTTATCGCCCCTCTATCTCTCAAGAACTGATACATGGAAAGGAACTTAGAGTTTAAAATCAACTTTACATTTATTATAATGTTTTTTGGTAAGTGGGTTTAATTAAGTTAAATTTTTGACTTGGCTTATCTAAGTGGTCCACAAGTGCCTAGAAACATTTGGACATAAAATTCATGCCAATTGGATCCAAATCATCTAGATTGGTATGTAAAGGTCTTATCCTTTACACAATGACTTCAAACATGTATTGTTTAGTGAAGTCCAATGTCTATATTGTCGCATGGCCTAGGGACCCATTGTAATTATCAAGTTAATCACTTAGACACTATCCAATCCAATGATATACCTAATTTATATACCCCAAAAAAGAATGGTCTTGGAATAATGTTGGAAGATGATATACCAGGTTAAATTCCTCCTAAATAACACATGAGGAGGTGATGAAATTCCACTCAAAATCCAATACAATAAAAATAAATAGAATAACTAGGTCATTTATGAGTCACCCAAGTTCCTAAGAATAAGTGAGAGCATACATAACATTTTTTAGGTTTGACTCAATCAAAACAAGTAAAACAATGTGTTTTTGGTCACTCAAGTTCCCTAAAGGGGATAAGGGGAGAGAATATTCACAAGGTTTAAAAAAAAAAAAAAACTAAGTGCTTTACAAAACTATGAACAATAATCAAAGTACTCTTAGGAGCTCTAAGGCTAATGTGTTTGTTCTTTTTAAAGAAATTATTGAAATATGAATAAATTTTGGCCTTTGTTTGAAACCTTGAAATGACAAAAAAAAAGTTGTTTGCAAAAGTTTATTAAACACTAAAATAAATATGTGATTTTTTTTGGGGATGCAATTTGGTTCCTCCTTATTTGAAAAAAACCTTCAACTTGTCAAATCAATGTAGAAATAAAATAAAATAAAATTAGTAGTTAGTATTTTAATTATAACTAATAAAACATTTATTAATATTCATCTAAAATTTTATATGTTATTAATATAAACAAATGGTACATCCCAACAAAATTTTAGAAAAACTAGTTAATACATCAAAAGTTGTGATCATTTATGGGCCATTTTAGTAAAAAATCACAAAACAAAAGAAGCAGTCACTAATTTGATGATAATTACTAAAATATAAATAGTATTTTTCTTAAAAATTTTAGAGTATTTTAATAGGAAACATACACACATCCATGAAATAATTTAGAAAAAAAAATTTAATACATCAAAATTTATGATCACTTTATGGTTAATTTTTAACAAAAGTTAGAATAAAAATAAGAATAAGAAGAATTTGTGGGATGCACATTCATGAAGAGTTGTCCCATCAGGCATACCATTATGTATGAAATATGAATCCAAGGGAAAATATACATTAATCACTTGTTATTAGAATCAAACATCCAAGAAAAATATTGAGATAAAACATTCCCAAGTCTAGATATTAGGGGAGCTTGATGATAACAAGACAAAACACAACACAGCTAGAAGGATTAAAGAGAAATCATTTTCACTTTCCTTGTAGCTTTGAATTTATTGTTGGTATGGTAATTATAATTATTAACTTATGTCCAAATTAGAGACTTCATCAGTACTCTTTCTATGTAGGTAACACCTCTTGTTTGGTCACTATGGTTTTGGCCTTGGCATGTATTGGTCTATTGAAACTATCTCTCAACAATTCAGCATTATAAATTTGGCTTAATAAGATTTTTCAAAAATGGTCATGGCTTGGGTATTTATAGTATTATATAAATGAATATAATTATTTATGATCATCCATCTCAAGATCAAGATGTGTGGCCACAAGTCAATTCAATTGTGACCATCTATTTTAAGATCAAGATCAATAGATGAAAATCAGAGGGCCATGTGAGAGATATGGGTTGAGAATGATTATGTCTCCCACCTAATTCAAAGTGGATTGAAAAATTGGCATGGTGTAACCTTTTTAAATATTTTAATTTTATTTATGAATTTATAAAAATATAAATTCATTAATTCTCCATGATCTACGTATCAACTTGTCATGAGAGTTGAGAAATAAATTCAATTAGTGAATTTAGAAAACAAGAAATTTCAAAATATATGGATTTTTATATTAGAAAAAGATTAGTATAATTATAAAAGTTTAATTAACTTAATGAAAATTTAAATGACTTTAACATTCAAAGAATTATTTGACATAATTTATCCCAAAACATCTCTTACATAGTCACAATTTGACTTGGGATGAATTAAGTGAAGTTGACAGTTGCATATAGTGTATTGCCCTAGTTAGGTATGTGCCAATATATTCTAGAATATGCACACCAAGTGCACAAAATAATTTGGATATTTTAGTGATTTCTAAACTTAATTTGTATTATTTGATAAAAATTAATCTGAAATACATTTAGACACAAAAGTGGTAAAAAATGAGTGTCTACATTTTTTCTATTACCTTTACTAAAACTAAAAAAAAGTCAAATAAATTTATTATGATGGAATCATGAAAGGCCTACTAAAATAAAGGTGATGACTCAACAAGTGCATAACTAACATTCACCAAGATCTATTCTATTAGTACTTTGGGGATTCCTAGGTTAAGGTATATATTATGGATGGAATCATTTTTTATATCGATTGAATAATTTTACCATGTATTTTTGAGTTTCTATTATATATTCATGAAAATCATATAAATAATTTCCATTTCCAAAGATCAGCTACACTATTACATGCTAAAACTTGGATGAGAGAAAATAAACATTGAAATGGATATATGATAACATGGATGTATTAATATAAAATAAGTTTTATTATACATACATCCAACCAATGGTGGTTCCCAACCCTTATTTCATCTATGTTTTTTAAAAATCATAAAAAATTACGAAAGAAGGGTGAGTCCATTATTCTCTATCAGGGCTATAGATGCATGGATGGAAATAGAGTAATACTTATAATGGAGTAAAATTTATCTTTGTTAGTCATATGGATGCTTAGATGGTATAACAAAAATACCCATGATTATGTTATTGTTGTTTTAAAAAAATAGAAATAAAAATGAATCCTGCAGTGTTCATCCAGATCTCTATCAAAAATCTCATAACAAGGATAAAATTAATTCCATAAAATGACACAAATCCTAGGAATGAAAAGGGTTAGTACATTGCATGAGGATGTTGGATTATTTTTTAGCTAGCTAGCCTATTTATTATTTTATTATAAATTCTGAAGTTTTGTTATAATGCATTAATTGAGATTCAAGGTTCTCAAATGCACTGTAGTATTTCCATAGTGAGTCACCTTCTTTATACCCCAACACACCCCATTATAAAAATTCAAATAGGGACCAATTATTGATATATATCCTCATTCAATGCCCATAAAAACCATATAAATTATAATATTTATCTTATATACATAATCTTAAGGTTATTTTCAAATTCTAATTTACTTTTCAAAGTTCCAAATGAAATAAAATTAGATCTTGGGCATCATTCTTGATTTATTTACCACATTTGATTCTTTTTATATTTCAAATGCTTATTCAAAGTTGGGTTTTGATTTAATTGACTAACATGAATAATGATAAAATTTTAATGTATTTAATTTTTTATGTACAACATCTAATTCATAGGCTTCAAATTTTCATCGGGTTCCCTAGATCATGACATCTATCAAAATTTTATTTACTTGTAGCCACCCATAGTTATAATATAAATTCTCTAAGTCTTCCAAATTATAAGATCCTAGAGATTACACCATGTGATGTAATCTCATTGTCTTAGAACCTATGAGATCAAAGTAGGTCCAATAAATTCAAATTTCTTAAGTAGTTGAGTAGCCAAGATCATGACATATGGCATACTCTCATTCACTAGGGCCTTACAAGTTTTAAGTACAACACCCAAACTTCTATGTCCTTGGATTAATGATATCCATCCACATGGAATGATTTCATCAACTTATAACTTATCATTTGAAAGTAAATTTCCATATTTCCATTTTCTACATATTCTTGAGGACCATCCATGTGTCATCATATTGGAACACTAGAAATTGTTAAGAGGAAGATACAAAATCAAAATATAGTAGAGTCTATAGAGGGTCAAGAGTTTTCCATGTGGTTTGATCTTGAAATCTCAAAGTTTATCATTCAAAAGTATAATGTTATAGTTATATGAACCCTAGAGCCCTGATATTACACCACATGGCATAATCCTATGCACATGGTGTTTGTTAGCATAAGTACAAAGTTTAAATTTTGAAGAGTCTTGGATCCATGAGATCATGCCAAGTGGTAAAATATAATTAATTCATTTTCCACCAAACATATAAATTATAACTAAAAAATATAAGGATCATCAGATAAGAGAAAGCAAAACTAGTGTCATAATCTCAGAAATGCAGAGCCAGAATATAAATGTAATATTTGACATCTAGGTAAAGCTAATACAAATGAAATGGACATTTGGCTCATGGTGATGACTAATTATTCATGGTAAATGAAAAATTTCTACATGGAAAAGGAAACACACAAAATTTGACTTGTAAATTCAAAAAAATAAACAAAGATAAAAGCTATTCTTGTATTAATTTCGCATGAAATAGACATTCAAGTGTCAAGATTCAAATGATATAGACAAAAAATTAAGGATATAAAATCACTTTGTCATTAATCAATAAATTAAATATTATGAATTTGAGCCACCAAGTTATTAAAAAACCTAATTTTTCCACTAGTTAATTAAAGAATCAATCTAATAAACTTACTAGAAACTCTATAGTATAATAATGTATTTATCATCCTGAGAAACTAACCAAACTCCCTCTCAATATTCTATCATAGGAAGGATTGAGTATTTGGACATAGTCTTTGATAAAGGAGAATTATAATTTCCTCTTTACTCTACTCTTTAAGATGAGGTGGACAAAATCAAACCATACTTAGCCCAAGACCAACTAGATGAAGATAGGAGAATATACATGGATGATTTGGTTCCAGTGAAAATAATGGGGTTGCACAATGTTGCAATGAAATTTGAGGTAATGTCATGCATATACTTATATTGATATTTTTTTCTTAATGGCACTATTACTAAATATTGCTTGTACTTTAGGCTTCATAAGAATGTGGTAGTCTGTATTTCAAGGAAGGTCATTAAAAGGTATATGCACCTACTAATGCCTGAAATAACTTATAATTAGGTAGTAACCAATTCAGGGTTAGACCATAAAACTATTGAATGTCAACTCAAGAAGTAGTTGGATAAAGGTGAAAAATTAAATATTTGAGGATCTATTGCCTTGGTTCACATAACCAAATTAAGTCTAGGATTATAATATCCATGTATTTTTTTAATAGGTTATATGGATTTTCTAGCATAACTTACATACATGAGGCATGTGTACCCTTGTTAGACATCATTTTGACTTATAATAAAATTGTGGCACTCGATGACAATATCAGTGTTAGGCTTAAGTCATAGATGTTCAAAGTTAATGAAAGGTCATCTTGTGGGAAATTTTATATGATGCAATATGTTGTAGATGAAATTATGGGAACAATAAACACAACCTATAGACAACCCTAGGAACCATCTATAGAATATGTGAATAATAGGGTTTGTGATAATTTTTCCATACTCCATGTTTATAGGTTTAGAAGGGAAATAAATAAATTTATAAAAGATATATACCCGATAGTGTACCAAGCCATTTATGGACACCCCATGTATAGGATTTTTGACAACATAAGAAGAATAATTTCAAATATGGGAGACTATTGTTTTTTTTTTTAACTGAGCGGGGTAAAAATTTATTCCAAAGCAAGCAGAGCCAAAAACATTACATAGCCTTGTCCTTCTCAACCAGAGCCCTCAGCTTCTGGGAGAAGTTCAGGGGAAGCATACTGTAATCTAAAATTTCCCATTGAGGCCCTTGGTCAGAAGCCCATTTGGCCAAACAGTCAGCCGTCTCGTTCCATTCCCGAGGAATATGTATGAACTGCACAGAATTCATCACCGAACTAACCTGAATAACCTGTTGAAAAACCACCGCCAGACGCCACTCCGCTCTATCAAAATTGTGGTTGTTAATAAGATCAATGACAATTTGGGAGTCAGATTCACAAATTATATTTTGCCATCCCTGTTGACAGCAATGCTGCATTGCCTGAAGAATTGCAAAAGCCTCCATATAATTATTGGATTGTCTTCCCTTATAAATAGAAAAAATAAACTGGATGTTTCCCGAACTATCATGGCCTATGCCCCCAATTCCAGCTTAACCTGGATTACCTTTTGAAGAGCCGTCAGTGTTAACCTTCAGTATACCTGGAGGAGGGGGCATCCAGCGGCCTCTTCTACAAATCAGCTTGAGCAAATGACGACCTCTATTCCCAGGCCGTGAGGAGGACACAGAAGTGGGACCAGCCACCTGGCTGCCAGCAATGCGGAACAGGATGTCATGCTCCTCTTCCCCCAATCCAACCTCACTAAACTGCTGCACCACCAATGATTCCAGTAGGGATGCATGAACAGTCTCCCAGGTATCAAAGCTATGTCTCTATTCTGCATGAAAAATCTTCCTATTACGTTCAAGCCAAACATTCCATAAAACAAAGGCAGGTCTAGCAAGCTAGACAGCTTGAAGAATTGGAACTTTGGACTTAGGGGCACTCAGGCCATTCCAAAAATCCACAAGAGAGGAAGCGTGCCAACAGGGTCTTTGCCACGCGTCCCACCATCTGTGCCAAATCCTTTTGGCATAAGAACAGAGAAAGAAGAGATGCGCTCCAGTTTCAATCTCCCTACAGCAGAGCACACATTTGGAAGGTCCCTGAAAGCCACGCTTGCATAAGTTATCCCACGTGAGACACCTATTATACGTAAGCATCCATAAAAAGAATCTGCATTTGGGCCAAGCAACGAAATTCCAAATTTACTTCCCCCAGATGAAATGCGCTTCACCAAAAGCATGCTTGAGCTGGGTCTAATATCCCGTTGAGACCGAATAGCTTCCAGTTGATCCCCCTCCCCAAGCAAGCATATCCTGTCCAGGGAGAGAGTTACAATGTCTCGAATTAAGAATCTGAGCAAGCTCCAAGTGGTTTTCTATTGCCCCACCTGGCGGCCATTCTGACAAGTCTTTCCATCTGAAGCCAGTGGTCAGACCCATGTCATACTCCTCCTTGTAATGGGCCACATTAGACCATCCAGCATCTTGGAAGACCTCATATAAAGACTGCAGATGCGGGTGGGAAGATAGAAGAGGGGGCGAGCCATCCCATGAATCTTCCCAAAAGAGAGCCTGATTACCAGTCTTGCATATCCAAAATAGGCTACGTTTAATCAGCTGAGCTCCCACTTGGAGGGTGCGCCATATCATGGAACCACCTCGTTCAAGAGGCATTCAAACAATGTCAAAGGGGTCCACCCCAGGAAAGTACTTACCAGCCAGAATGCGAGCCCACAGTTGGGATGGATTTGCACACCATCTCCAATATAGTTTGGCAGCCAGAGCCTGGCTCGCCAGGATAGCAGAGCGCAGCCCAAGTCCTCTGTCATTCTTTGGTTGACAAACAGTATCCCATTTGATCAAGCTCCACTTTGTGCTCCACAGGTTTCCACTCCAAAGGAATTGGTGGGAAAGGCTATCGAATTCTTTAAGAAAATAAACAGGAGCAGCCTGAACTAAGCAACGATAAACAGGAAGAGCTTGTATCACCACTTGCAGCAGAGTGACTCTACCAGCAGTGGAGAGCCATCTATGAGTCCAGTGACTTACTTTTTGCCTCAATCTATCCAGAATGTTTTGAGACTATTGTTATTATCATGATTGCACTGTAATTAGGATAGAGGGAACTAGGGCCCTTTGAATTTTACTCATTTTATTCCTGAAAAAGTGACAGATCAAGAGGTAGCCTATAAAATATATAAAAATGTGGATGAGGATCTTGTATACATAATTTTTTTTTAAAAACTTGACCATTTACTAACACTTTCTCTCTTGTAATAACTTGTTGAGTTCTAATCTTTCTACGTGCATGCCTTAAAGGGTGCACTGTGAAAGGGGTGGGTAGACCATTGGTGATTCAAAATATTATTATGGATTTGTATAATTTTTAATATTAGTCCAAATTATTTAGAGTGTCTATCCATTCAACTCTTATGATGTCTCCCTAAAATCCTAAAATCCTAAAATATGGTTAAGTCTAAAATCCAAAAATCTTGAAATATGGCTATCTAAAATCTAGTAAGACCCACCAAAATCTAGAATTTGCATTATATCTCCTAAAGGTCCAAAAACACTCTCAAACATACTAAAATTTTATATAAAATATAACTTAAATTATAATAAACTATTTTAAATGTTTATTACTATATATATAATTCTTATTTCAACACCTTTCAAATCTTTATCCAACTCCCTAACACTCACCCTTCTCAAATAAATCCAAAGTAATAATCCACTTTTCTAACTAAGTTAGAAAAAAAATATGCAATCAATAAATTTAAACCCATTTTTGATACTTATTTATTCCAGTCAATATTGTTAGAAAGAGATAATCTACACATTATAAAACTAGGTCAACCTGACCTACCTAGTTCGAGGCCTAATGACTGCTTTTCCTACCTAACAAGATCGAGTTGGACAACCTTGTTGGATAATTTTTTATAAGGGTTTAGGGTCAGTCCTTTTATATAAATAACACCTTGAATTCAATACAATAAAGATGAACATTCATTTCACATTATTACAACTCATAATTCTATTATTCTATACTTGAGGAGTCATTGCTTATGCTTTTGCCATAAAAGAAATATAGATTGTCTTGTGGGAAAGTCTTGGATGAAAATTAGGAGTATTTTATCCTATATATAATTTATATAGTGTGATATTTACAAATCCAAAAAAAAATCTTGAAAATCATCATTGACCAAGGAAGATATTGAGACATGACATATTCATCCAAAGATAAGTATTCCTAACTTTTACTCTTTCATTTGGTAGATATATTTCACTAAGTAATAGGTTGAATAATTTACTCCTTGATTAGTTTACCTCTACATTGAATTGAGTAGTTTTTTATTTAATTTTTATGTGTTTTTTGTTATTAATTATCCACCTTTATACCACAAGCTTTAGTGAGCACTAGATTACTATTATTTATGTATTAAAGCTATAGCTAGGTGTAAACACCTAAAAGTGAAACTTTTGTGATAAGAGTTTGGATTGAGACCACCTATCCATATATTATCCCTATACCTATCATAGAGCCTAAATACACACTTATCTAGACTTTATGTCAGCCATAAACATCCCTAATCATCCCTAAAGCAATCCTAGACCTTCATTCTTACATCCTGGCCCTTCATGCCTAGTGTTCTACCACTTGGACACTAGTGATATAATAGAGACAGTAGTACCACATGGAGTTATTGTTTTTTCCCTCCTATTTTTACAAATGAGTATATTTTCAAATCTTAGACCTCCTAGGGTCATCCTAGACCTCTTTTATCACCTGTACAAGCACCAAAATTAGTATAAATATATGACTTTTAGCCTTTTAACCAATAAATAGAAATTAGATGAAAATTACACATACAAAATTAGAATAATTTATACACAATCAAGGTTATCAATCCCTATTCTTTCCTACTTTTGCATACAACCATCTACAATATTTCTAAGCTTAGGTTACTTAGGTTTGTAGTCTCAGGTACATTCAAATCAATCAATTCAAAAATCATACTAGCTTCACTTGAAATTAATCATTTAGGTAGGAGAACTACATCAGGATTGATCCCTTTTCAGAGTATTGGTATGTAGACAAATCTCTTCATGGTGGGGTGTTGAGGACATCGATATTACCCCACTAACAAACACACTTTTTAGCTTGTGTCAACTAGATGCCCTAACAACATAGAGGATTAAAATTTTGTCATAAACTCAATTGAAATAAGACATATATAGGGTTTCAAAACTCATGCATGTAGGAACATATCTTGCAAATCCAAACATAGGTACACCCAAGAATTTGAGAAAATATTACACAAAGGACACTACTACCAAAATAGGGACACTATCACCACATGGTGCTACTATCTAATTAGGGAAATGATATATAGGAAGAGTTTTGAAACTTATATTTATGACACTCAAACTGACCTCTACCTTAATTTTTAGCCTCTAGATCATCTATCTCATTTATTTTTCAATTAAGTTCTTATTTGCACCATTTATTACTATTTTTATAAAATTCCACTTTAGTCAATTTTGTAACAAATTAGTGGATATATTTCTTGAAAATTTATAACCTAATTTAATATAATAATATCTTTAACAAACATATGATTTTAATTCACTAAGTCTTAAAAGGTTAAAAAATTTGGTGGAACTAACTTACTTCAAATATTGCAAAAACCATAACCCTAGATAAACCTAGGGTTTATGTTTCCAACCTTCTAAGACCCACACTCATATTTTAGATACATATATATTATAATTTGTATTTCATATAATCATGATAATAATGACATAATAATTTCATCACTTTTTGATGCAAAGTCTAATACTTTCATTTGCATGCTTATTTCCTTTAATTCAGAATAAACTCAAAAAAACATAAACACCTGTATATATGATGCTTTATGTCAATTTAAATGTATTTAATATTTCATTATATCTCTATCATGTTATTTTTATCTTATGTGAAATTTAATTAAGAAATAAACCCTTACAAACATAGAGGATTTAGTACATAAATTAACAACTATGTTTCAAGTTTCAATGACATATCTTATGTACATGAAATAATCTCGTTAACCTCATCATATCCATGAGGGTGATAGCTAATTTACCTCTAACTAGGTAAATTTTATCACTCCATGATTTTAATTATCCTATACTATTGTTACTAATACCCATACTTAGCCTATCTACACATATCCCCTCCAGGATGTGTGCCTACATGTTCCATAAAAAAAATCTAGGGTTTACACTTGTGAGATTTTAAGGGATCAAATTATCAATATGAGAAATATAATATTATAATTATAGAATAAAAATTAGTTATTAAGTAAAAATTTCACATTATTGGTAAATCACATTACATGTGCATAGTCTTTAGAATATGCTAGTATAAGCCATGTATATGCCTCTACACCTAGAAAAGTTGTGCCTAACACTATTTCATATCCAAGTCATAAATTAAAAAATAATGCATCTATTATGATTTATTAAAAAATATTATAAGGGTCCAATAAGATTTCAAGTGAGATACTAAGGGAAATTATTAAAGATAGGTTGATCAAGCTACCTGCTCTACACCCAATGAAAGATCTAGATATTATTGTGCATATCACAGAATGCATGAGCACCACACCAATTCATTTTTATAATTGAAAAGGAAAATAAAATAGATAATGGATATATATTAATCAAACACTAATAGATCATAAAAACAACACATAATGGAACATATACAAATTCAAAAAGGGTCAAATTTAGAAATAATACAAAAAAGGTTACCAAAACATTACTCAGAACAAAAAAAGGTTCACAAATCACAATCAGAGCAATAAAAAATAAATAAGCACATGTCAAACAAGTAAGAGATGTAAATATACCTATCCAAAATGAGGATCAACTTTCAATATAGTAGGGGTTTGGTAAAAAAATATCTACAAGATTTTGATTATCATGGTCAAGGTTTGGGCAAGCAGGCCCAAGACATCACTTTTCCTATTCTAGTAGTTGATAATGTTGGTGAACAAGGTTTGGGATTTATTGAACATCTTAATTCAAAGCATTAATAGATACAAGTTATCAAGGTAAAAAGTCTAGATTCATATGAAAAGTTATAAAGAGATCGAGAACTTAAGTTGTAAAGTCAAAATCATAATAAACTAATAAATATTCTCAAAAGAGGCTTTCTACCAAAAGAGCCTCCACAACACCATGTGTATATAATAAACATAGTTCAAAGGGAAAAATCATAATCAATATTCCAAAGTGCAATTCAAAAATATTCTAAGGCAATTCCCTCTACCATTCTAGGTTATTATGATTTCAATGATGAATAATACAAAGATTCATACTGCAACATCATTGAAATCCAACATATTAATCACATTACATGACAAATTACCATTCCTATTTTTGACATATGCCATAGTGATAGTGATTTTCCCATGAGACTTATTTATTAGTATTGTTCGTCCCTACTTGTATATACTTTCCTTCTTTCTTGTTCCTTGTACATAGTTTCATTTTTATGTTAATTGTACATAGATTATATCCAAAAATACAAAAAAATATAAATTTTTAGAAAAACACAAAAACATTCAAATACTAATTATAAAACATAAAACCATAGATTGTATGCATTGTCATCTTTACATTTCTTATATTTTCCAGACACTACATATGTTATCTATCTTAGTGTAGTCAATTTTATCATTCATACATGCTTCACTTGTTCTTATCGAGTTCTTGGAGATTGCTATAGGACTCAAGTACAATACACTAATATATATTTACTATCATTTACCCACTAGGGGAATATACACCAATAGAAGGGTTCTTCATTTGACACATTCAACCATTTAAGGGCACCCTATACATAGTTTCAATTACCAGGTTACATTTTTCTATACTGTAAATCATAGCTTTAACATTGTTGTATATTGATATTAATCATGCCACACTTACTCATATTTTTTCCAGCTATTACTACTTTAGACTTAACATATATACATCTTAGCTCTTACATAGATTTTTATTACATGTTCATGCATACTTTCATTACTAGCTTTCCTAGTTTAGTCTTGATTATGTCTTTATGCTTATTCTATTTGAGGGCATTTAAATATGACATTGCTATTTAGATCTACACCACTTATTTTCATAGTATGTATGCTTTGGACATGGGCCCATATCCTTGTGTGTGCTTTCCTGATTATGTATGCATATATTTGAACATGCCCTTATATGTGGCTCTAAGACAAATTATTTACTGTTTGAGTATGTGGACTTTTGAACATGTCCTTGTATGTTTTACTTTCTTATATTTGGTGACATATAACCATGTACCTTGTATTATGGCCCCTTGGCCTAATTTTCATGCCTTATGTGTGTTTTATGTATGCTTTATTATATGCACCATGGCCATTACACTTGTCTCTTTCTTGTTACACACTCCAATTTTAAATTGCATAAGATACCTCATACATCTTCCCTTCCTATTTGGGTGCCTTGATGGACATCATGCCCCATCCCCTTAGGTAGCTACTCAACTATTACTCATATTTTATGTTATGTACATTGTTATATTTATCTTGACACCCTTATGGATGTTAGACATGACATACATCATAGATTACAAACTTATGCTCAGATTATCCTACATTCTGATGTTGTATATGCACATTATATTGCATTATTACAAAAATATCATATATGATATAGCTAATAAACATCTTGTAGAGATTTTTATTTTGAGGATAGTTATTGTACATTTTCAAAAAGTCCCCTCAAAATAGGAGGCATTCATAGGGGTTCATCATAGAGATCAGGCTACTAGAATGCACTTATAGTGCATTTTTCAACACATAGGATAAGATTACATCAATTAGACTTAGGTAAACATAGTGGGAAAATAGTGACACAAAGATCAGTATAGTTGCATAGAAATTAGAGTAGAAGGACATTAACACCCAAATCAAGACACTAGTGCCACATGGTGCTATTATCCAAGATATGGCATTATTGTCCATTAACCTCAATTTTAGAAAAATATAGATTTCCCAAAAAATTACACTAGGTATAGTCCAAGTTTACATAGGATTAGTTATAGATTTACCAGTTTAGCTTATATTCATCATAGATTAGCTCATATTCATACCAATTTTCTTAGATTATGGGCATCATGCAAGACATAACCATTCACATTTTTAATTTATATACTTAGATATAGATTATTACAACTTACTCCATAATCCATATGTATAGTATTAGATGTGTGGGCATGTGTGTGGCACATTATTTTTTTATGCTCACTTACACACTATTTGATTAGATGGAATGACAAAATCCATGCCATTATCTACATTGTATACATTAGACATCATATTCTAGGTTATACACTAGTTTCATGCCTTAATCCATCTATAGTGGTTGGCATTCCCAAGTGGCCTAGATCTACCTAATATACCTTAGTGGCCATAGAGTCAACATTTATAGTTACATTGCACAATTTTAGTTTTATATGCAATTCTACACATGGGTAGGAAATGATGGAGTCATAATATACTTTAAATCTTGAGCAACCTACATGAGAGGGTTGGATACACCATTAATCTAAGCTAATCTATTCACAGGTCATTATCCACCAAGAAGGGGTGGGTAATGATGGAGTCAAAATTAGATTGAGTTATTGTGCCACCTATTGGCTATTTTAGCCCACATATCAAGCTTCTTCTTGGTTTAAATAAATGAGAAAATTTATAGATGGAATGAGTGGATCAAATGGTTTAGAAGCAAGCTCAACATTGCAAATGGAGGGATCCAAGTAGATTTTATGGGATATGAAAAGTTTTTCATGGTGATCAATGTAGTTAAGGTCAAGAAGCTAGTCTACATAAACCCCAAAAATTCATTCAAGCCTTAGAGTTCCAGACAACAATTCAAACACATGTTTAAACAACTAAGTTAATACTTGGGAAATATTTCAACTTGCTAAGTTTTATTTCAAGGAAATTATTTTAGGATTTTGGCTAAGTGTTAGGAATTATTTCAGACATTTTTTTTTTGAAATAGAATTCTAAAGTCTCATTCTCTTGGACATTTTGTTTGAGGCAAAATATTAAGTATAAATTATTTTTAGGAAAGTGGCTGAGCAAAGATCTTGAAGGCATGAATTATTTTGGATATTTTGTCCAAATCAATAGGTCTGTAGGAAAAGCTAAGAACATAATTCTCTCAAAAAATTTATCCACAACATAAGTCAATTATTTTAGACATTTTGTCTAAGATAAAAGTCCTGAAGATAGAATTATTTTAGAGAATTTATCCATGGGAAAGGAGCTTTGCATTTGTGTCAAAAAAATTATCTGGGATAATTTTCTCAAAGACCTATTTCTTTTAGAAATTTTATTTGCAGAAAGTGTCCTTTACAAAAAGATTGAAGACAAAATGCTTGAAACAAAAAGTAAAAGGCATAATTCTTTCAAGTAAATTATTATACAATAATTTCCTTAAATACATAATTACATTGGCTAAATTGTTTTGATAAAGATGATCTAGTAGGATGGGGACATTCATGCAAGTTCCAAATTCAAACCATGTCAAGTAATCATTAAAATTCAAATATGCAGTGATGGGCATGTAGACATCATTTATGTTCATGAAAACATCAAAATAAAGCTCAATAGTCATCCATTGAGGTCTAAAGATTGATGTTCATGGATACATCATTGATGTTCCCATGAATGTCAATTAATGGGTGCATAGATGTCCAATTTAATCCTAATGGAATAGCTATTTGTTTAAAAAAAATCATGATAAAAGGCTCATATTGCTTCGTACATCTAGATCTGATAGTGTGAGATGAGTCAATAGGTCAAAGAGGTCAATAGGCCACCATGTGGTGTAAGCGCATAAAGTAGTAGACTAATAATAGGATCCCTAGATCAATGCATGATTAACAAGTGGCACAAGCAAATGAGTCATGACAGAGGATCTTGTAGACATCTAAAATTTTCACATGATGGTTTTGAATGTCGTAATCCCATTGGACCACCTCAAGACCCCCTTAGGCCCAACTTAGACCATTTAACCCAAAACCAATCTTAACACTAGTTAGTTGACCTACTAGATAAAACCCATCTTTTAACCAACCTTACCTTTGATCCCCGACCATTGACAATCAGGGTGATTGTCAATAGTCACCTTGACCACCAAAATTTAGATTCCCTCATCTAAACCAACTTAATTCACCCTTAGCTCCACCTTTATTTTTTATAATTAGCTCATCTAAATCTATGTGCAAGTCATTACATGCATGAGTTATAATTAGAAATCCAAATTAATGTCTTGTTGTACCTCTCCTTCCTTGCCTATAAGAATAGAGGAAAAATAGGTGAAGATAAATCCATAATTATCAAGAGATTTTACACCCAGAGCTTTTGTAGGTGTTCTTCCATCAATTCAATGATCTAGTTGCCAATGTAGAGAGTTGATTTACCACTTCCCTTTAGTTGATAGAAAAGTATCATTACTCTATTAAAATTAGGCCAGACTCTATCAACAAGCCAACCACCTCAACCATTCATCTAAATAACCTCTGATAAGGTAAGTATTTGTTTCTAGTTTATTAATTACTTTGTATTATGTAATCAGTCCAGTAAAAACCCGTCTCTCAAAATTGCCTTCTATGATCTCATCAGTCTAACTTTTTATCACCTAAACCCAACACATAATAATTTTCAATGGTCATCTTAAGTTCCAATGGTCTATCCAACCACCTATGATTGTCTCAACTACTGATGATCACACCAACCACCTATAGTCACTATGGAAAGAAATAATAGCAAGCTATTTTCACCCACTTACCCTCAACCAAATCTAATTTTATTTTTAGTGCCTATTCACAGAGACCCAACCTATTTTTTGAAGCACACTTGACCTATTTAGCATTAGTATTGATCTTCTTATTGCTATATTAGTCATTTTAATCTATTTCTTTATCAATCATTTTTTGTACTTAATTTTAGTATCTTCTATGATTGATTCAAGTACATTATCTTCTATTTTATAAACTTAACTATTTAAAACATGTGGATTGATATCCCCTAATGAATCTCATGCTTCTAGGATAGAGCTAGTGTTAGGTAATCTACCCAGATATCTATCTAACCAACCATTTGCTTTAGTGTTATCTTCTTTGCAGGTTATCCTCCCAAGCCAAATAGGATCTCCTCAAAATCATTTGGTTCAATGTACACATAATCAAATAGGTTTTTCATCCATACCCATATTTAGTTTCTTCTTCTTCCTTTCTTGAAATATAAGTTGAAATTACTCTAAAACATTTTGGCATGCCTAATGAGACCTTGAGTCTTTACTCAAGTTTATTTTGTTCACATATTCATGCTCTTCTCCCTATTCTATTATCATAAACAAAATCAAAATTTCTTTTCGGTTTAAAATAATCTACATTCATTGGTTGCTTGTAAGTTTAGCTCACTTAGTTAAATTACAACAAAGTAATTCAATCATAGCTTCACTTGTATCCCACACACAAACCAAACCACCTACATCAATTAAAATTAAACAACTTGAGACAAGGCCTGATTAAGATTTCATCACCTAGCAATCACCTTACCCTTTCCTGACAATCCCACTTGGAAGTCATTACCAATGGGAGAACCAACTCAGCTCTCTAGTTGAGTATAAACTCTAGAAATTAGTATATATTGGCTAAGAACATGACACACTTATTTTTTCAGAGTGTAAAGTGAGGGGGTAGGCCCCAATACCAATCCACATATTGATTTCCAATATAGATCCTTTTTGAGAGCCTTAAAAACTTGAAACCATCCATATATTTATTTTTTAGTACCTATTCTATCAACCCAAGTGGAGTCACACAATTAGTTAAAATCTTAAGGCGTAATCCAAAAGAGAGACTAAAAAAAAGTCTTTAGGATGTAATGTACTTTTTAGAGTGCGATTAATTTCCTTGATCATTTTTTGTCTTCTCTCTATTTGAGTGGTGAGATTGTTTATGTATTCTCTCTCCCTTGTCATAAATGGTTCTAACTCATCAGTAGTGAAGGAACCTAGCAGAATAGAACCCATCACCAATCCAATTAACCTCTTCTACCTCCTTATCCATGGAGTACATTTTTGAACTAAAAAATTCTCCTCATCCTTTAAGAATTCCTTCTTCCCTTGAGAAGTTCCCCAAAGAGACACAAACTTTTCCACTTTCTTAGATAACAATCATGTGGCTCTTCAACATTAGCTTAACACCATGCCTCATTGTACCCCTACCTTGATTTTACCTTATGACATGCCTTCCTACCTTATGAGAAACACTTTCATTGCCACATTCATCACCTAACCATTGGCTACCAAAGCTTCTTCATCTACCAATAATCCCTTTCATACTACTATGGAAAACCAACCTACCTAACAAACCAACACCTTTACACCTTTCACCCCCACCAACACCTTTACACCTTTCACCCCCACCAACAACTCCTTTACCTTAAGATCAACCCAACCACTAGCCACCTATACTCCCATCACCATGGGAGTAACTACCACTAGCATCACCAACCTTCCTTCAGCTACCCCTAATCTTCTAGCCACTACCCACTTCAAAATTTTTTGGTGTCTATACCTTCTACCTTACCACCAATTAGTACAAAGGTCACTACCCTTCTTTTTATTACTAACCCGACCATAGATTCTACCTAATAGGTGCCCATTACACCAAACTTGGGTTACATACCTAACCTATAAGGGCATGTGCCTCTACCTACTACCTCACCACTAACATCCACCTACCCTTACATAATTCCCACCAAACCACTGGTGTCCACATACCATTATGTGGTAGCTTCTCAACCCCCTACTAATTACCAATATGCCACCTAACCACAACAATAATATGCACCTTAAAACCTTCTAAGTGCATAACCACAAATAGATTCGATGAAGATGCTCATGGATAAAATGACTACCTTAGAGTCATCCATCTCTGGGGCTCACAACATCTTATTTTATGATTAGATCTACAATGAACCCATTCACCCATCCATCCCTAAAAACCATATCCTCCTCAATGGGAGTATCCCAAGTTTTACAAGTTTCAAAGAAAGGATGATCCCTAACAACACCTCAAGGCATTTAGGCATGCATGTTATTTGATTGCCTATGATTATTCCCTCCTTCACACCTTCCCCATGTCCTTATTCGGTCCAACATTGGATTGGTATAGTGTCATAACCGAAAATTCCCTCTTCTCTTTCACCCAACTAGCTAAAATTTTCTTGGATCACTTTTCAATAAACATTTCTAAGGAAGTTTGCATTACTGACCTCTACTCTATCTAGAAATTTGATGATGAATATATTGTTGATTTTTTAGCCTATTGGAGAAGCTTAATCAATCAACTTTCCTTCTCCTTACCCCAACCTGAACTGATATAAATTTTTTCTTGGGCGTGTGCTAAATGCATCTCTTCTACATTGCATGTTCAAATCTTTCAAAACTTTGATGAAGCTTTTACCATGGCATGTAAATTGGAAAATAGAGCCATTGATGAAGGAAATCTAAAGTTGAAAAACAAAAACTCTACCTATAAAACTAATGAGGCTTCTTCCTCTAAACCAAAAAACCAAACTAATACCAGTGCCAAGAACAAGGGAACTACAAATGTATTTGTCTCTAAGACCGTTCCTCCACCATCTATCAAACAATAAAATTCCTCTAACCCCTCAAATCAAAGCATAAGTAACCAAAAATGAAACAATAAAAAGTAATTTACTCTACTTGAGGAATCTTATGCTTCAGTCTTGGAGAAGTTGTTGAAGGATAATATCATACAACTTCCTCCCATCAAACCACCTCAACAATTTGATTCTTCTCATCCTACACCTAGATGGTACATTGAGAATGACCTATGTTCTTTCCATCAAGTAGTGGGGCATGGCATTAGCAGGTGTAAAACTTTCAAAAATGTCATCCAAACCCTCATTAATAAGGGGGAACTCATATTGGACAACCCCAATACAGCTTCAAGCCAAGCCTTTGAAATTAAAAAAAAACCTTTTCCCAATCATGCACCTATCAAAAATGATAGAAAAAAATTTGAGTCTTCTCATGATGCCCATACCATCAATATGGTTCTTAACATGATCATTATTGAATAACCTACCACCCAATATACCTATTATTTGCCCTCTCCTCCACTTATCAAGGTAGTGGATTTACCTTCTCCTCTTTTGGAGACCAAAGCTGAGGAAGTAACCCTTTCCTCTCCTCCACTTTTTGAGGTAGTGGAATCATCAACCCCTCTTATAACATACTCGAGCAAGCAAATATCACCATTTTACCTTCTCCCTCAACTACCAAGAAATTCACTTCCCCTTTAGAGACCATCCCCAAGGAAGAAACCACCACACCTGTACCTCACATAGAGGAACCACCTATCTAAACCTTGAATCCTTTGATTGAGGAAAAGGATGGGGTTACCATTCCCATTTCTTAATCTATGGGGTTATCTTTTGAATCCACCATCCAGAAAACACTACCAGTCTACAAACCATTCTCTAGCTTAGTTTAGAGGTTGGAATTTATCTCCAAACATGATGTGGATCGAGCCACATTTTTCCACCTTTTGGTAAAAATTGGGGATCCTTTACATAATCAAATAGGAACCTTCAACCACCTCATTGACAAACCAACATGCCACTTCTATTATCCAACCCCTACCTTATCAACCAAATCATTAAAAACCTCTATCCACCAAACCATTTCTCAACCATCCCATGAAACCAAATCCCAAACAACTAGATCATCCTCTCCAATGAAAAAAACCAAACCAACCAAAAACCTTGGCACCTTCCTTACATAGATACTTAACCACCATATGTGGAAGTGGAGCTAACCGCACCAAACCCATCAACCAAACACAAAATGAAACCAACCAAAGAAATAAAACCAACAAAAGGCCAAACTTATACCTCCCTTGACCTTACCCTCTATTTTTTGGCTTCATTCCTCTACTTTGATTAGGAAGCTAATTTTCTCAACCAAAACCCAACTATTGCTACTGGTTACACTAGCACACTTGCTTTTTGACACACCCATATTCATCAAGCCATTAATAACCAAACTACCTACCCTAAAACCTCCTACCTCTACTTTATCAACTTACACCTTAACAAAACCAAAACCATCACCTAAGAATGCCACCATACCCAAACCTTCTAACACCAAGCCCATTTCCAAAAAGACTTTCATCTCACCAACCAAGGCCAAAACCTCCAAAGCCCCTTCACCTTTAGCTAAATCTTACTTGACTATTTTCCAAAGGTTATTTCAAGCTTATTGTTTGACCTTACCTCCTATTAGGCCATTTGACCTTTTAGGTTTAAAATCCATTTGGTATAATGACCGCCAAGTGTGCCCCTACTATAGGACACCTAGACATGACATAATTTTTTTAAATCTCTCCAAACCATAATCCATCAGCTCTATGATGAGTATTAACTATTAAAAGATGAACCTCTCATGAGCCCATCAATAAACCAACCAACAACAACCAATACCCAATGCTTACCTACTCCCCCACTCTCACCTTAGAGTGAGGGAGATCCTAACCAATATCCTACCCCAACTCCTCCCTCTATCCATACCATCCATGTGGTCACAAGATCAGAATAAAAGGATAAGGGGAAGGCAAAAGTGTCCATTCCATATATGTATTCATCTTATACCTCCCAACCAAACCCTACCCAATTATATTCACCTTTAACCAAACCTAATGTATCTATCTTAGGTGCCTCCCAATCCAACCCCTCCAAATCAATCAAAAGAATGGTTCTCAAACAAATTCATCAAACCCCAGTAAAGATGATCCTATACTAATTGATCTCTACTTCACCTCATCATCACCAAGCAATGATAGAGGCATTATAATTAGTAGAGGTCCAACTTAAAGACCCTCAATCTCTGGTAGCCTTTTTTGGTTCTCTCCAAATTTCTAACCTTATCACCTTCAAGGATTTGGAAATACCTTCAATCTATCTTGATGACAAAGATCCCCCTCTTTTCATCATTACCTACATAAACCAAGCCTATATCAAATGGGTTATGATTGATGGAGGATCAAGTATTAACATCATCTCCTCCCACACCTATGATAAAATTAAACAACCAAACAATGTCATGTCTAAAACCTTGGTCATCCTTTGATCCTTCAATGATACCATGGACACTAATCTAGGAACTATTATCTTTCATATCCATGTAGGACCTCAAACACTCCCTGAACTCTTTTTTGTAGTGAAAGGCAAATTATAGTATAATGTTTTATTTGGATGACCTTGGATTTTATCCATGGGTTATGTACCATCTACCTTTCATCATTACATCAAATTTGAGCATGATAGTCAGGTTATCACCATACAAACTAACCCAAGTCCCTTCTCATCATGCAACATGACTTATCAACCTAATACCCTGATCAACTAAAGACAAACCTTTAACCATAAAAATTGACATCATATCTCCTTCCACCAATGAGTCATCTACTAACTCATTTATCCCCTCAAATCAAATCCTCACCACAGACCCCTTGGAATCAACATTCCGTCACCTTTCACTTGGGTAATATCATCTTTTGACCCTTGACACCTTCCCTACTTCCCATCAGTACATGCAACTTAATAACCAACCCAGGTATGACCCCAATATTAGATTCATTATTCCCTTTGGACCTCCAAACTATTAAACCCATTTCATCTATTTAGGACTTGACAAACACCTTGGCACTTCCACCACCTCTCCTTCACCTTGACCATTCACTGCCAACTTTTCCTACCTAGATAAACTAAGTTTTGCCGAGACATACCTTCATCGGTGTGCTTGGAAGGGATTTGGAATTAGACAATATGGATAGGGGACATATGAGTTGATTCTCATTAAGACCTAAAAACCCCATGGGAAACATGGCCTTAGTTTCTCTCCACTAGGCCAATACACTGATTCACCTTCCACCACCAAAATTGATGAGGAGATCACATCTTCATTGACTCCCTCATCATTAGACTAGGAGGATGAGGACATATTCCCTCCTATTTTTTTCATCCATATGATCAACCTCAGACCCCCGACCTATCACATGAATGGGGTAATCATAACCATCCCTTTGACCCATCCTGAGATGATAAGAGATGACTTTCCTACCATTAACACCATTTAGTGCGAGGATGATGACTCTATTCTCACCTATCTTGGTGTGCTAGATTCTTCCATCCATAAATCTTGCCATCTTGAGACTTTAACCATGTTTAATGAATCCATTATAGATATCAACTTGGGCACTCTAGACAATCCTCACATTGTTAAAATTGGCCAATTGTTAAATTATAAAGAAATTTGAGACTTCCCCTCTTTCCTCCCAAATTATAACATAGAATTTGCTTGGTCTTATAGTGACATGATAAGAATTGACCCCATTATTATTACCCATAACATAGTCAATAATTGTGAAGGCAAACATGTTAGGTAGAAAATTTGATGAATGTATCCTTGCATAACCCTTCTCATCAAAGAAAAGCTTCAACATCTCCTCTCTATCAATTTTATTCAAGCCATTGATTACCCCCAATGGGTCTCAAATGTCTTGCCTATCACAAAAACCACAAGGGGACTATGCATTTGTGTGGAATTTGGTGACCTCAACCTTGCTTTCCTAAAATATGACTTTCCTCTACCAAACATTGACTAGCTAGTTGATCTTATGGTTGACCATGAGATGTTATCTCTTATGGATGGATTTTCAAGCTACAATAAGTTCCTAATCACCCTTGAAGATCAATACAAAACCACCTTTATCACCTTATGGGGGACCTTGTGCTATAATGTCATACCTTTTAAACTAAAGAATGCTGGTACAACCTACCAATGCACCATGATCTACATCTTTCATGATCTTATCCACAAAATTATCAAGGACTATGTTGATGACCTTCTTGGGAAATCCAAATATCATAAGGATCATCTGACCATTTTCAAGATTATCTTTGAGTGACTCATCTATTACCATGTCTACCTCAACCCCAAGAAGTGTATTTTTGGGGTCTTATCAGGCAAACTCCTTCGATTTGTCATCTCCCTTCAAGGAATTGAAGTTGATCTAGCCAAAATCAAATCAATCCTCAACATTCCTCCTCTCACATACCTTAAATAGCTCCATATCCTACAGGGGAAGCTCTAATCCATTCATCACTTTATCTCCCAACTCTTGGACTTATGTCAACCCTTCCACCATGTTCTAAAGAAGGATGTATATTTTAAGTGGAACAATCACTATCAAAAAGCCTTTGATTAACTCAAATCGTACCTCTTGTCTCCACCTATCCTCACCCCTCATAAGGATGACCAACCTTTTTACCTTTATATCTCTACTGCTAACCATTCCGTAGGAGAAATTCTTGCTCATCGGGATGAACAACACAAAGAGGAAACTATATACTACGTCATCCACATGCTTGTAGAATATGAGACTCGGTACACCCATACCAAAAATATTTTATTATACTTAGTCTTCATGGCCACCAAAATTTGACACTACTTTCTTAACCACAAAACCTATGTCATAACCAATACTGACCCACTCAAGTATATGCACTCCAAACCATACCAAAACTAATGTATGGACAAGTAGCTCATAATTTTAGCAAAGTTTGACCTTGAGTTCCTTAAAAAAAAGTCAATTAAAGGGAAATTCATTACCAACCAATTGGCTAAAACACCATTAGCAAAAAAACAACCTCATCCTCTTGAGTTCCCTAATGGTCCATCACAACCCTCTATTAGGCAGACTTCACCTACTAAGTGACCATGTTATTTGATGGATCAAAGTGTCAATGTGGTGGGGGTGTTAGTATCATCCTTATTCCCCTTGATAGAGAGCTTATTCCTTTCTCCTTTAAGCTATATTTTGAATGTACCAACAATATAGATGAGTATGAAGCCCTAGTAATAGGCCTTCAAACCATTCTAGCTTTGGGAGTCAAAATGATCAACATCTTTGGTGACTCCAAACTTGTGTTCAATAAAATTAATAACTCTTACCAATGTAAGAATGATGTTTTACAATAGTTAAAAAACTAGTTGACAAAATTAGAACACTACCATATCCAATCCATCCCATGATCTACCAATAAGTTTGCTAACATCATCTCTTACCTCACCTCTTAGATCCCATCTTCACCCTCTAAATCTAAGCTATCTATCATTATCCATAGACTTACCCAACCTTCCTATATCAAACTAGATTCTCCCACCATTTTTAATGTGGAAGAAACCCAACCTGACCTTTGGTATCAATAGACCTTTGACTATCTCAACCTTGACATCATTCCTTTTGGTCTTTATCATAATGCTCAAAGAGTGTTTATCTAGATTACCTCATGTTACACCATTATGGGAGGAATTATTTATAAACTTGGATTTGATGGTCTTCTCTTTCATTACCTACATAATCATGAAGCCTCTTATGCTATCAAGGAAATGTATGATGAGATCTATGAGGGACACTTTAGTGGCCTCACCATGGATAAATGCATCCTTCAACTTGGCTATTACTTGACTAACCTTAAGCAAGAATGTTTTGATTATGTGAAAAGGTGTGTTAAGCATCAACAACATGCCAATTTGCATTACTCACCTAGCCATAGTCTTTGCATATCTATATATTTTTGGCCCTTGTCATAATGGGGTCTAGACATTATTGGTGATATTAACCCCCATTATTTTTAGTGACACCATTATATCATCACTATGACCAAGTATTTTACCAGATGGGTAGAGGTTATTCCTCTAGTCTTAACCAAAGTAGAAAAAATTGTCAACTTTATCAACCATCACATCATCTACCATTTTGGTGTTTCTTATAATATTATCATGAATAATGGAAAATATTTTAAAAACAAGAAAGTCCAAGGTCTTTATGATGAATTCAATATCAAGTTAATTTTTTCCTCACCCTATCACCCTCAAGTGAATGGACAAGTAGAAGCCTCTAACAAAAATCTTAATAACATGCTCACTAAAATGGTCAATACATATAGTTAGAATTGGTATGCACACAACCTTTTTGCCTTATGGCATATCATACTAGCATCCAAACCCCTGTAGGTGCTAGCCCATTCTATCTTGTGTTTCTTATGGAGGATGTCTTACTTATCAAAGTCTAAATCCCATTTCTTTGCATATCTATGTATGAACTCATTTCTAAAGATGATTATCAATAACACCATTTAGCCCAACTTGAGCTACTTGACAAGAATCGCTTAGCCTCCCTTACCCATCTTCATGTCTATCAATAGCATGTCAAGCATTCCTATAAAAAACACCTTAGAGTGTGAGAATTCAACATCAAAGGCCTTATCCTAAAGGAAAACCAATATGTCACCAACATGGAGAAAAGCAAGCGGGGCAATTTTGCTTTCAATTGGATTGGACATATGTCAAAACCCATAATTATGGATCAAGAGATTATCAATTGTCCTCTCTTGAAGGCAACCCATAACTTGAGCCCCTTAATGCTTTACATCTATGTCCTTTATTTTGTTAAGAAGGATTAAGCTAGCCTTTTGTCTAACTTAAGATCATCCCTTGCTTCCAAACCATATTCATCTCCCTATTTTAGGGACATATTATTAAAACTAAATCATGTGATTTTCCATCACAATCATAGCTTAATCTTGAATAATGGGTACCATGTCTCTACCATGGCATGATTCTCATGGAACTTTTTACCCCCTTTCATAGGATGGATTCCCATGATCATTGTCACCTAAGCCTATTTACACCTAATCAACCTTTTTTGTGATTTTAGTTTTGCCTTCATAAAGGAGAACCCTTAAGCCTATATAAGCAAGTATATTCTAATAAAAATAAAATAAAGTAAAAACCAAAATAAAAATTAATACCAATCATGGGTCATTCCTAGAATTCACAAACTGCTTCCTTGAAGGATAACTATTGAAAAACATGTTCATAATTGCTCAAAGTAAGGTAGACTAATCTATTTAAGGACAACTATCAAAAGCATTAAACAAAGCATACAAACTTAGACCATTCCCTCAAAGGATGTCTAACTATTTTTTTTTTTAAATAAGCTATTTCTTGGAAGCTTCTCGCATTGATCAACTTCCCCAACCCTAAAGAAATAATAAAGAAAAAAACAAAAGACCTATTTTCAAGCAATATTAGAATCAAAATGATTTTGAAATCCATAATCGGCTCTCATAAGTAAAATAATTTTTAAAACCACAATCAGCTCTCATGAATAGACATCCCACATCGATTAGTCTATACTTTGTATAACATAAACTTGTTTATATTGATCTTTAGAAACCTAAAAAAGAGGCATGCTAGTCTCACAAGAAGGTTGCATATCTCATCCATCTCCCCTTTATACACTATAAATAAGGGATTTTGAACTCACTTGACACTATGTGATCAAGACACCTTTTTAACCAACTAATGAACACCAATGTGAAGCATTAGAAGGTTTTAAGTTCCTTAAGCTAGTCTAACTTAGGTTTTGTTTTAGTCCTTGTCAAACAAGAAGCATCATGTCCTCTTCTTATCCTATCATGACTATTTGATATATTCACTAATCCATGTATCTCTTGATTATATTCTTTGTTCTCACATCTAGTGTTGTTAATTGACTTACTTTTTATGCTTTACCTCAAGCAAAGTAATAATAACCATAATAATAAACACCATGCATCAAAATATATCATAATAAAAAACATACATCATTAGTGTATCCATCATCATGTCAAAGTCAAGCATCCATGCACAATAAAGCAATCAACCATTTCTACCACATGTCTAAATATAAATAAGGAAGCATCTACTTAATAAAATTTAACATAAACATCATCATCATAACCATAAATAACATAAGCATCATCATCAACATAAAACAAAATCCATCTCATCACATGCCTAGCTAGGTGAGTCTGTATCATCAAATATCATCATGAGTATAATCAATATAACATTCACATGAACATCAAAACCATGAACAATGAGAAATAAACAAGGATCATAAGTATAAATCATGAGTCAATAACATCATAATGTATATAATAATATGCATGTCTCTCTCTCTCAAAATGTACATCTCACCCCATCAACTTTTAGGATGGTATCAAAATGATATACAACAACATATAATATACATAAACCATGTCTTAGCTATAACCTTGGGGCACCACTATCTCCTAGTGTGATATTATCTCCTAGTACATATCCCCTATAGTACCTACTAGTCCACTTATAGAAGTATCCCACTGACCTAGTGTGACCACACTATAACATCCTACCAAACTAGCTCTATACTCACCCCATCGAGGCTCATCAGGACACCACCTAAAGACTATAGCCTCATAATAGCATAGATCCTACACTGTGGCTAGGTATAATACCATGGGGATAGTGATTTGTGGTATTATAGATGATTTTAATCCTCCTCTAGCTTATCTCAAGAGGTCTCTCTCCTGGGTAACCAAAGATAGTGAAGCTCTAGCCTAGTCCCTATCACTTGTGAGTGTTACCACTTGACCTTATAAAGTACCCACCTTACCCTATAATGCTACAACCTATGCCTATATAGTGGCTAGTACTACTCCCACCTATTCCCACTAAACTCTACCAGTTGGGTCCACATCCATCTACCTCCTACCACCATCAACCCCACTAAAACCCACTACCACATATAGAGATTGATACCATGTAGGGTAACCATATAGAAAACCTAAATCATCAATCACTGGCCTCATGGGAAACTCCTCATGATAAAGTAATGTCTATACTAGATGTGGCTTAGGTAATAGGACATTTGCATCCTCTCACCTATACATGGGAAATGAGCCCAAGATACCCTCAAATAGGCTAAATTGTTTCCAAATTCTATCAAATAGGATGAGATCTACCTCCCCATCCCTCCTATCAAAGATCCACCTATAAATTTTTAGGGATAAAGTCTACCTCCTATATTCAACCCACTTTGGAAACTTGATATATGGCCTTTAGGTAGCATCATCGATCACCAAGGTAGACAGTGCACCCTTAAATCAATCTACATCATGAGATCCTCCTCCTACATCTAAAGTAAAAAAGTCATCTTTCCACTACATGAAACCAAATAGGAAATATATCTGAGAAAACTTAGGCCATGGTAGCCCCATCAATGTCAACACTTAGATGTGATCATAGGCCCAATAGTGTAGGACAATCCTGACACTAATGTCATACCTCTTGTGAGCCTCTAAACACTGTACCCATAAATCCCTTTATATCTAAACCAAAATCATAGGTACCCATCTAAACACTGTGCATCCCATTAACATCTCAATCAATACCCCCAATAGCAATTATGGGAACCTCCTACTACTCAGATCTTGAAGGGAAAAGCATGACACAACCATCATCATGATAGTCATCAGTATTCTCTCATCCCTCACCCTCTAATAGAGTGTAGAGTAGCTAAACCCCCAACATGCCACCTAAAATGATCTTGATCATCTTTATATATCAACTCTAATATCTCATCTCATTCCTCCCACTCAATGTGGTAAATTAGATCACCCCATAGGGGTAGCAGAGTGATCCTATGGACATCCTTTGGTAGGATCCCATCTCTCAATGAGGGCCATGATCATCACCACATCACATGATATGTGATGATAATGTCACATCATTCTGATCCCAACTTCCTCCTAATGTGCCCAATCTACTAGGGTCATCCCTTGGTGGATCTCTATAAAGATGTGAGGTACCTAATCCCACATCCGAATATGCTCTTGTGCCTGTAGAGTCTATTAACACACAAACTTAGTTCATTACCATACTTAGCCTATGAACTCCCTTTTCCCCCACTTAACTCTACCTAATAACACCTATTTTACTTGCATGAACTACCTCACCATTTTTTAACCCTACCTATCTTTTACCCATTTGACCATTTCTTAAAACATCTTACCAACTATACCTACAACTTGCCTCCTATACCAAATGTTTACCCTATCCTATTTTCACCATCTATTCTTATCAAAACCATACACACTAACAAAATAAATGTAATCAACTTAATAGACCCTCTTAACTAAAGCTTAACTTGTTCACCATTTAGCTCAATCATTGATGGTCATAGTGACCATTGATAGTCAAGTCATGACTCATCGATGGTTATCAACCATCGATGGTCACTATGTGTGATTATCAGTAGAATCCCAAACCCTAACCTAACCCAATACCCACCTAAAACACCTCAATCCTTACATATTTATACCATTTCTAAATTGTACCCACCCCTACCTCCCTTACCCATGAGTAATTACCAACATTACCCGCTAATATCATCAAAAACCAAGAAAACCCTCCTCCCCAAGGCATACAAAAAACCAACCCAACAAAACAAATGATAAATCCATCAAATGCATTTATAAAATCAAGCTACAATTACTAATTAACAATTCCACCTACCTCATTCCTCAACCATCATCGAAGAGGGATCCAAGGACCCACTACCCATCCTTATCCATAAGAATGTTTCATCTTAGATAGATCACCCTCCAATCCCTAGTCCACTTAGTCTGTTCACCAACCACACACTCACTACATTGTCAACACTTTCTTTGTCAAACTTTTTCATCCCAAGTGATAAATGACTAAAACTTAGAAGTCAAAAAGTTAAAATGAAAAAATTGACAAATAAGTTCAATTTTTCCCTCTATAGATTTAGGGTTTGCACCCTAACCATCAACAGTCAGGGTGACCACAAATGGTCACCCCTTATACCCCTGACCATCAATGGTCAGGATCCTAGAATTTTTCTAGTGGCTCTTCACCCAAACTAGCCATAATAAAACCCAATCATTTAGCTACACATGGAGACTATCTTCTCCTCCAACCTTGATAACCACCTTATCCCATCATCTTTGGTCCATTTCATCCCAACTAGCATGTATTTTGATACAACTATTGCTTGGTCCTTTGACCATAATGAAAATAATTGCCATATTGACTACCTTTTAAACTTGTTTCACCTCATGCATACTTGACCCACTTGTGTCTTATTAGGAGCACTTATTACCTTAGATAATTGTGACTTCACCTAACCCATTTTGTGTTTTCCTCAAGAGCACTTCTTACCTTGAATACCCATAGAAATACTAACATCACCTTAGAGACTTGTATTTATGAGTGTTCCCAACCATAACACCTAAATGTGGTCACATGGTCCACTTGTCCTAAGCACTGACCTTTATTTTTACCAACTATGGAAATTTAGTCTATGGACGATCTTGGCTATCACACCTTTTATCACACTTCATGTGCACATTTATGCTTCAAGTGCCCAACCTATCACCCAAATTCATGATGTCCACCATTGCCATCACCTTCATCAACCTTATCAAACTCACACCCAATTTTGTTTTACCTCATCGACTCATAGTTTGAGGGGGGACACCTTCTCCCATATTTAGGGCAAGCTAACCTTCAACCCATAATACATTTTTTGTTTTTCAACTTGTTGATCCAAAGTTTCATAACAAAAAGGGGGAAAATGTAGACACTAGAAATCCATACATGATGGTTTTGAATGTCATAATCCCCCTTGACCACCTTAAGATCCCCTTGGGCCTAACCTAGACTGTTCGAACCCAAACTAGGCCTAACATTAGTTAGTTGACCTACTAGCTAAAAACCAAATTTTAACCAACCTTTCATTTGATGCTTGACCATCAATGGTTAAGGTGATCATTAATGATCACCTTGATCACCAACAATTAGGTTTTACCATCTAAACCAACTTAACTCACCCTTAACTCTATCTTACTTTTTTTTAATTAGCTCATCTAAATCTACATGTGAGATATTTCATACATGAGTTATAATTAGAAAGCCCAGTTAACATATTGTTGCACCTCTCCTTCCTTGCCTATAAGAAGAGAGGAGCAGGAGGTGAAGATCAATCCAAAACTATCAAGAGATTTTACACCCAGAGTTTTTTTATAGGTGTTCTTCTAGTAATCCATTGATATAGATACCACATTAGAGATCTAGTTTGACACCACCCTTCAGTTGATATCTAAGTAACATTATTGTATCAAAATCATTCCAGACTCTATCAATGAGCTAACCACCTCAAACATTCATCTGACCAACTTCTAACAAGCTAAGTATTTATTTCTAATCTATCAATAACTTTTTTTGTATTTTGTAATCAACCCAATTCAAACCCATCTCCTAGAATTTCCTTCTATGATCTTTTACTTCTAATTTTTTATCACCCAAACCCAACACATAGTAACCACTAATGATCATCTTGACTACCAATGGTCTATCCAATTGCTGACAGTCTCCTCAACCATAGATGATCACACCAACCATAGATGGTCACTGTGGTAGGAAATAAAAACAAGATATTTTCATCCACTTACCCTCAACCAAATCCAATTTTATTTTCATCTACCTATTCATATACCAAAAACCTATTTTTAAAGCACACTTGACCTATTTAGCATTAGTATTGGCCCACTTATTGATATATTAATCATTTTAATCTATTTATTTATCAAGCATTTCTTATACTTAATTTTAGTATTTTATGTGATTGATGCAATTAATTTATCTTCTATTTTCTAAACTTAATTATTTATAATGTGTGGATTAATATCCCCCAAGGAAGTTTATACTTCTAGGATCTAGCTAGTGCTAGGAAATCTACCTAGCTATCTATCTAACCAACCATTTAATTTAGTGTTATCTTATTTGTATGCCATCCTCCTAAGCTAAAGAAGAGATCTTCACAATCATCTAATCTAATGTGCGCATAATCAAATAGTTTTTCCAACCATACATGTATTTAGTTTCTTCTTCTTCCTTTCTCAAAATACAAACTAAAATTACTCTAAAATAGATCTATGGATCATGTTAATTCACATCAGAAATACCAACATGGAAAGTTGAGTCAAGAGGTCAATGATCTAAGTTAGTTTTTGATAGCCAATCAAATGAAGGTGAGCCTAAGTGACTTAGACAGAGGTTGAAGGGTTAGTTTTTGATCAAAGTGAGAAAGTATGAATGGAACCAAGCTCAAGAATGATATATATTAGACCAATAATGTATATTTTGAGGTAAAACAATGCCATTAAGACTCTATAGGGGTATACAAATGATATATGGTAGGGGCTTATCATACTTCAAACACAATCATAGCTTAACAAACCACCACTCAAAGTACAGATGGTGTAGCTTTGTTAGTTTCAATATATGAGGATTTGGTCCTCATAATGAGTAACAAATGGTAGATGGTGTGGAAAATTAAGGAAAACACATATAATTCAATGGCTTCATCACCAGATCTAACTACATGAAAGTGACTCCTTTTTCCACTCTTGCATGTCTCAACAAACCAATAAAGAGGAGTTAGCACCATGACAAAACACTAAAATATTGATCCAATTGTGATAACTACATTGATGCCAAAAATTATCTCAAAAAAACTTGATCCCACCATTTCAACCATACAAAATCATTAGTGAAGGGATAATGCAAGGGTGTAATGAACTAGAGTGACCTAAATCAATTAGGAAGCTTGAATGAGCATAAACATAGAGGTAGTTGTAACTATGGCTTAAATGGTGTTGTGCTCATTTTGATTCCATTTTTATTACTAAAATACCTTTATATTTCTCTCTTTTTATATAAATATAGCCTTTGAGATATTGTTAAGCATTACACAAGATGGTATGACTAGACTTTGCTAGAATTATATTCTACACCTCTTGAAGTAATGAATAGAGCATTTTATATTTGTTTACTAATCTATGTTTAGTGTTTTATGTTTTTTTAATATGAAAAAGTGGTTGTTATCTTCCCTTTGTAGGTCCAAGCTAAACATAAGTGCTAACAAATTTATTTTTAGGTCATACAATATGTCTTATCATTGATCTCTCAAGGATATAGTGGACAACCAAATTTTAGCATCTTTAATCATACCTTATTTTCATTTCTCACTAGTATAAGTGCATCAAAATAACATATATATGAAATACTATTAAAAAAACTATAGTAAACATTTAATTAGCTTCTTTCATAGTCCATTAGTGTGTTAAAGGGTCTGAGCTTAAGAGTGGATCTAACAAATTCATGGTACATCACCACATATTAAAATAGTTTTCAGTTTATACAATCTCTTGACTAATTTCACCCCAATTAATTTAGTTATTAGAAGCAAAGGTCTAAAAAATCATATTTGAGGAACTAGCCTCATAAAAAACCCTAGAGTTATGGTCTAAATATAGGCATACCATAGCCTTTAGATCATTCCCATGTTAGTCTAGGTATGGGTCAAACCTGAATAAATTTGGCCTCTATTGGGTGCTATCTAGATATCTAACACCAACCACACATGAGGATTGAGAAATCCATTAACTCAATCTAATCTATTCATCAATTGATCACTATATACATGCACACATAGGTTTTCACTAGGTCTATGCATTGGTTCAGGTACCCAATGAGGTGTATTTACTTCTTTCCTCTTTCTTATCCCTTTACTTAGTTTTTATTATTTACAAAATTTTGTCTTTAATTTTGATATATATTATGTAAGTATTGATTCATGCACTTTACACATGTAGTACACACATTAGAGCAAGATTCACATACTTAGACTTAGTTTCATGGGCTTCACCTCTTAAGTAAGTCTAGGTACACTTATTTTTACTTTATCCTCGTCATTTTAATTTGATACATTTCTAGGATAAGTGGGGGGGGGGAATGTAATCACCTAAAAGTGATACTTGAGTCCTAAGAGTGATACTTGAGACCACCTAACCCTAGCTTAGCCCTATACATATCCTATAGCCTATTTTCACACTTATCCAAACTTTGTGTGGGCCATAGGCATCCCTAATCATCCATAAAGTAGTATCAGACCTTCATTCCTAAATCTTGGCCCTTCATGCCTAGTGTTATTCCACTTGGACACTAACACCATAATAGGGATAGTAGTACCACATGACGCTCATGTCCTAATAATGGTGATACTATCCTTTCCCTCTTATTTTCATAAATTGATATCTTTTTAAATGTTAGACCTCCTAGGGACAACCTAAACCTATTTCAAAACCCACACAAGCACTAACACAATATAAATATATGAATTTTATCCCTCTAACCACTAGATGGAAATCATATACAAATTACACATACAAACTTAAAACAAGCTATGCACAATCAAGGTTATCAACCCCTATTATAACCTACTTCTACATACAACCATATATAGCATTCCTAATCTCATATTACTCAACTTTCTAGTCTTAAGCACATTCAAATCACTCAAATAAATAACCATACTAGCTTCACTTGCAATTTTACGAACACTTTAGGTAGGAAAACTGTATTGATCTTGGTCCCTCTTTAGAGTATTGGTATGTAGGCAACTCTCTTCATAGTGGGTTGTTGAGGATGCCCAACCTACCCCACTAAAAACACATTTTTAAGATTATATCAATCAGATGACCTAACAACATAGAGGATTAGGGTTTTCTCACAAATTTAGTTAAAATAGGCCATATACATGGTTTCAAAACTTATGCATGTAGGAATAGACCTTGTAGATCTAGACATAGGTGCACCTATAAGTTTAGTATAATCCTATATAGAAGACACTACTACTAAAATAGGGACACTAACACCACATGAAATTACTTTCCAATCAAGGAGATACTATTTAGGATGGTTTATGACACTTGGATCCTATTTACAACATTAAAACTAGCCTCTAGCTCAATTTTAAGACTCTAAGTCATTTGTCTCAATCATTTTTCAGCTAAGTTCTTATTTTCACTATTTATAGAAAATTCAAAGATAATCAATTATATAACAAATTAATGTCTATTTATTGCATATTTCTACCCATATTTACTATACTTAGATCTTTAATAAACATAATATTTACATTCATTAAATCCTAAAAGGTTAAAACATTAAGTTTATTATGTAGTAATACATTGATAAAGGCTTTGGAATCCTCTCTAGTTGTGTTGTGTGATAAGAGATCCTTTAGTTAGGTTTAGTAGATCCAAGTTGGTCATGTCCTAATATAAATAGTTATGCAATGAGATATTAGTAAAATTAACTTCTCTGAGCTTGAAATATACTAATTAGAACAAGTTATATATCCATCATAATTCATTACATACATATTACATATCTTAGTTATAAGAATTAAGGATATTAACACAAGACCCCTATGAGCATTGGTCAAATTAAATACTCACTAAGGAAACACCTCAATTTAGTCAGTAAGGTCAAGGCCCATTATAGTCTAATCAAGAATAATACCAAAATTGGGATCCTATAAACATAGTAAGGCAATATCTTAATGACCTTAGAAAAAAGGGAGTTCATATTCCCTATTTTCATAAAAATTTTAAACATGATAAAATTTTCATCAATGTTGCAAATGATTCAGAGGTGTATATTCATATGAATCATCATAAGATGCTAATGGTATTGGCCTAGGCAATTCAATATTATCCTTTAATCTATAGGGAGTGTGAAAATAAAATTATAGAGTAAGATAAAGCCACAACCCATCAATAGCCTTAGTCTTAGGATCAATTATCACCATATCATGGCTATCCTTCCTTTCCAAAACAAGTAATAATTGGCATATTAGAGGAATGTGCTTCTCAAAGGGAGATAGATCCCAAAATTAAGAATACGATTATTAAAGTAATATCAAATCCTCAACTGAAAGCTATAATTTAGTTCCCTATAATTATTACAAGGACCTAACCTCCTATATGTGGACAAGCAGGATCAATTTATTTAGAACCTTTTCCTCTATTAACCATAGTTCAACATGTAAGTATTCCTACATTCTTGTAGAGTTATTTTATTACTCTAGCACCTACATTTTTAGTTCTTTCACTTCCTACCTCTTGTTCCATTCCCACTTCACCTCCATATAGTAAATCTCCTTCATCTCCCATCCCATCCATTTTAGGACAAGGACCTATTTAAACCTATCCATTCATTTTGAATTACAAGAGAAAGCCCAAGACTCCTCTTTTATCTCCTTAAAATGTGAAACTAGAAGAAAGACCTATTGAAAGTCCATTTATCAAAGGGTGCCATATATATGAGGAATAAAAGGAATCAAAATAAAAACAAAAATAAATCAATCATATCCAAGTTTTAGATAGTGATGAAGAAGGAGAGTGGTTGAGTGAAGAAGAATGGTTGTCTAAAGAGGACACATAGCCTAAATAGGACATTTTCTTTTTAGGAAAAAAAAGAAGATTAGGAGGAAGGAAATAAATGTAAAGATACCAAAATATTAGGATAAGATGAAGAGCCATAATAAATTAAGATAATAAATGTATAGGCTGAGGGAGAAGTGGAGAAAGAAAATAATGATTCCTCATCTACTGAATTATTAGAGGAAGATAAGAAATTTTAGTAAAATTCATAATTTATATTGGCTTAATATTTTACTATAGGATTTACTCATGCACCTAAAATCATATCTCCAAGTTCCTCTCTTAAAGCTATTATTACGAGATCATCCACTCCAATAGAGACACCAACTACTGGTAAAATTAAACATATTCTTATTGAAGAGGAAAGGCTTTAAATGAGGTAGTGTCTTCCTTTACTCCCTCCATTACATTTTTAGATACTAAAATGGTCAAATTTTTATTGAATAGTTCATTTGTTTCACCTCTCTCCATTTTTAAATTAGTACAAAAATATTGCTCAAAAAATAAATCATTATACACCCATGTTGGTATTGAGCAAACTAGGCCAAAAACCTTGGATTATTTTGATTATTTAATTATTAAACCAATACTTCAATAATGATCAAATACTAGGACCCTAAAAGGAAGGTTAATTTTGAATACTTGGTGTTTGTTTATATTTTTCATACCTGAGTACCACCTAGACCCTCTACCCAATTGGACATGTCCATTCCTTAGTCTACTCAAACTAATTCTTTCATAATGATAATTTTAAAGACTCTAGGACATACTAGGTATGTGGTGGATATTACACCCTATAGAGACACCTCAAGAAGGAGTGGGGTTAGTCATCCACCTAGTCAAGTGCAAAATAAAAAAATCTTTAATTGTTTCTCTAGTTTGTTTTTCCACCCATCACCTTTGCATGAACTAGTCAACTTGAGGAGTAAGGAGAATGCATTGTCCCTTTTTGGTTTAAATATTCTCAAGAGTGGAAAAAGGAATGGTCGTTATATAATTTCCTATTATAATAACATGTTTTGACAAGAAAAGTGGCTTTATATAGAGGGTAAGGAAGATAAATACATTAGATAGGAAAGCATAAGAAGTAATATTGGAATAAAGGGAGAATTTTTTTCCCTTGGAAAAGAAATAGAAAAGAACCCCAATGACCCTAAAAATATGTAAAATACTTTTTTTATTTCATGGATACAATAAAGGAAGCCATGAAATAAATGTATATACAATAGAATCAAGCTAGACACTTACTCTTATAGATCCAAATTATTTAGGACCTAAAAGTGATAATAGATAGTGTTCAGATCATGAAAAAAAAGTTATATGACATCTTAAACACTATAAGAACTTCCAAGGGTGAATACAATCCTCAATGAGAAAGGGTCTTAACTTTTTGAAACTAGTTGAAATAATTTTAAAAGAGGCTCAAGTTCTTGGTATCATCCACCAAATAAAATACCTATAGTTATTTGAACCTCATGACTACACAAGTTATATGGGATTTAAATTATGTGATCCCTAAAAGAGACATGCCTATAATTGGAACCAATAGGTAAAATCCTTGGTAGCACAATTCATAAATCAATAAATGGTGGCTATATAAATTTTGAGAGATATGAGAGTCACCAGTGTGATAACCCATATAAGGTAGATGGTGAATAGGTCCAATTTTGATGGATTACTTAAAGCAACTACAAATAGATTCAAAGCTGATGTTGAAGGCACTATGTATCAAACTAGTGAAGAAATTTTACAATTGATATTCCTTAAATATTCAATCCATCCATGCTCAATTTTGGTATTATCGATGCTAATTTTGACACTATATATGCATTATATGAGCAAATTAAGGCTGTCAAGGATTTCACTATAGTGTAGAGCACACCTATAGGAACTCATCCTTAGATGGTAGTTTATATAATGGTGCATAGTCTTATTGGGAGTGTAATTCAAGAAAAAACATTTACATATCACCATCAATTTCTAATTCAACTAGTTCTTCACATGTTAAGATTTGAACTACCTTAGTGATTACATCAAGCATGTATCCTCATTCTTCTTCAGGTAGTGCCTAGATGAAACCATAGTTATATATAAAGATATATGTTTGAATGTAATCTATTGAAAAATATATCTAGATCTCCATTATATTTTTAGCATATGTGTATTTATATTTTAATTATGTAAATTTAGCTAGTTATTTTATTTATATCATGCACATGCATAATTTGCATGAATTACATAACTAGAATTGTAAAATTAGACATTGTTTGGAGGATGAGGCAACCCATAACTAAACTATATATAATTTTATCCTCCCAATTCCAAAGGGAGGATAACTTTTAGCTATCAAGATAAATAATAAATTCTACAAATTATTTTGCAAGTTTATTTGGATGTGTAATTTTATATTCTTCTCTAAACCTACGATTTAGTGAAGTTCTATTTTTATGGTATTTTAGTCTTTGGGTTGTGTAGAAGTGTTTTTTGATATTGTTATTCATATTGTGAAAATAACTAATTTTGATGATTTTGTGTTTAAATAATCATAATATCCCTTTGTATATATGCAAATCACAATCTTACATCCACATCAACCTTTGATTATCATCACTAAATTTTACCATATATTTATTCCCTTGGAATATTAATTATGTTTTTATGTTTTATGTGCTAATAATTAATTTCAACAAACATTAGTTTTTTGATTACTTGTCCAACCAATAGTGCAAGATCTAGTTTAGAAGGGTTTCATCTAACTTTGATTCATAAACCTTATTTTATTCTCTACCCTTCCTTCTTTTTTGAGTTTTTTGATCCTAACCACCATCAACTCATCTCAGGTAGGTCTAGAATCACATCATATCCATACCATCTAAGGTAAATAATTACTTCAATCATCGCTATTCCACTGGTAGGTTGTTTACAAAACCAAATACCCTACAACTCCTGCCATAGAATGAATTTATTTCATCAATCCTAAAGCATTTGAGGCTACCTCATAAGATTATGTAATGTGCATAAAACCCACTTCAATAGGTGTCATTTACCTAGTTAGGTACTCTGATTGGGTATATAATCTTATCTAATTTCATAATAAAAATGTTGATATCCATCTTTGTATTGATTTTATAAATTTGATTCATGCAAGTTTAAGGACAATTTTACTTGACCAAGTATTGATAAAATTTTACATTAATTTATTGGATATGAAATGATGTCTATTTTATATGGATTCTCATTATATGACGGGCATAAAAAAAAATTTAATGTGTAGAGCTAATTTTCCATTCAATAGGATGTCTTTCATATTATTAAATGTAGGTACTAATTTTCAAATAGCTATGAATATAGAATTTGATGATATGATTATAATTACTATACAAGATTACATAGATAATATAACTTTACATTCTAAAAAAACTAAGAAACACTTAGACTACTTACATGATATTTTTATTAGATTTAGGTGATATGTTATTTCTTAAAATCAAAACTAATCTTTTTTTGGTGTTACTAAAGATAAAATTTTATGTCTTATTATTTCCATTTTTTTATAAACCCTAATAACATTAAAGTGATTAAAGAGTTGCCTTATCCTAAAGATCAATTTAGTCTAAGGTATTTTTCAGTAAAATTAACTTTGGGCATATATTTATTTCTGATTTTGATGATAAGGATAGTCCATTACAAATATTTCTTAAAAAATGTCAACATTTTTTATGGGATGCAAGATTATATACGAATTTTGATTGAGATAAAAAATTCAATAGCAAGTTCTCATGTACGTGAAAAATATGATATGAATAAACCTTTAAATTTTTACATTAATGTGATGTAAAAGGTAATAAGTGTTATTGTCAGTTGATATGATCATAATCACAAAGATAAATTGATTGGTATATGAGCCAAGTGCTCAAAAAATTTGTAATAGAGTATTTTTTAATTAAAAATTTTATCCTTTCATTAGTTTCAAAATTAGGAAAGTTTAAATATCTATTAATGGGAAACAAAGTGATAGTACACTAAAATTTACATGTTTTTAAAAAAAAAAAAAAAACTAGCAATCAATGGTATGTTAGCCATATAAATATTGAATTTGAAACCTCAAAAACAATAAAAAATAATGATCTAGCCAAACACATCGTTGAAAATGCAAATTTTGATATTAATGTTATTTTTTTGGCTATTGATGATTAAATGCATGTTGAACATATTTTTTAAACCATGAAAATTTCTGACCTTACACAAAATATCAAAATCAAATATTGTAAAATAAGAACATAACTACCTATATGTTCATGATGATTGGTATCATAATCTTGTATATTATTTTCAAACCAAGATTTCCAAATTAATTAGATGAATGTCAATGTAGGGCTCTTAGATTATAGGCTTTTCAATTTGTTTTAAAAAAACATGTTTTATAGGAATATATATGTCTTACCCATGACCAAACTAAAAAGGTCCTTAGAATATTTAATAAAGGCATTTGTGGTGGAAATTATGCTACAAAAACTATAGCATAAAATTTTATCTACTAGATATTATTGAGCTACAATATTTAAGGATGTTTTTAGTTTAGCTAGATCATGCATACTTTATGGACTATTTATAGGTACTGATGATTCCTAAAAAACATTTTTATGAAATGGGGTATATATTTAATTATATATATTTATCCTTTATCTTATATTAGAAATAAGTACATTCTGATTACCACTGATTATTTCACAAAATGGCCTAAAGATGTTGCTCTTAAAATTTCAATCACTTAAGAAATCATTGAATTATTTGAAAATCAAATTTTCTCTAGATTTGGAGTTTATTATAAAATTATTTTTGATAATATCCCTCAATTTATTTAAAATTAATACTTATAATATTTAACACATGATTCTATAGTTTCTAGTCACTCATCAAAATATTATCCTTAGGGTAACATAAACGTTGAGTCAACTAACAAAAATATGTTTATGATAATCAAGATTTAAAAAATAAAATAAAAGGAATTGGAATATTATGAGTTTATTGTACTATAATCAAATTTACAATTGGACATTGAGCTTTTATGTTATCATATGTATTTGAAGCCACTATTTTAATTAAATTTCAAATTTATTCTAGAAAAATAACATTACAATATACTTATAAAGATTCAAATCCTATTCAATAAATATTAAATTATTTTTTGGATTAGATGAAATAAAAGATATTATTTTATATAAACTCAAAAAATCAAATGAAAAATTTAAAAGGTTTTTCAATAAGAATGTCTCCAAAAAAAACATTCGAAGTTGGTGACCTAGTTTTATACTAGGATAAATCTCATGAAGAACTTGTAAATCATTATAAGTTTGATTCTTTAAGATTAGGACCATATAATATCACTACTATAATTGATAAAAAATATTTTCATTTGAAAGACTTATATGGTAATTGGCTACATCATATAATTAATGACCATCACTTTAAATTATTCTATGATTAGCTTTCTTCTTTTTTTAATTTTGGGCTACCTTATTAATTTGTTTCTATTTTTGTTCATTTTTCTATTTAACTTTTTTCTTGTTTGTTTTTGTGAAAAATCATAATATTAGATATAATGGTGAAGTATTCTTCATATTAGAAAGCACAAATGATTATCCATATGATTTTAAGTATATATTATTTATCAAAGTTAAATATCTTATTTATTTAAAATTATTTGGTTTATAAATAAATGATATTGGAAAGCTTGTTGTCTTAACATCACTTTATGGGTTATTTTATATTTAAGGCTATACAAACACTATTTTATAAATTATATAGTACCTTAGTCTTGTACAGTTGGAAAACTCAAACCTTGGTTGTTCCTCTCAGTCTTGGGCCTTTCCCATTTTTTGAAGTCTCACATCTACTCTCTCTTGTGCCCCTTAGCCTATCTTTTAGTTTGAATAGTCTTTTTTTGATGACCTAAACCTTCTATCTTACCCAAAATTATTAAAAATTTCTTAGATTCCACTTCTATAAGTTTTGAGTTTGTACCTACTTTCCTATTCCTTAGACACTAACATCTGGGATAGGCACATTAACGCTAGTGTCCTACACTGATGCAAGTGCCTAGTGCCCTAAAGTCATCCCATTTACAAATTAAATGTATGATAATAGTCATCATAAGTGATTTAATGTAAGTTACTTCTCTAAATGCATTGATATAAATATAATATCAAACCTCGTTCATTCCTCACCTTGAATATTCTTACCTACTCACTAGGCAACTTATAAAAGGCATTCAATCAAACACTCAAGTGATCAAAGGTTCCTTATTTTTTCTTATTTTCATATCAATCATAGGGACAACACATACATAGGTCTGAATTATTGAAGTAGCATCCAAAGGGTTATATTTTCCAAGTTATAAGCTAGTTAATTATTGTACTTTATTTTTACTTATTCTATGATTCACACATAAGATAAAATGTAGGGAAGAACTACATCAGTCTGAGGCCTTATTTAAATTATTAGCTATATACGTAGTGATCATTAATATAGGTTTATTTGGGGTCATCTCAAAACCATGTGCCCACTAACCCATTTTCCCCTAAGGTCAATATGAAGATGAATAAATAAGGTTTTTCAAATGAATGAAGAGTGACAACCCATGACCTAGATCTGAATACACTAGAGCAAAGATGAATTCAAACCCAACAACATCTAGGTGGTCACATATTTTATCATAATGTATTTTTTATAAGACACTTTCATCAAGTTTAGATAATAACATTGATTTAACTATCTAAGGTTGACATTAGTGCCTGTGGCTCCAGTAGCATCCAATCCAAAATCTGATGATTGTTCAAGAATCATCTTCTATTCTACTTCCTGACTATTCTAGATTCATAACTGCATTAGCATCAGAACAAGCTAAGTACATTATTTTTGTCATTTCCATATATATCATAGTTGTACTTATTATTTTTAGCATAACTCAACATAATAAATTCAACATAAGTTATATTTGAGTTTAGCATCTAATTGGCTTATTATATTATCACCCTTATGCTTATTCATTTCTATATCCCTCTTAATATCTAGATAGCCCCAATCTATAACTATTTTAGGGTTAAACATTTGGTGAACCTAATATTTTAACTCCAAACCCTATGAAAGTTAGGGTTTTATAATTTTTATGTTATTGATCTCTGATTGCTATAAATATGTGTAACATGGATGCATCTATCACCCATTTTGGGTTCTAATATGTCATAGTTTCTATGGTTTTCTACATTAGTTTCCTTATCAAATATATTAAGTGGATTCAGGCTAATAATTAGAGGGTTTTAAATTATAAACTAAACTTGATCTCTCTTTAAAATTCCTTTCAAAATGCTTTAGATCAAGTATCTAGACACCAATGTGCATGTTCTCAACCATTTATTCTACCTAAGTATTATTTAAATAGCAGTTGTATGCAGTTGAAATAAAATATAACTATAACTTATCCTACTCAATAATATTATCTCACTTTATATTATATTAGTTATAACTATATTGTATAAAAGGTAAAATGTATTATCTCAATGTATTAGCTCTACAATATAAAATATAACTATAACTTATCCTAATCAATAATATTATCTCACTTTATATTATATTAGTTATAACTATATTGTATAAAAGGTAAAATGTATTATCTCAATGTATTAGCTCTACAATATAAAATATAACTATAACTTATCCTACTCAATAATATTAACATACTAATAAAAGTTAAGTAAGGATAGATACAATTTAATGTATTAGGTCTACAATATGTAATTATCAAAATATGGAAGGTTAGGAATATACTTACCTTATTGAAGTGAAATTGTCATGCCTCAATCTTTCCCTTTGCCAATGGTTCTTTATAATAGGTTTTTGTGGCTTGTAAGGATCACAAGGATAGATAATATCTATGATATAATACTTCTCCTATGCATATAATACCTCCACAAGATAAGTGATACTTCTCCAAAGAAAAAACTTAAGTAATGAAACCACATATTTATTGTATAAGCATATTTGTGAGTAATAATGATGTGTAATTAAATGATTTTTTAATTTAACAATGAAGTTAAGGGGGTATTTATAGCCATAAATTAAACTAAACCCTCCCAGGAATTTACCTATGAAGTCAGCCAGATCAACTTTGTGAGGTGGGAAATAGAGACATTAGGTCTCTAACTATGTTGGCTTGGGTATACACATTTTTGTAAAGTGTGCTAAACCCATAATAGGGTCAACTGGCTAACATGGTAGGAAAAATGGTAAAAATAGGTTTTGTCTTATGTAGGGGATATTTTTTATGGTGAATTGATTAGGGGAGTGTATAAGTAGGGTTTTAATGCTTGGGAAATAGGATAATAATATATTTTAATGGTTCCAGGTGGTGGTATATGCGCCAATAATCCTAAAAAGAACCAAAGCTCTACCAAACCCTTTCTCAATGCATAGTTTAAGGTGTGCATTCAAAGAGATTGAGATTCAATGGGTTTATATAAGAGAAAAATCATCAATAAATAATAAAGTATAAACATATTATGTGTATAAATATTCCCACTCAAATCTCATCATGTGTCTTGTAGTTGAAACATGGGATGGTGCTTCAATAAAGAACATAGCAACCCACAACGTTGAACTAGTAAATTGTAGTAAAATTAAAAATTGAAATGATAGTAAAAAAATAATTTAAATAATTTAAAGTATCATATGCATACCTTGACTTACTTTTATCATTGAATGGTTTCATGTCTTATTTATAATATTTATCATAGAGGGAACATTAATTGATTTGGACAAACCCTAAGAATACAAAATGGAAGAGCAAAGGTAAACAATCACTAGAAAATCAAGATAAAAAAACATTGCATAACAGAATAAATCACTTGGACTATTGGTAAGCTAGAGTGATAAATGCTAAGTTAGAACCAAAAGACCAAGGAAAAAATTATTAAAAATGAGAGTAAATTTGGTAACCAAAAATTCAACGTTACTAAATGATTGACAAACCCAAACAAATGTACCTTAAGTAAGAAAAATAATAAACCAAATCAAACCAAGGACATGTGAAATTGAAATAATAAATCCAACATCTATTTAAAATAGGTAAGAAACCAAACTTAAATAAATATGGAAAAGGAACATAAAGTAAGACAACATTGATGAGGAGAAGTAACAATCTGAGCTCACTCAAGAATAGAAAAATTAAAAATAGAGAAACAAAACAAAAATTATCTACAAAAAGATGATCAATAATTTTAAGAAATTTTAAATGATATCAAGGAAATATAATAAAGACAAGGAAATGGTGTAAAGAAGTAAATCATAGTCACTCAAAAATATAGTTTTTATTCTTAAGATGAATTAACCCAAAACAAAACTATTAGTAGCATGTATTTAAAAAGAGATGAAGAATAGGGAATATAGAAGTTGGGAAACAAATTTATAAACAAACTTGCCTATCAAGGGGGAAAATGAAATTGGTGGTGGGGGAAATGTCGGCAATACCAAGGTAGAAAATATTTATCATAATCAAGACACTCAAATTAGGTTGATAAAACATGAGGAATTTTGACATTAAGGACTTTATATAACTTACCTTAACCAAACAAATTTGGGTTATCTAGTGAAGTAGAAATATCATCCTATGAAGGCTATATGCATGAAAAGTAAATATGGTCCCACCTTCCCACAACATGTTCCCCATTATTTAGGACCCCTTACAAAACTATCAATCTACTATGAAGATTATGTACTTGCATGAGAGAGTAAGTAACACTAGAGATAATTTTAAATTCTTCTATCCTAGTCTACTATCCTACCGCACCCCAATGGACCTCATCTCTATCATGAGGCCAACTATAAAATTTGATATTTAACTAGACTATAATATGTGCTTACTAATGACATATTTTGGTGTTATTTTGAATCTTAATGTAGATATGCCTTTTTATCATAGCCTTTTATTTTAAATGATTTGGATTTTAAAATTTTTATGGATTTTCTATTCCTCCTCCATATGGATTCAAAGAACCAACATGGGTTTTAAAAATGAATATCACTATAAAACTTATACTTGGTATCTAAGGAAAATACCTTAGAGAGCATGGTGTTTAAGATCCATGGGATTACATGTTAAATAATACTACTATCTTGAAACCAACCTTGGTGTGACTAAAGTGGAATGAATATAGGGGAGAAAAGGAGAATGATCATGAAATGATTGATTTTCCTCAAATTGCAAAAAGTGTGATAATGTGAAAAAGATATAATGACAAGTAAGATTATATATCATAAGAAATGATGTAAGTGTAGGTAAACAAGTATAAATAATTTATTTTCAAGGTGTTATAAAAAAACATATTTTGAGATTATGAAATCAAAATCTCTAACCATTGCATTAATTTATTTTTTTATATTGAAATATCATTCACAAAATACTAAATCACCTGAAGGTGAACAAAATAGTAGCACTACCATTTATGTAGATAAATGCAACCAACCAGTTATATATCAAAGTTTATCATAACATAAACAATATGGCAATATAAAAATGCCTCACATAGGAGGAAACAACAAAAATGAACAAAAGTAGAAAGTAAAACCAACATGTACAATAGATGACAAAGTCACCCACATCAACCATTAACCATTAAAATTTTCATTGATTCCATTAATGGAATTTAGATTGTATCTATTAGGTACCAATTATAGTATTGGCACATGTCCCTTATGATAAATATATTTTATAACCTCTTTAGGTGATAAATACCTATCAAATTTTTCTAATAGTGGGCTAAAACTATTATCTTAGATGAAATTTATTACTTCAATGGCTTCCTCAATACCACCTATGTCCACCATTTTTTATAACTTGCTACTAAGTTCTTGGGAGTTTATATGGAAGGTATGCCAAATATATTTTTTAGTTCAATTAGAACCAAAGGAGATTCCACATGATCCTCAGGTTCCTACTATAACAGAGTATTGTCCACCACAAGAAACTAGTGTCCAAATCCATTTCTTCACTAACTAATAATCTATCACTAGTGTTACATTTTGTCATGCCAGAGATTTGACTAATTTATATATAGTCCTTTGAATATTCTACTCATCCCTTGGTGTCATTATTATTAGATTAAAAAGAGTACATATAAGAAGGAATATGATCTTTTGCCTATTCAAAATATGAATCTTTAATGCATGACCAATCATATTCTGAAATAGTTACCTCAGTAGTAGTTGGATGTGAAATAATCCAATCAAGATGAGGGCTAAGATTTGGATAACCTTCATTGTCCAAGATGTAATTACAAGTGAATTTGAATAGCATAATATATAAAAACCACTCTAATTATTTCTATGGAATATTCAATTTCAAGTAGATCCACATAACCACAATTCTTATAATGAATTCAATAGTGAAGTCAGTAAGTACCCTAGCTCTACCTTGAAATATCTCATGGTTCCTTTTCTTCCATATAAACCACAATATTTTAGTTGAGAACACTAAGAAAAATTTATGAAAAAAGGGATGAATTTTATTTTTAGAACAAACATATCCAAAGGAAATATTGAACCACGTAATTTCACAATAAAAAATAATAGACCAACTAAAAATACAACATTTCCAAATCTTAACAACATATTAGCAAGAAAAGAAAAGATGTTCAATTGACTCAACACCATTTCACACTAGATAAAAGGGAGGAAAGGCACCAAATTTATCAAAAACTTTACCAAAAAACAAGTTATCATACAAGAATAACATCTAAAACAAGATTTTTTTAGTTCAATATAGGAAAACCATACCACTTAAAATATGAAATCCCAACTATGGTAGGAATCACACACATTCCAAACATGGTTAAGCATTGAGTAATGGGGATGGGTCAAGGAAATTTTAAGGTATAACATCTTGGTCAAAAAATAATGAAGGGGAGGACATTTGATCCATTTGATACTATCTCAAAATTCATTATCATCATCAAGATGATTCATAGAGTTATAGTCCCTGAGAGCTTTCCTTACCATTGAATATGACTTATGTTGTGTAGTAGGAATGTGATACCTATGTATAATTATGCCATAGGAGTCCCAAACCTCAAGCCCAAATAAGTCATTCAATTTCCTTAGACATTTTTTGAACCACTCTAAAGTAGATCAACCCCTAATAAGGGCTAATAGACAGTTATTGAGGTGAAGATTCCACCATACTAATCTATATCCTTAGTGACAAGATCTCATCCAAATGAAAACATATTTGGTAGTTACCAGATGTTTAAATCAGTCACAGGCCTTCCAAATAGATGTAAAGATAAGAAATCCAAATACTTTAAAATAATATGGAGAGAGTAGAGTTTCAAAAATGTGTAAACCTTTCCATCTATCTTTACCTTTAGGAAAACCTCTCAAAATGTTATATACAACTAGTAATTTCCATAGTTTGTCTCCCTTAAAGTCCTTGATGATACATTTAAATTCAAGGGTAATACCTTGAATACGTAGGTCTTTCATGCCAAGACCACCAAGATTTCTTGGTTTATAATTTTTTTTTTAGGATAAAATAAAACATAGATATATCCCCAAATCGCATATAAGAGAAACTATGAAATGAATCAATCAAACATACAAAAAATAATCATAAACATGCACAAAATAGGAGACACTAGATTTAATGTGGTTCACCCAAGATGGGCTACATCCAACAAACTTTTTTAGTATATTATTTCCAACAATACAAGGGAGAAACAAATCCTAAAACAAAACCTGTTACACCTCTTTGCCTTCTCTACCTCCTCTATGTGTACAATAATATTTTATTACCTATTAGCCATATCTCAATTCAATTTTAGGGCAGAAAAACACCTAAAAATAAACTCTACCATCATATTTAATATCCTATAATCAATGGCCTAGATTGACTACAAAATTATAATTTTACAAGGAAATTTTAATAAAAAATTCCCTTTGGGGGTGTTGCCCTCAAACCCCCATCAGGGTGTGTGACACCTGGACCCCCCATCAGGGGGTCATCCCCCTAGACCCTAAAATGGGGGTTAAACCCTTGTAACCCATATTTTCATTAGGGATAAAAATAATAGGATCCAAAACTTGGCTAAAATAACATCATAATTTTAACCTCTGATGTTGGAAGACAATCAGGCTCCACATCCAACAATTTCCATAAAAATGCATGCCTTTTTTTGTTACCCTTTACATTAGACCATATCAAATATCTAATAAATTTATGAAATATATTTATTTGATTTTTTTTGAATATCAAACATGAAGAATAATATAGACTATATGAAGAGAGAATTTTTTGACAAACTTGTATTCTACTTGGGTGGGAAAACAGGTGTCTGTGCCATTTTTCAATTTCTTGTCAATTTTAGTGTATAACAATTCCCAAATATATTTTAGGGAAGGATTAAGATAAAATTTAATCCCAAAATATCTAACCAACTAATTGGGGCCCTTCTAGTCCCACCCAAATTCATCAATCTAGTCTGGTCAGTTCTCCTCCCAACCAATAATATAAGACTTATGATATGCAATTTTGGATCCTAAGGCCATGCAATATATATTAAATATATCTCTAACTTATGTTAGGTTATCCTTGGAAAGTTTATAAAACAAATATTAATCATTAGAAAATAATACATCAATCATTTTATTTTGATTGGGAAGTTAGATACCTTTCACTAGGGGGCCAATAGCTATCATTCTCAATAAATGATGTAATGCCTCAACAACCAAAACAAAGAGGAAAGGAATGAGTGGACATAATTGAATAAATAATATTTGAATGGGAATGGATTTCATAGTTTACCCATTTACCTCTAGTAATGTATAATCATATTTGAATAAAACTAAAATCATTCTATAGAACATGCCCTGACATCCAAAATACCTCAACATTATTTCAATAAAAGGCTAATCTATTCTATCATATGCTTTTTAAAAGTTAAGAAGAATAATTCCAATGTCTTTTTGAGACTCTCTTTAACAATACATTCCTTCCCAACTTTAAATTATATTATTAATTATATATCTTCCTTCAAGAAACCCAATCTTAGTTTCAAATATCACCTGGGGTAGCAATGGGGATAATCTCTTTGCCAAAATATTAGATAAGATTTTATAAGAAAGATTGAGTAGTGTAATTAGATGCCATTTTTTAAAAAGGGAGGGATCCCCTTATTTTTTAATGATTTTAATGACCCCTTTATTGATTTTTGGGCCAAGAGATTCCACCTTAATTACTTCTTTATATAATTCTAAGCAATTTAAAGAGATCCAATCTTTATTTACCTTATAGAATTTAGCTAGGAAACCATAAATACTTAGGGAACTATTATATTTTAAGGAGTCAATCACACTCCTAATTTCATCTAATGAGATTTTTCTATCCAAAAAGGTTGATTGAAAAGAGGAGATTCTCCTTGGAGTAGCCTTCTCACACAACACCTGCTTTGCTCATTCATCCCCTTAGTTAAAAATAAGTTAGATTAGAACTAAAAAAAATATTTTTTGATATAATATTGGTCTTATAAAATATTATAATTTTATTCAATGCCCATGATTTTCTATTTTTGATGTTTAGACTTTAGAAACCAAAAGAAAAATTTGGACCCCTTATTACCCAATTTGAGCCAGTTGAGCTTGGAATTAACTTAGGCACCCCTAACACAATAAATTTGATGTTTCCTTAGATCATGCTTGGAAGAGGAGAGTGAATTAAGTAAAAATACATTACCTGGGTCCCTTTGAAGTTCAAATTCCATCCTGATACTATGGTATTGGGAAACTCTAAAATATTTTCCATTCCTTTTTTCTTTAATTTACCCATAAGACCTAAATTTTTTTTTAGACATGTCAATAAAATTACTCCATGAATTTATTATGGATTAAGAATCTAAAAAAACCTTTCCCACATTCTAAACTACATGTAATACACCACAAATTCTCTATTTTCAAGGTGAGACACATTGAATTTCTACAAAACTTTCAAGGAGGTCTTCTCAACTTTATCATCAACACTGAGAAGAAAATTTAATCCAATGGGGTGATGGTTCAAGATGGTGAATAGTTAGACTTTGATGACATTATCATTATCTATATGACAAGTCTCAAAGGCATCTTTATTCAAATAGAATCTATCAAGTCTTGAATATAGTTCTTTAGTCCCAACCTAGTTGTTACACCAAGTATATCTAATGCCTTTACTTTGCGATATACCTTTATACAAGGGGTCTACCAATTTGTGAAATATTGTAAATTTGGACCCAAAAAAAATCATTACCTTTACATATATGTGTATCTCCTCCCTATTTATTCTCTCTTTCTTTAATTATATTAAAGTCACCTTCGAATATCCACAAAATATCCTTCAAATTAGATGTAAGATAATTCCATAGTTTTGTTATTTATCTATAGTCATTTGGAACATATATATTAAAAATCCAAAAACATTTATCCTAATTATTGATTACAACCTACACCACCCTATTATAGAGTGAAATAACATATTCTACAATATTATCCTTCCAATATTGGTTGATTAGAATATAGTCACCCCCTTTACCTCTACTATGGTTAGTTAAGAAGAGAATTGCATTAGGCCAAATATAATTTAGGGTGAAAGAGAGGACTATGCCTATAAATTTGACTTGATAAATAAGGAGAAAGTCAATATTATCTCTAAAATGTTTTAAATATCTAACAATTGGTTTTCTATCTAAGGATCTGAGCTCCCTTACATTTCAACAGATAATATGCATAAAAAATTATGGAATTACTTTGTTTTATTTGGGGACTTACTTCCCATTTTATTTTGATACAATAGATAAAAAACATTTATGAACCTTATTTTCATTATTCCTTTTTTAATTGTTATTATCACAATCATCCAAAACCCCACTTCTAATCCCTCTTCCCTCTTTGATACTAGGGCTGTTTGGGAGAATATTTTCATTAACAATAGTTTTAAATATTTTTATAGAGCCTTTGGGGTTCCATTTATCCCATTTATCATGAATTAGGGGAGTATATTTATTAGTATCACCACTAGATGGAACCTTCTAATCATCTTTATTAGGAGAAATGTCCATTAGGAGTTCTATCTACTCAAAAATATTATCAAGTGGAAACACTATTTCATTATACACCCTATCCTCAAATTAATTCCTATGAATAGTTAGAGTGTCCTTCAAAGCAACTAAGGGTTCCCCTTTAGAAAGGGGATCAACATCTATCATCACATCATCACACAAGACTAGATTATTTCTTAAATAAGAGGGAATCCTAGTTTGCTCTGTTAACTCAACTTGTTTACCAAATTACTCAATAACCATTACATAAGGAGTGATGGGTATAAAATTAAAATTTGTTAGAGGATCCCCAATATTAATCACATGAGAAGTGGAATCACTCTCACCACTTTTTAATCCATTTTAAAAACCCTGGTGATTATCACGGTATGTTTTGCCATGCTCAAATTTAGAGTTAAACACATGATTTTATATGTTTTCTAGGTCATTAATTTGAGGAAGGAGGGGATTAAAAAGAACATATTTGATACTTATTTTAGGTCCCCATTTGGATATATTATCATGATTTTTATTGAAAGGAAGCAAAGGGAATTTCTTTCTCATATGACTATCCTTTTTTTTTTTAAATGCATTTAAACCACACAAACCTTTAATAGGGCATATACATGAATTCCCATTGAATTAAAAAAACAAGGGATTAGGAAATGTATCCATAAGGTCTAAAGAGATTAGAACCCTCACATTCATATGGGCCAAAGATATCCTGGTATATTTAGTTTTAAGTAATTCACCAAGAGGGTGAAGTGATTGAGGGAGTAAATTCCACAATTGAAGGGGGGAATTTTCAATATCAACCCACCTAGGGGATATTTTGAACATCAAATCTCAACTTTCCAAATTATGGCTCTAAGGGACCACCTTAAATAGTTATTTCCCAACATTACAAAAGGATTTATTTATGATTCTTCTCTACATATTGTAATTTTTAAACAAAACCAAGAAAAATAATTTCTAAAACATTCTATATAAAATGACATAAATACCTATTTTATTTCCCCAAACTATATTTAAGATAGTTATCAAAAAAAATTCTTGAGGGGAGAGAGTTTCTATTTAGAAAAATAAAGAAAATCCAAACATTTTTAAGCTAAGACTCTTCTCTAGACAAATATTTTTCCATAGATAGATTAGGTTAAATAAAAAATGTTTTACCAGAGCTGGGGTACTTACCTTTCTATCCCTCATTGCCAATTCCAACTCAATCCTCAAGCATGTTGATTGAGCTAGCAATGAACTCTGGATCTTGTGATTGGTTTGTAAACTCCTCTTGTCTCATAACTTAGTTGAAAAGCTTCATATTTTCACCAATTTTTCTACTGTTATTCTCAATAAGAGGTTCCAAGCTGCAAGAATCAAGACATTAATTAGCTTATTCTTTTTCATTTCCGTTTCCATTAATACCAATTTCTCCAATACAATCTACACAATTTGGTACTCTTTGATCATTATCTTCTACAAGTAATTAACATTAAATGCCCTTACCATCAACCAAATAGCATGTATCAATGGATCAAGGGAAAGGTAGGGGAATGTAGGTGACAAACATGAAAAGATATGGAGGACACACAATTAACATCTATATAAATAATTAAGAACATAGACAAACATGAAAATAATTAAACTTAAATAACAAAAAAAACATAAAACAAAATAAAGTTAGCATAGACCCTTTACATCCACATAACAAAGAGACATATTTATACCAAATAAGCAAAGGGGACCAAAGAATAAGGAAATAAGCATGAATCACTAAAAATGGAGGATGACTCTTTATATCCCCATTATAGAGCTCCACCTTGCCTTTTTCCAAATTGAGAGAATTTTAGTTTACTATGAATGATCAATGTCTATTTTATTACATTAATTCTTTAAAAAAAACCACATATTAATGAAAAATTAAGAAATATTAAAGATTTTATGAGGAAAGTCTTGTCCTATCTAAGGTCTTATACTACAACTCATAAAAGATAAACCAAAGTAGGTGAAAATATGAAAATATTATTGTGAGGAAGGCCTTGTCCTATCTAAGGTCTTATACTGTAACTCAAAAAAGAAAAGGGAAATAAAAATAAACTTATAAAATGACAAAGTCATGATCAAAGAGAAATATTAAGACTAGTCTAAAAAATAAAATATACTCATGATAATGGCCATAACCTATCCAAATAAAGTGAAAAATAAGAGTGAAAATCAAAGTTTTGAAAGCTAATTTGTAGTTTTTAGAAAGTAAATAAATATGCTATCAACTAAAAATTAAAGTGAGTTTAATAACTATCAATGTAGATTAATTACATTTTATTGAATTATGAATAAATATAAATAGAATAAATTGGACCACATCAACCAAGTTGTACAAATAGAGTAGAAAAAAGTTGAGAAAATCAACTTAGTTTGTTGGAAATATAGGATAGAATAGACACTAGTGATCAAGTTAACTTAGTTCACTAGGTAGAAATAACTATAGCACTAAGTTTATCCAATAAACTTAGTTGAATGTAAAGGTACAATTTTATAGAAAAGAAAATTTGGTAAAAATAGTATTGAAATTTTGACAAAGATAAATTACTAATCTGGTTAGAGTGAACTTAGCAGATAATACAGAGTCAACCAGTCAATTTAGTAGTTTTCCTAAAATTGATAAGTTTTTTTAAACTATCATCCAGGTTGAACTTTGAACCTACAAAGGCAAAAGATAGAATATTTAGATAGAATCAAGCCTGTTGATGTAGTATAAATAAAATTGGTAAATAATAGAGAAAATATAACTATATCAATCTAACTAACTAATTTATAAAATTAAAAATGTATAAACTAAGAGAGTCAAGAAAATTGATCAATTAGATGTTAAAGATAGAAAAATAAACTATGTAGAGTAAATCAATCTAGTTTATGATATTATAAATTCCACACATAGGAGGTTGAATACGGTCGATAGGCTCATTTCAATTGGAAAACCTATAAAAATATGATCTAACTAGGTTGATAGGTTTAACAAAGATTATAAAACCTATGCACATATCCAAACTAGGTTAATAAGGTTGATGAAGCTGTAAAAACCCATACACAGAGTGGAACTAGGTCGATAGGCTTCATGAAGTATTAAAACTTGTACATAAAATCTTAGTTATCTATATATAAAAATTAAAAAAATTCAAAATTTAGATTCATGTTGGGTTTACCATAATTTATGAAAGTGAAATATTATAAATGTATAATTTATCCTACTCAATGATAGCCAAGCTCAGAGAAGGTAATCAACTAACTATTTACTTAGAAATTCTTTGTTGTATCGGGGTCATGACCAATAATGGATCCATTTGACCTACACTAAGGGATATATTATCACACAATGACAAAGGAAATTTTTCCAATGCCTCTATTCAATTATCATTTTATGATAACCCTAGCTATGTCTTATAATTGTAATAATAATAATCAAGCTAATATACTAAATAAACATGCAAGATAATCTAGTAAATGAATATGCAATTTAATGCAATGTTTACCAAAGCTTGTGGCACAAATGGGGAAGATAATAACATGTAAATACAATTCTATATAATATAACATAGAAATGTTTTAAGAAAGGAGAGATACAATTCAATCAATTATATCTACAATATCTACTTATCAAAATGAAGGGTTAGGAATATAATTACCTTTTTGAAGTGAACCTATCATGCCTCAATCTCTTCCTTATCCAATGGTGTTTTATAAGAGTTTATTGTGCCTTGTAAGGATCACAAGGATACATCAACTCTAGGATATAATACTTATCCTATGCATCTAATACCTCCATAAGATAAGTGTTAATTCTCCAAGGCATAAACCTAAGAAATGAAACCTTTTATTGCTTGTATTAGTAGATTTTTGAGTGTTAATGATGCATAATTGAATTATCCTCTCTTTAGAAACAAATTTAAGGGGGTATTTATAGACATGGATTGACCCTCAACCTTACTAGTAATTTAACTAATGAAGTCAACTCGATTGACTTTATTAGGTTGGAAATAGAGTCGTTAGGTCTCAAAATATGTTGACTTGGGCCAATATATTTATTTAATGTGCATTAAACCCATAATAGGGTTGAATAATTGACATGGTAGGAAAAATGGTAAAAATGGGTTTTTTTTTTGGTAGGGGATATTTTTTATGGTAAATTTCTTATAGGAGTGTATAATTAGGGTTTTAATGCTTAAAGAATAAGATAAGAGTAGATTGTAATGGTTTTAGGTGGTGGTATATGGGACATAAATATTATAAAGCACCAAATGTCTACCAACTCCTTTCTCGGGGTACCCTTTAATCCATGCACTCAAAGAGATTGAGATTTGATGGGTTATCACAAGAGAGAGAGAATTAATAATGGATGAAGTTTAAAAATATTATCTGTATACATTTTACCCATTCAAATATTATCACATGTCATGTAGTTGTAACATGGGATGGTGCTTTGAGAAATAACATAGCAACCCATAATGTTGATCAAGTAAATTATAGTAAAAAGCATAAATTGAAATAATAGTAAGGAAATAATTGAAATAATTGAAAGTATCATATACATACCTTGACTTATCTTTATTACTTAATAGTTTCCTATTGTATTTTTAGTCTTGATTGTAAAAGGTGCATTAATTACTTTGGACAAACCCTAAGGATACAAAATGGAAGAACAGAGACAAATAATCATAGGGAAATCAAGATAAATAAACTTTACATAACTAGATAAATCAATTGGACTATTGGTAAGCTAGGGTGATAAATGCTAATTTAAAACTAAAATACCAAGGAAAAATGGGCAAAAATGAGAGTAAAATAGGTAACTTAAAATCCAAGGTTACCCAATGATTGAAAAACCCAAATAAATATACCTTAATTAAGAAAAGTAACAAATCAAATCAAACCAAGGACATGCGAAATTGAAATAATAAATCCAAAATCAATGTAAAATAAGTAACAAACCAAACATAAACAAATATGTAAAAATAATATAAAGTAGAACAACATTGATGAGTGAGAAGTAACAATCCAAACTCACTCAAGAATGGAAAAACTAAAAATAGAGAAACTGAACAAAAATTGTCCACAAAAATAATGACAAATAATTTTATGAAATATTTAAATCACATCAAGGAAATCCAATAAGGATAAGGTAATGGTGTAAATAAGTAAAGCATAATCACTCAAAAATATAGTTTTAATTCTTAAGATGGATTATCCCAAAACAAAAATATTAGTAACATGTATTTAAGAAGAGATGAAGAATATGGCATATACAAGTTGGGAAATAGATTTAAAAACAAACTTGTGTATCAAGGGAGAAAATTAAATCAGGGATGAGTGAATGTAAGCAGTACCAAGGTATAAAAACTTTATCAAAATCAAGACATTCAAATTAAATTGGAAAAACAAAGAGGACTTTTGAAAGTACTCTAGAGAACATGACCTAACCACATAAATTTGGGTTATCTAGTGAAGTAAAAATATGATCCCATGAAGGTTATATGCCTAAAAAGTAAAAATGGACCTACATTCCCATAAAGTTTTCCCCAGTCCTTAGGACCCTTAAAGATTCACTGGTCTACTATGAAGATTAAGTTCTTACATGAGAAATTAGGTAGAACTATAGATAATTTTGAATTATTATATCCCAATATATTAGCTTACCACACCCCAATGGACCTAGACTCTATCATGAGGCCAATCATGGAGTTTGAGTTTCAACTAAAATATAAGATGTGATTAATAGTCACATCTTTTGGTGTTATTCTAACTCTTGATGTATATATGTCTTTTTATCATTGCCTTTTTTTTAAATGATTTTGATTTTAAAAATTTTATGGCTTTTTATATTCCTTCTCCATATGGACTTAGATAACCAACATGGGTTTTTAAAATGGTTATCAATAGAAAACTTAGACTTAGAAGATAAAGAAAAGAACTTAGAGAGCATGGTGTCTAAGAGTTTTAGGATTGCATGTTAATTAAAATTTTTATCTTAAAACTGACCTTGGTGTGCCCAAAATGGAATGAATATAACTAAGAAAAGGAGAATGAACATGAAAATATTGAGTTACCTCAAATTGCAAAAAAGTGACTATGAAAAGGATACAATGACAAGTAATATGACTCTATATACTAAGAAATAATGTATAAGTGTAGGGTAAAAAGTAAAAATAATTTTTTTAAGGTGTTATAAAAAACAATTACCAATTTTGAGAGTATGAGATCACAATCTTTAACCATTGCCTTAAGTCCTTAAAAAACCACTACATTTAAAATATAGTTTAAGAAATATTAAATATTTTATGAGGAAACCCTAGTCTTATCCAAGGTCTTACATTAAGTCATAAAAGATAAACCAAAGTAGGTAAAAATATGAAAATGTTATTGTGAGGAATGCAAAGTCCTATCTAAGGTCTTTTACTAAAATTCATAATAAAAAGGAAAATAAAAATAAACTTGTAAAATGACAAAGGCATGATCAAAGAAAAATATTAATACTGGTGTTTCACATAAATTTTGCTTTATTTATTTATGAAGAAAGTTGTAAAAATTGAAACAAGGGTAAGGTTAGTAGAACTTGGATTTGGTTTTCACTCTGTGATCTATATGGTTATAGATACTCCTTTTGGCTTGGGAGGAATGATATGCATATAAGAAAACACTAAAGAGATAGTTGATTAGGTAGATAGTGGGGTGGATTACCTAGCAAGCTAGATCTAAGAAGCACAAACTTATTTGGAGGCTGTCAATCCATACTTTTAAACAATCAAGTTCTAAAAATGAAAGGTAAATTACTTACATGAATAATATAAATTACTAAAATCAAATACAAGAAGTGCTTGATAAATGAATAGGTGAATTTGACTAATTATAGTAATAAATAGATTGACATTAGTGATAAATGATTCAAGAATGATTCAAAAAATAAGGTGATGCTCTATGATTAGGCAAGGAGGCAAAAATTGGAATTTTGTTGAGTCTGATGGGTGAAAATAAATTGCTATTTATTTGTCACACATTGATGATTGATGGTTAGGCTGACCATCAATGGTTAGGAAAAACCATCAGCGATCAAGGTGACTGTCAATGGTTATTGTGGGTTCTGGGTTGGTTCAAGAAATTGGGTTGATAGGGATGTAGAATATATTCTAGAAAGTGGGCTTGGGCCAGAGGTTGTTATGAGAGGAACAAAAAGGAACAAATTATTAAAAAATAGATACTTAACTTTGTTATTTGTTGTTGAGGTGGGTGGTTGAGAAATCTATTGATGGAACCTGAAGTAGTTATGGTAGAGTAATGCTAATTGGTTATTGATCGATGATTAGTGGTACTTCAGATATTTGTCACACTCATTATTGGTTCACTAAAAGAAGACCTAAAAAATAAGTTTTGATATAAGAAGCTTTGATAATTATTTGTGGTCACTCTAATGATCTAATGGCTCTAATTTTAGATCCCTTTCACCTCCTCCTCTCTTTTTATAGAAGGAAAGGAGAGGTGAAATAATTAGTTCAACAAATAGTTTAATTTTAGCATCAACATGCATTTATCCCACACATGAAATAGACAACTAAAAATAAAAATCAAGTTGTATTTGGGCTATAGTTTAACTATTCAGGTAGCTAAAACTTGACTATTGATGATCAAGCCTAACCATCTATGGTTAGGGTGACCATCAGCAGTTGATGGGTTAAAGGTTAAGTTGGTCTAAGGTTAGCTAGGGTGAGTTAGGTTTGGTAGTTAAAAGGCTATCAAGTGGTCTTGAGGGTGGCTAAGGGTGGTTTAGGGATTATTTCAAAATTTAGAACCATTATGTGTGGTTTTAGTGCCTATATTTTACCTCTTTTTGTTATGTAGTTTATATCAGTAAGATGCAAAACAAAAATAGATTATGGGTCAATGGTTCAGTTGCCCTGAGTATGGGAGGAGGTGTTCCCTTATAACACAAGAATTAATAAGGTGAAATAGAATTAGGTGTAGATTTGATAAGTGGGTAGGTTGGTGACAAAGTTGGTGATAGGTTGGGTACTAAAGTACAAACATGCACATAAAGTATGATTAAGTGTGATAGTCAAGATCACACATTGACTAGTTTGTTATAATTGGTCAAAATAAGGTTAACACTAGAAGGATAAGTGATAAGTAGACCACATGACCATATTTAGGCATGGCAGTTGGGTTACACTTGTAAACACAAGTCTCTTAGATAAGGTTAGTGTAATCACATGTATTCAAGATAGGAAGTGATCTTGGGAAGACAAAATTGGTTAGTTTTGTGTAAGGTAGTGTAAGTTCAAAATGTTCAACTTGGAAATTTAGTTGGTGTGGTCAAAATGACCAAAACAAGGTTATTGAAAAACATGTGGAAGTTGGGATAGAATAACCCATTATGAGGTAATGTGGTTGGTTGTTAGATTGGTAGAGATGGTAGTTTCCAATGGTTGGCACTTGGATTGGTTATGGTGATGAAAGTTAACTTGGCAAGTGGTAGGTGGGATAGTAAATCCTCAAATTGGTTAACTATCAATGATCAAGGTCGACCATCAGTGGTCACCCTAACTATCAATGGTCACATGTCAACATTAAAAGGGAAAAGACAAAAGAGCCATTGATGTTTTAATTTTACCATTTGAGGTTTTGACCTTTGACAAATGGTGATGGCTTTTACGATTTGTGAGTGAATGGTGAGTGGTCACTATTGTTGACTAAGAAATTATCTAGTTGACCATTGAATGCTGAGATTGGTGGTTAGGTCTTTGATTGAGGGTGATAACCAACTAGGATGTAATGAGGATGATGGAGAGTGTGGGGCCAAGTGGTAGTGGTAGTTCCCAGGGTGCCTCTTTGATGGTAGTTGAGGAATGAGGTAGGGTTTTGTCATTGAATTGATAGTTTAGTTTTAAATTGGAAAATGAATGTTTTATTTGAATTTGTTTATGGTTGAGGGTAGGTGTTGACCTAGGGTTAAGTTAAGGGTTTGTTAGTTTGAAAATGCTAGAGGGATAGTAGTTAGGAAGAGGTACACTCTAGAGAGGTTTGAGGTAATTTTAGAATGATTTGGTGGGAAGATTGATGAGATAGGGTTTGGGTTGATCATAGACAGTCACTACATAATGATCATCAATAGTTATTACCAGCCTTCACTAATCATTATTGATCATCAATGATTGATAAGTGACTATAGATAGGTAATTTTATGGTGACCATCGATGGTTGGTCTCCTAACCATCAATAATCAATGATAGAAATAGTTGATTGTTAGTGGTCGATAAAATAGAGATGTTTTTTAAAAAGTTGTGGGAATGGTCAAGGTTGATAGGTAATAGGTAATAGTTGAGGTTAAGGGGTGTAAGGTGAGGTTAAGGGGTTAGGTTAATTGGTGAAGTAATGGTAGGATGTTTTAATGATTTTATTTTTTAGGTGTGATTAAGTAAGGAATAGGTGAATTAGGTGAGTAGGTATAGGGTAGATTAGACTTAAAGGTGAAGGGTACAATTCTAAAGATAAGCTATAGGTATAGGTCATATTAGGAAAATTTTATGAGTTGAATAGATTAGAATAAGAATTAGGTGTACTAGGTAGAGTTATAGGAAAAATATGTTAGTGAACTAAGGTTTTTGCTATCAAAACATAGAGGCACGAGAGAAAATATAGATGAGGGACAAAGTACCTTAGATACTAGATGAGATTCAATGAGGGATGACTGATGTTGATTGGGAGCATATAGAGGAGGTGAACCTTGGAAGCATGAGGTAATAATAACACATACCTTGAGATGTGATGATGTTAGTGGTAATCATCAAGAGATGGGACCCTACCACTAACACCATCTTAATTCCTATAGGTGAGTTAATTATTTTACTTGAAGACATCCATAAGATCATGCAATTACCCATATGAGGTGAGATGATCTACTATATTGAGAGTGATGAGAGATATGGGAAGATAAAGATTTTATATGGGGAGGACCTCAATTTTTTGAGGTGGAACTATAGAGGATTCCACTACATGCCACTATATCAGAGGGATAGGGATGTAAGGTGGCTATTTACTATGATGATGATAGTGGTCACTTGTTATACATTACCAAATTTTAGTAGCAAGAGATTCCCTCATTATTGGGGGTACTCATTGAGATGTGGTTGGGTTGCATAGTGTTCATGTGGGAATCTATAATATTAGTTCATATTTATCGAGAGCTATGGGGTTTTGGCACCCATAGGAGATATGGGATTAGTTTCATTTTTTTCTCTATTACTGGGCCTACAAGAACATCTGGGTTATAAGACCTATGGGGCTACCATGGGAGGGTTTCATGAAGATGGATTTTATATTTGGATATATGAGGTGGAGAGGTGATTATGCCTTCTCAAGACCTAGAGGAGGGTTATATGACATAGACTGGTATAGGGACCAACTAGATGCCTTGGTCATGGGAGATGTGATTTAGAGATCATATGTTAGGTTTTTACGATGGGCACACTATATAAGACACATCCTATCACTTTAAAGTTATAGATGTATCTATGGTAGGTGAGACCATGAGATATAGCTCATTCCATTTGATAGGGTACAAAGATAGTTTGGCCTTGTGTAGGATATACCTAGGGTGTTCTCAAGGTATAGGAGGAAAGATGTAGAGTTTCCACTGCCTACCCCATAACTAGTAATGAGTTCATTAATCATGAGGAGTTTCTTATAAAGATATGTATGGATGATGTAGGTGTGATAAATGGCTATCCTACATGGTACTAGACACACTATGTTATGGTTAATTTTGGTGGTGATGATGGAGGTTGATAGGACCTAGATGTTGATGTAGGGGGAGATGGTCAGTAGGCTTAAATGTAGGGGGTTTACCTAGATGTATAGGCAATGATCACTGAGTGGGACTAGGCATAAGTAGATCTAACCATTGCTCAAGCATCACTAGAAGTAATATAGGCATCCTTGGTAGTAACATAGGGTTAGGTGGCCACTTTCATAATGGAAAGAGATAAGGCTAGAGCTCAACTATCCATGGTGATACAAGAGAGTGATTCTCTCTAGTAGGTAGGAGGAGTACCAATAATTGTGGGACTAGTAGGGACTTGATGTAGAGATATGTAGTGACTCTGGAGGAGCTATGGTATTATGAGGCCTTGGTCTTTAGGTGCTATTTAGATAATCCCTAATGGGGTGAGTATAGATCCAGGATTATAGGAGGTGCTAGTATGGTGACACTAGGTTAGTGGGCCGTATCTATAAGAGGATAGGCTAGTGCAGGAGAATAGGATCTAGGAGGTAGTGGTGCCCCAAGATCATAGATTGATTATGAGACATTATATTTGTGATGTATTTTATGATTTTGATACTAGCCTATGAGCTAATGTGGCTATATGTATACATATTTTGAGAGATATGCATAGTATTATATGTATAATTATTTTGATGTATATAGATATGATCATTGTTCATGGTTTGTGGTTCATGATTATGATGTTTATGTTGCTTATTTATGATTTTATATGATTATGTTCATGATGGTTTATGTGGACTCACCTAGCTAGACATGTGATGGTATGGCTCTTTAATTTATGTTCATGATGATTAGGGATAGATGTTTTTTATGTGATTATGATATGACGGTTAATGTGGATTTACCTAGCTAGGCATGCGATGTGATGGCTATATATTTGATGGATGTTTTTTATGATATGATGATGCTTATGATGTTTTGTGATTATTTTTATGGTTCTATATTATGGATCATATATGGATGTGATAAATGATAGGATGATGATGATCTTATGATGATGTTTATGATATGGTTATGTGATGATGATGTTTGTTGTTGATGATGATCATTTAATTTATGTTTAAGATGATCATGCTTATGATATTGATATGATTATGGTTATGGCTATTGGTTATGTGTGGGTGAACATGGTTATGATGTGATTGTTTTTATGGTTTATGGATGACTATGATGATAGTGATGATTATTTTCATGTTTAATTTTAATGAATATATGCTTCTTCATTTAGATTTAGACATGTGATGGATAATATGTGTGAATTACTCATTTATTTTTTATGTATGATTGGATTTTAGGAGATGTGATAGATGGATTGCTGGATGTAATTGACCATTAGATGATGTTTGATGTAGGATATTTTTAATTGATTAAAATGTTGGTATAGTTAAAAACATTTAAACCAATTTGGTAAAAACACATGGTCAAATGCATTTATTTTGATGAAGGTATCAAAACACATAGAGTAGGTTGGATAATGAAGGTAAATGTGGGGAAATAAAGATAAGATAATCAAAATACAAACATATTAATGATAATATCAACCAGTATAAGAGAATAAGAATAAGGTACATGCTTCTTCTTTGGCAAGGATTAAAGCAAGATGAATTTGGATTGGCTTATGAACACAAGTCCTTAGAATGCTTTGCATTAGTGTTTGTTAGCTAGTTAAAAAGGTGTCTTGATCACATAATGTCAAATAAGCTCAAAATATCTTACTTATAGTGTATAAATGGGAGATGGATGAAGGTGGAACCTTCTTGCAAGACTAGCATGCCTCTTTTAGAGGTTACCAAAGAGTCAGTATAAATAATTCCATGTCATATAACATGTAGATTGATCAATGTGGGAAGTCTAATTATTAAAATTGATTGTGGCTTCCAAAATATATTTTTACTTTCAAATTATGATAATGGGTCTTTTGATTATTTGTTATTTTTTGAAGAGGTTGGGGAAGCTGATCGATGCGAGAAGCTTCTAAGAAATTGCTATTTTTTTTAACAAATGCTTTACTTATCCATCCTTCAAGGGAGTGGTCTAAGTTTGTGTGCTTTTTTAAAGGTTATTGATATATATCCTTTAAGGGAGTAAATTATCTTATTTTTAGAAATTTTGATATGTTTTTGGTAGCTATCCTTTGAGGGAGTAGTCTACAAATGCTAGAGAGTGACCATATGTGTTCTTTTGATTTTTATTTGGATGTTTGATTTTGATGTCATGGAGTTGATTATATAGGATTAAAGGTTCACCTTTTATGAAGGAAAAACTAAAGCACAAGAAGGTTGATTAGGTGTAAAAGAGGTTTAAGTGACAATGACCATGGGAATCTATCTATAAAAGGGGTAGAAAGAACCATGAGAATCATGTCATGGGTAGGGCTATAGTACCCATTATTCAAGATTAGGTTATGATTGTGATAGATAATCACATGATTTAGTTGTAATAATTTGTCCCTAATATAAGGAGATGAATGTGGTATAAAAACAAGGGATGAGCTTAATTTATAAAAAAGGTGAGTTTGATCCTATTTTAACAAAAAGAAATGATGCAAATGCAAAGTATTGAGGGGCTCAGGTTCTAGGTTGCCTTTAAGAGAGGACAAACAATAATCTCTTGATTCATACTTGTGCATTATGATATAAGGTCCAAGCCATTTGAAAGAAAATTTTCCCTACTTGCTTTTCTCCATATTGGTGACATGTTGATTTTCCTTTAAGATGAGATCTCTAATATTGAATTATTGCACTTTAAGGTGTTTTTTATAAGCATGATTGATGTATTATTGATAAACATGAAGGTGAGTAAGAGTAGATAAATGATGCTCATCAGTTAGCTCAAGTTGGGCTAAATGTTTTTGACAATAATCACTCTCAGAGATGAGGTCTTAAAAGGATATGTGTAGAGATGGAATTTGGACTTTGAGAGGCAAAACCACCTCTACTCCAAAAACTAGATAGAAAGGGGTAACACCCATATGGGTTTGAATGCTAGTATGATAGGCCCATAAGGTGAAGGGGATGTATAAATTCCAATCCTAACCAGATGCATTAACCATTTTAGTTAGTCTATTATTGAGAGTTTTGTTAGAGGCTTAAGCCTATCCATTTTCTTGTGGATGATAGGCTAATGAGAAAATTAATTTGATATCAAACACATCACAAAGACCTTAGACTTGTTTGTTTTTGAAGGATTTACCATTGTCAATGATAATTTTATGAGGAACATCAAAATGATAGATAATGTGATGGTTGGTAAAGTTGAAAATCTTTTTAGCTTTGGTTGAGATGAAAGGAATAATCGATACACATTTGGTAATATATTTTGTCATAGTGATGATATAATGATGTCATTGTGAAGAATGGGGGTTAATTCCACCAATAAGGTCTAGACCCCATTATGAGAAGGGCCAAAATTATTTAGATACTTGAAGACTATGGCTAGGTGCATGATGTAAATTAGCATGTTATTGACATTTGACACACTTTTTCACATAATGAAAACAACCTTGGTTAAGGATGGGTGAATAATTACCAAGTAAAATGGTGAATTTAGCGATGGCTAGGCCACTAAAGTGGCCCCCATAGATCCCATCATGCATTTTCCTGATAGGATGAGAGGCTTTATGATGACATAAGAAATAAAAGAGGAGATCATCAAAGAATTTTTATAAAGAATTCCCCATAGTATGGTGTAATGTGAGGTGATTTAAATAAATTATCTTTGAGCATTCATAGAAAGGCCAAAAGAAATGATGGCAAGGTTGAGATAGTCGAAGGTCTGCTGATACCAAAAGTTAAGCTAGGTCTCCTCCACATTGAATATGGTGGGAGAATTTGATTTGACACAAGAGGTTTGGGTTAGTTGATGGATAATGATAGATATATTAAAGTCATAGGGTGTAAATGGGATCCAAGAAGTGAGGGAAGCCATCGTATTGGTAAACTTGTTCATAGATCATGGAGTAGTTTGGATATGGTAGTGTTCAAATGATGCCAAGAGTAAATTAAAAAGCTGTTTGTACTATTAAAAAACATCATTAATAATTTGATAAGAGCCATTAATTTGACTGACCATGAGTTTAGATTCATTGAAAATGTAGATCATTTTGACTCCCAAGGCTAACGCAATTTGGAGGCCTATCACTAGGGCTTTGTACTCATCCATATTATTGGTACATTCAAAATCTAGCTTGAAGGATAAAGGAAGAGGATCACTATGAAGGGGGATAAGGATTATTCTAGTTCCCCCACCATGTTGACACTTTGATCCATCAAATAACATGGTCACTTGATAGGTGAAGTTTGCCTGAGAGAGGGTTGTGATGGACTCATCTAGAAGCTCAAGAGGAGGAGGTTAGGTGTTTACTAATGGTGATTTGGCCAATTGGTCAATAATGAATTTCCATTTAATTAACTTTTGATAAATAAAATCAAGGTCAAAATCAACCAAAATCATGATCCATTAAGCCATACACTGGTTTTGGTATGGTTTGGAGTGCATATACTTGAGTGGGTCCATATTGGTTATGACATAGGTCTTATGGTTGAGAAGGTAATGGAAAACTTTAGTGGCCACAAAGACCAAGGTAAGGCAAAGTTTCTTGATATGGGTGTAATGAATCTCATATTCTACAAGTGTATGACTAATGTAGTAGATAGCTTACTTTTATGTTGTTCATCCTGATGAGCTAGCATTTCCCCTAAAGATTGGTCGGTGGTAGAGATATAAAAGTAAAAGGTTGATCTTCATTGGGAGAAATGAGGATGGGTGGAGATAAAAGGTAATTTTTAAGTGAATCAAAGTCCTTCTGATGGTTGTTATTCCATTTAAAAGATACATCCTTATTTAGAAGGTGATGAAAGGGTTAACATCTATCTAAGAGTTGAGAGATAAAGTGATGAATGGATTGGAGATTCTCCTGTAAGTTGTGGAGTTGCTTGAGGTGGGTAGGAGGAGGCATATTAAGGATTTTTTTGATTTTGGTAGGATTAACTTCAATGTCCTGAAGGGAGACTATAATACAAGGAGATTTCCTAACAAGACCTCAAAGATACACTTTTTGGGATTAAGGCAAACATGGTAATGGATGAGTCACTCAAAGATAATTTTAAGAACATCCAAATGATATTTATGACATTTTTATTTACCAAGAAGGTCATCAACATATTATTCTATATTTTTGTGAATAAGGTCATGGAAGATGTAAGTCATGGCACGTTGGTAGGTTGCATCTACATTCTTAAATACAAAATGCTTGAACCTATAGTATAAAATTCCCCATGGGGAGATAAAGGTATTTTTGTGTTGATATTCAAGGGTAATTAGGATTTGATTGTAACCTAAGAATCCATCTATAAGAGATAACATCTCATGACCAACTATAAGATCGACAATCTAGTCAATGTTGGCAAAGGAAATTTATCCTTTGGGCAAACAAGGTTAAGGTCACAAAAGTCCACATAAATGTGTAATACCCTTGTGGATTTGGTGATAAATTTGATATTTGAGATCCATTATGGATAGTTAATAGGTTGAATGAAATTGATGGATAAGAGACATTTAAGCTCTTCTTTGACAAGAAGGACTATGCAAGGGTGCATTCATAAAAAAAAAATCTTAACGGGCTTTGCCTCATGATTGGTAAATATTTTGTGGGTAGTGATGGAGGGATATATTCCTATCATGTCACTGTAAGACCAAGAAAATGTTATGTTATGGTCTTGGAAGGAGGGGAAGTCTTGAACCTCCTCAAAATTTAGTGATTGGAAAATTTTAACAATTTGTAGCTTATCCAGAGTACTTAGGTTAATATATATGGTGGATTCATTCAACATGGTTAAATTTTCAAGAGGAAGAGATCTATGGATAGAATAATCTTCTACACCTAGATAGGAAAGAATAGAATCATCATCCTGACACAGGATAATATTAATGGTAGGAGAGTCATCTCCTATCATCTCAGGATGGGTGAGAGGAATGGTTATTATTGCCTCATATTTTTGATAAGTCAAGGGTCTGAGGCTAATCATGTTGATGAAAAAAAAGAGTTAGGGGGGATGATGTCATAATCCTTAGCTATCGATGATGGAATGGATGGTGAGGATGGGATTTCCTCATCAATGATGGTAATGGGAGGTGGGCTAGTTTGATGTTTAGGAGGTGTGAAAATAAGGCCATGATTTTTGTGAGGATTTTATGTTTTTATTAGAATTATCTCATGTAATTCATGTTCATACTGACCTAGACCTAATCCCTTCCAAGCAAAAATATAAATATATGTCTTGGCTAACTCTGGTTTATCTAGGTATGAAAAAATATAGGTGAATGGTTGAGGTGAAAATGAGGTGGAAGAAGTGTCAAGAGATTTATCAAGTCCCCCATAGATGAAATTAGTTTGATAAGTTGAGGGCCCAAAATTAATAATGGTTCCAATATATGGCTCATAACTGGGTTGTTGGTCAAGATTCCCATACTCTTGAGGAGTAGGAAAAGTGTCTAGTGTGAAAAGGTGATACTCCCCTAATGAAAGACGTTGGAAGGTTGATTCCAAAGGGTCCATCATGGGGATTTGGGTGGAAGGGATAGATGAAGTGGTGGATTATTTGGTGGTATAAAAATATGGGGCTTTATCTTTTACTGGTGAAGGTTTGTTGGATGGGGGAAGGAGAATATCGTTGGGTTGGTACGTCATATTGCATGATGTAAAGGGACTTGGGTCAGATTGTATTGTAATAACTTGAACTTCATGTTTAAATTTGATGCCTCAATGTAGGGTGGATGATACACAAACCATGGAATAGATCCAAGGGCATCCCAGTAAATTTTTTTATTGGAACTCATCTTTTAATATGTATAAGAGCTCATGAAATGTATGAAGTCCTAAGTGAATGTGAAGGATAATAGTTCCTAAGGTTGTGGCCATGGTATCATTTAATGATCAAATTATCATTGAGCTTTTTGACATAATGTTCTTAGGTAATTTGAGTTGGTTGTATTCATGAGAGGAGATAATATTGATACTAGCTCCCCCATCAATCATAACCCTTTTGATATGGGTTTTATTGATGTATGTAGTAATGAAGAGGGGAGGATATGGATCATTTAGATGGATGGAAGGTATTTTTGAACCCTTAAAGGTAACAAGGTTGGAAATTTGGAGAGTTTTGCTAAAGGATGCTAGTGGTTGTGGGTCTTTTAGTTGGACCTATATGGATTGTAAAGTCTCTATCATCACTTGGTAGTGATGGGGTGAGGTAGTGATTAGTTCATATAAACTCATCTTCATTAGTGTTTGGTGAAGCTACTTCAAAAATACTCATCAAATTGATTCATATGGATTGTATTTAGAGGGACCCAAGATGGACACTTTGGGTTTGGTTGAAGGTAAAGGTGTTTGGTGTTGGCTAGGTGATTGGGTGGTAGAAGAGGGGTATGTCCATGGAATGGACACTTTTTCCTTTCTGTTATCCTTTGGTTGGGCTTGTGATCATGTGAACACATAGATGGTATGGATTAGGGGAGGAGTCAAGTTAGAGGATTTATTTGATTCATCCTCACTCTAAGGTGAGAGTGGGGGAATAAGTAGGCATTCGGTGCCCATTTTTATTTCTTGGATTAGTGGTGGGCTCATGGGAGGATCATTTAATAATAATTCATCCTTATGAGATAGCCAATGGATCAAGGCTTGGAGAGCCTTACAATTCTTTGTGTCATGCCTAGGTGTTTTATGATATGAGCACACTAGGTGGTCATTATACTAGGATGGTTTTGGACTAAGTGGGTTAAATGGTTTGATAGGTGGTAAGGTTAATCAATAAAATTGTAATAAACTTATAAAAATGGTTGAATAAGATTCAATCAAAGGTGGGAAAGGTATTGGGGTCTTGGTTTTGGTAGTTGGGTTGGGAAATCTTTTAGAAGTAGGCTTAGTGGTAGAGGTTTTGGGTAAAGGAGCATTCTTGGCCAATGGTTTTGGTTTTGGTAGAGAGGTTGATAGCTTGGGGTTAGAAGGTTTTGAGGTATGTGTTTGAGAGGTAAGCGGTTTGTTTATAAGAGATTGGGAGATAGGAGGTTTGGTTATGGGTGGTTTAGTGAAAATATGTGTGGATGAAAGTAGGAGTGATGGCATAACCAAAAGTGGTGGTTGGGTTTTTATTGGGATGGTTGGTTTCTTGATTAAGGTAGAGGGATGAGGTCCCAAAATAAATGGCAAGGAAGAGAGGGGAGGCAAATCTTTGGTTTTTGGGCTTTTAGGTGGTTTTACCTTCTTTGTTGACTTAGTTTGGGGTTTATTTGATAGGTTTAGTGGGATTAAATCCAAATTTACTAATGGGTGAGTAATGTTATGAGTAAGAAATATGCCAAGGTTCTTGGTGGGTTTGGTTAGAATGGTAGAAAGTGATTTGGTGACTTTAGGTGAGTTTGATTTTGATGGTGCTACTATAGTTTGGTGGGTATAGGTGTTTGGTGGTTGGGTTGTGATGATAGTGGAAAGGGTAGGTTGTTATGATAAATAAGGCTCCTGCTTGGTTATATAAGGGATCCTAAGCTATTTCCAAAAGGTGGCCTAATCTAGGTTAGGATCAGATATGAATTCTAAGTTTTTAACTAGTCCAGAGAAAGGTTTATAGATGGGTCTGAGTCCCCTAGTAGTGGATTCAAGGATATGTTGAGGGGTCAAGAGGGAGGAGTGGTTACCTCATCCTTTTCCTAATTACTAGGTTCCAATATCTAGGAAGGTAATTCCTCAGTGGGAAGTGTAGGCAAAGTAGTTTCTTCCTTAGGAGTGATCTCTAAAGTAAGAGTGGATTATTGTATGATTGAGAAAAATGGTAAAGTGGGAATGGTTTCCTCCTTTGATGTGCATAACAAAGAAGAGGTTGGTGAATCCAATACCTCAATAAGTGGAGTAAGGGAAGAGGTGATTTGGTTGATGGTATCCTCAATAGTAAGTTTACGAAGAACAATGTTGACAGTATGGGCCTCATGATTCTGAGAGGATTCTAATTTGTTTTTATTATTAGCAAAAGGAGGGTGGTTGGGAAAGGGTTGTCTAAAGATGTCAAGTGATTGGTTTAAGGGTAAATTAGGGTTATCCAACACAAGTTCCCCTTTATCAATGAGAGTTTGGATAATGTTATTAAAGTTATTACACCTACTAACATCATGTCTAATAACTCAGTGGAAGGCACATAATTTGTTCTCCTTATACCAACTAGGTACAAGACAAGAGGAATCAAATTTCTATGGAGTTTTTATCAGTGGGAGTTATATGATATTAGATTTTAAAAATTTCTCCAAGATTGAAGCATATTACTCCCCAAGTGGATTAAATTACTTTAGGTGTTGTAGTTTTGATTCTTAGTGTTTTGATTGGAGGAATTGGAAGAGTTAGGCTGGTTAACAATGGGTAGAGGAGTAGTTTTAAGGATAATTTCATTCATGGTTCCCTTATTTTTTCCCTTAATGTTGGTTTGATTTTTGGGTTTAAAGAAGGAATCCTCATTTGATTTGAAGGTAGAGTTCTTGTTTCTCAACTTTAGTTTTCCCTCATTGATGGATCTATTTTCTAATTTTTGTGCCATGGTAAAATCCTCATCAAAGGTCCTAAAGATCTAAACTCATAAGGTAGAATAGTTTTTTTTGATGCATGTTTGATCAAAAATTTTAATTAGCTTGAGTTGGGATAAGGAGAAAGAAAGTTGGTTTATCAAGCTCCTCCAATGAGCCACAAAATCAGTAATAGATTCATCATCAAATTGTCAGATAGAGTAAAGATCAGTGATGGAAACCTTCTTAGAGATCTTTATGGGAAAGTGATCTAAGAAAGTTTAAGCTAGCTGGGCGAAAGAAAAGAGAGAGTGCTTTGTTATATCATTGTACCAATCTAGTTCTATACCTGATAGAGACATGGGAAAGGTATGGAGGAGAGCATCATCATAGGAAATCATATAGCATTAATGCCTAAATACTCTTAGATGTTGTTGAGGGTCTTCCTTACTCTAAAATTTTGGAATTTCCCATTGAGGAGGATAAGGTTAAATGGGAATAGATGGATGAATTAGTTCACTGAAGATTTGGTCATTAGATAATAGGCTATGGGCACTAGAGATAGATGAATCCAAAGTAGTCATTTTGTCCATTAAAATTTTGACAAGGTTCATTTGTGGTTGTGCACTCCCATAGTTATAGGATAGATTATGTTGGGTTTGGGTAGATACATTATATAGATAGTTGGTGGGGGGTTGAGAGGATGACACATATTGGTATGTGGACATGGGTGGTTAGGATGATGACACATATGAATACATAAGGATAGGTGGTTGGGTGGAAGCTAGAGGTACATACCCTTATGGCTTAGGGATGTAGCTCAAGTTCTATACAATGGGCACCTATTGAGATATTAACATAGGTTGTGTAGGAGGTATGGTTGGATTAGTAGATAGAGGATAAGTGGTAACTTTGGTACTAATAGGTGGAAGGGTAAAAGGTATGGGAACCACCAAGCTCTAAAATGGAGTGGAGGTAGGTGGATTGGGAACAAGAGGAATGGTGGTGACACTAGTAGAGGGTATTCCTATGGTAAGGGAGGTATTAGTGCCCATGGGTTGGGTTTATCCTATAATAAGAGGGTTATTAGTTGGGGAAGAAGGTGATTGGGTGTTGCTTGGTTGAGTGGGTTGGTTTTACATGGTGGTAATGATGGGGTTATTAGTAGAGGAGGATGCCTGGGTGACTAAAGGTTGGGTGGAGATGGTGGAAATAAAAGTCTCACCCTTAAGGTGGGATGACATGCCATAGGGTGGTTTAATAAGAGGAAACAAAGCAGGGGTATGGTGAGATATGGTGTTATGGTAATGATGTAGGGTTATGGGTTTGTTATCTATAAATTTGGTGAAATCCATATCACCTTAGGAAACTTTTCAAGGGATGGTATAACTTATAGAAGGATGGGGAGAACTCTCTATATTTGAGATGTACTCCATGGATGAGGGAGAAGAGGAAGAGGATGATTATGAGGTGGGTCTTGGTTTTCTTGGTTTCTTAGTGATTTCCTAGTTATAACCATGAAAATAAGGGAAAGAAAAAGATACAAGAAATCTCAAAACTCAAACAAAGAGAAGACAATAAAAAGTCAAGTAAATGAAACACACACTAAAAAACATTAAATCCTAAGGTTCTTTTTAGTCTCTCTTATGGCTTATGCATTAAGCTTTAATAATTGTGTGAATCAACTTGGATTGTAGAGAAGGTAATATGAAATAATTCTATGGTTGGTTTTAGGTTGTGTTTAGGCTCTCAAAGGGGTCTATATTGGAAATCAGTACATGGCTTGATATTAGGGCCTACCCATTCACTTCACATACCATAGTGATAAGGGTGTCAGGTGTTTAGCTAAGATATATTGATTGTTAGAGATTATACTTAGCTAACGAACTGATTTAGTTCTACCCTTGATGATGAAATCTAAGTGGGATAGCTAATAAAAATGATTGCTAGGTAGTGAAATCCTAGCTAGGCCTTATGTCAATGTTTTTATTGTTGATTAAGTGTAAGTGGTTTGTTCTTGTGTGTGTGTGATGAGAGTGAAGCTATAATTAATTCACTTGATTAATTAAGCTATGTGAGATAAAATAGGCAAGAAAATAATGGATGTAATCAATTTTAAGGCCAAAATGTAATTTTAATTTTGTTGTATGAGTAGAAAATAAGAAGTACCTAGATGCAACTATGAACCCAAGAAAAGACTCAAGGGTCCCACCGAGTATGCCAAAATGTTTCATGTAAAATTTGATTTATTTCTTTAAGATTAAAGTTTTAAAACTTGAAATAAGGGTAAGGTTAGTATAACATGGATTTGGTTTGTTCTCTATGATCTAGATGGTTCTATTGGCTTGGGAGGAATGACATGTAGATAAGAAAACATTAAAGAGATGGTTGATTAGTTAGATAGTGGGGTGGATTGCCTAACAAGATATATCTAAGAAGCACAAGATTATTTGGAGGTTGTCAATCCACACTTTTAAATAATCAAATTTTAAAACTGAAAGGTAAATCACTTGCATGAATAGTAAAAACTACTGAAATCAAATACACGAAGTGCTTGATAAATGAATAGGTGAATTTTATTGATTATAGCAATAAATAGATTGACATTAGTGTTAAATGGTTCAAGTATGATTTATAAAATAGGGTGATGATCTATGTTGAGGTAAGGAGGTAGAAAGTGGAATTTGGTTGAGGTATAATGGGTGAAAATAACTTGTTGTTTATTTGTCACATAGTGATTACCATCAATTAAGGTGGCCATCAGCAGTTAGGGTGACTTAAGATAGACTATCAGTAATCAAGGTGACCATCGATAGTTACTGTGGGTTCTAGGTTAGTTCAAGAAATTGGGTTGATAAAGATGCATAATAGATTATGGAAGGTGGGCTTGGGTCAGAGGTTGGTTATGAGAGGAATAAAAAGGAACTAAATAAATAAAAAATAGATACTTAGCTTTGTTATTTGTTATTGAGGTGGGTGGCTAAAAAATATATTGGTGGAACCTAGAGTAATTATGGAAGAGTAATGGTACTTAGTTATTGACCGATGAGTAGAGGTACTTTGGATCTCTATCGCACTATTGTTGATTCACTAAAAGAAGCCCTATAAAAGAATTTTGATACAAAAATCTCTAATAATTACTGGTGGTCACTCTGATGATTTAATGGCTCTAATTTTGGATCCCTTTCACCTCTTCCTCCTCTCTTTTATATAAAGAAAGGAGAGGTGAAATAAATATTTCAACAAAAGGTTAAACAAGTAGTTTATTTTTAGTGTCAACATGCATTGATCCCACACATGAAATAAATAGCTAAAAATAAAAAGCAACATATAGTTAGGTTATATTTTAAATATTTAGGTAGTTAAAACTTGACCATCGATAGTTGAGCCTAATCATCAGTGGTTAGGGTGACTTTTGGTGATCAATGGGTCAAAGGTTAAGTTGGTCCAAAGTTAGCTAGGGTGAGTTAGGTTTGGTAGTTAAAAGGCTATCAAGTAGTCCCAAGGGGGACTAAGGGTAGTTTAGGGGTTAGTTCAACATCTAGAACCATCATGTGTGGGTTTTTAGTGTCTAAAACTAGTCTAATAAATAATATATATTCATGAGGATGATTGGGTCCTATCCACGATCTTACAATGTAACTCATGAATTAAAGAAAGTAATACAAATAAATAAAATGACCAATAATAAGAACTAAGGCTACTAATAATAATGTGATGTTGTATGTTGGATATATTTTTAGGAAATTTGTAAGAAATATAGTATGTATAATAAATAAATGAAAGTATCAAATAAAGTAAATATCTAAGAAAAAAATTTCTGTACGAACTAAACATTAATGGGTTCTTTGAGAATATGTCCTTCATTATTTTGTAATCTATAGGTACTAGGACCAAGGATGTCTTTTAATAAGTAAGGACCCCACCTTTTTTGGACATACTTTCCTTATTTATCATATGTATAATCTATTTTGAGGAGTATATCACCAACATTGAAAGTTTAGACTTTGACCTTTTTATTATGTTGTTTAGCAATGTAAACTTTGTATTAGCGATTATGTTGTAAAGTGGCCATCCATTTATCATCTAATAAATATAAATCATGGAAACATGACTCACACAATTATTCATCATGAATTAAACCATGAAGATAAATACACAAAGATGGGAGCTTAGATTCTAAAGGTAAAACTAATCCAAACCCATATATTAATGAAAATGGTGTTGCCCTAGTTGCCGTGTGTATGCTAGTGTGATAAGCCCAAAGTGTAAAATAAGTATGGGTATGTCAATCAATTTGAGATTATCTGATAGTCTTTTATAATATATTTTTATAAAATTTATTAGTGGCTTCTTCTTTACCATTGTATTGAGGATGATAAGGATTTGAAAATTTATGTAATTTAAAATTTTGCACATAGTTGTTTCATATATTTGGTTTTTAAGTTGCCACCATTGTTAAAAATGATGGTTTGAGGAAATAAAAAATGACCTATTATTTTGTCGATAATAAACTTAGAAATGGTAATACTAGTAATATTAATAAGATGCATGGATTCTACCCATTTGGTAAAATATTTAGTGGCAGTGATAATGAATACATAGCCATCTTGTGATCTAGGTAATTTTCAAATGAGATTTAATCCCCACATAGAGAATGGGTAAAGACTCCATAGTTTGGACTTCGGTCATAAGAGAGTGGATAAGATCATCATGTAGTGGATAGGGATTACACTTTTAATCAAAATTAATGGCATATTTTTTAAGAGTAGGCCAAAAGTAACCCATGCATAAGAATTTTTAGGCTATAGCGTGATCACTACAATGACCACCAAAAATCCCCCATGTGATTTTTATAGGAAAGAAGGAACTTTTTATGGCATTACAAAATGTAGTAGGGTTCTTTATACAATATTATAGTAGAGTGGTTTATATTGAAGTACATATTTGAATGCTTGTTTATAGATTTGAGTCTTTTCATGAGAATCTAAGTTTGGAGGGTAAGTTTGATGTTTGATGAATTTAATTAAATTTTTGTACCATGCTCTTTGTCAAATAGTAATAGTCTCAATGTGACAAATCAAAGAATCATTTTTATTTTATAAATAAGAAGGTGATTTCCTTATTTGAATAAGAAATTAAGGATCATTAAGTACTTGGTAAGGGTGAAATAGAGAAGATAATGAAGCAAGAAAACTACTATGGCATTTTGATCTCATGAGATTGGTTTGATGGTAAAAGAGGCAAATTATTTGGCAAGCATAGTGGTGATTTGAGGATATGTGATTAATTTTTAAATTTTGCATTGATAGTCTCCACTAACTTGTCAACATATAAGTTGTGATTCACCTAAAGTGTGTAAATATGGGATGTCTAAATCAATTGGGGCTTACATTCCTAGTATTAGAGATTCATATTTAGCCATATTATTGGTGACATCAAAAGTTAATCAAAAGTTTAAAGGTATGATTTTGCCTTATGGGTTGGTTAACACACAGCCTACCCCATCTCCTTAAAGGCATTTTGCACCATCAAAGTAAAGTGTCTAAGTATCTTCATGTAAATCAATTATAATTTCCAATAATTCTTCAATTACTTATATAGATTTGATAGTAGATGGAGTAAGGGAAATTTATTCTTAGTTATTTTCTTAAAGATCAGTAGTTAAATTATGAAAATAATCTTTGAGAGAAATTTCTTGGTTAAGACCTTAGATATAAATATTTTCTTCATTAGGGAGAGTATATTGAAGGTGGTTTATAGCTAGCAGGAAAGCCAATGTGAGTTGGTCTACAATGACTTGCCCTTTGACATATTTTTGTGTAATAATTTGGAGGTTAAATTTAATCAATAAGACCAACCATTTTTTGATTTTATCTCTAGTTAAGAAATATTTGGATAAAAAATGATGAAGTGGATCAGAATGAACGACATAAGTAGTTTGGTAAACCATGTAATGATAGAGATTTTCAACTATGAAATAAATAGTGAGGCAATCATTTTTTACTTTTGTATAATTTTTTCATAATCAATTAATCCTGAAATGATATAGTTGATATCATATTCTCTACCAGTAACACCTTTTTGGGAAAGCATTACCCCAACTGATATTGGGGTAGAGGATGTATATAGAATTATTGGATAATAATTTTAAGGTGGATGAAGAGTGGGAGGATGAATTAAATGTTGTTTAATATTATCAAATTATTTTTGATAGGAATCCATCCATTTTAAAGCATTACTATTTTTTAAGAAGGGAATTAACAAAGTACATATGGTAAGCCATTTCTGAAACAAAATGGTGAATTGCCCAAAGTTTCCCAAGGTATGTTTGTATGTCAAATATGGAATGAGGAATAAACATGTTGATGATATATTTTATTTTAGTTGGATCAACATAAATACCCCATAGGGAAACTAGAAATCTTAAAAGTTTACCAAATATAACCTAGAATACACATTTAAAGGGATTAAATCTAAATCTATATTTAATGAGTCAATAAAAAATTAGCCATTATATTAACCATAAAATACTAAATAATAACCATAAAATACTATATCATTTTACAATATACTAAACCTATTTGCTTCAGGTGTGATGATATCTTATGCAGCTAATATAAATATGTTTTTGGTAATGTCTTCTTTTAGTTCTTGTAGTGCCCAATAGTTCTTCTCATCGTGGTTGTGGGCTTTGCATAAGTTATAGTAAAAACTATGTGGGTTACTTATATAATATTGTAGTAGATGACATTGATATTTTTCATGTTCTACTATGTGACAAATATCACAAAACTCATTTTTTAATCTTGGCACTCATTCCTATGGTGCCCTTCTTTATCACACTCCATACACCAAAGATTTGATTGAGGTCTCTATGCTACTTATTGTTATTATTCCAATTTTTTTATGAGGAGTTATAAGGTGTTCTCTATGTGCAAACTAAGAGCCACAACTCCCCCATGATATTTAATCTGCTTTACTTAGATTGTAATTATTCTAGCTTCTACTTTACTATCAAACTGGGTTTACACAATAACAAACCTTATCCTTGGTCACAGTCCCTCTATGAACCAATAAGCCTTGTCCTTGTCTACCATAAAAAACTCAAATTTTTTCATTACATATAAAAATCTAAAATCATATTAAAAAATAATCTCTTTGGCTCCTTGCCTTATTTCCTTGAGATCTTGTATGGTCTAACTAGAGCATTTGTGGACTTTAAATTCCATGATTAACATTTTTTTGACTTTATATAATGTATCTTGGTCAACACATTTATGGAATATAAATTATAATTCTCTATTAGCCAACACTCCAATCACATCACACTTCATCACTACTTCATCGATGATTCCTTTAGCTTTCCATCTCATAGTGCAGGTGGGTAGGTACTTCTCTAGGTTTGCAAACCCATCATAAGGAGATAGGTGGGTCAGTGCTCCTAATTGGGTTACCATAGTGGGGTTTCCTAAAAAAATAATAGTTTATTTTGTTATAACTAACATTATGGATGGTTATAGTTTTAGGGAATTCTATGTAATTTGGGGTTTCTCCTAATCTAGTGGTGGTGGTGATGTCTCGATTGGTTCTATAGATGTGGTAGTTATAGATATATCTCTATCATCTCCTACTTAATCTAATATTTGAAGTTGTGTAATGAAATCCTTAGCATGTGAAATAATTAGAGGATATGTATATGTAGAAAGTAATGTTGTTATGTATTTCTTCTATTGGTCTGAGAAACTCTATGCAACTTCATGATATGTAGCCTTTTATATTTATAGGGTTTTTTTGTTAACTTATTATGGAATTGGTCCTTTCCAAGTTTCATCATCTATTTTTTAATAGTAATTAATGTGATTTTTAAAAGAATGTGCTTAGGGGATGTGTGCTCCCTTAGGAAATGATCCTAACCTCCAAAGATTTATCTCTTGAAACTTGAACTTATACTATGTCTGTGACTATAAGGTAATCCTTGATTTTATTTTTGGAATAGCCTTCCTAGAAATTATGAACTTTCACCTATATATTTTACTTATATACTACTAACTTATTATTTTATCCATGATAAATCCTCATCACTTTCTCATACTCTATCTTTACTTTTCTTGGGCCCCTTACTCTATCTCTCTTCACCACACACTTTTACTTATCATCCCCTTTCATCCAAATCATCAATAATACTAATAATACTCCTCCTCCTATTTGTAGATTCCTAAAATTCACTCTATTCATTCCATTTATTTTGTTTTTACAACTCTCTTTCTAGTCCTTTTCCTCTAGATTATCCATGCTAGACTCAAGTTCAAGCTCTATATTTTCATATTTAAATCATTTTTCCTTATCTCACACACACCCCCATGATGCTTGAAGTGACTACTCCATATGGAAAAGAATAGGCACCATTGCTTTATCCATATCAAACATCTTAATGAGACTAGGAAGTTGTAAGAATTTTTGTCTTATCCCTATCATAAATAGATCTTTTACCACTTCAAATGCTATGTAGCCTTGTATTATAAAATATATGATATACACATCAATTTTTTAATCCAACCAATGATCTATTGCATGGGTCTATCTAATGTCTAAGGCTTGAATCTATTTAATTTTCTCCTTAGACCATATAATGTCAACAGTTTCATGAGATATAAAATAATGATGTTCTAGATGAGCCAAATAGTCAGCTAACACTCCAAGTAATTTTCACCAAAATATCTCAAATTTCTCTATAAATATGTTCCTACACAATCTATTATTTAAAGCACCCTATTTGCTGAACTTCCTTCTTCATAAACTTGGTTATTTACTGATCTACCCAGTGTTCCATGTCTCTTTGACTAGGCAACCGTCTTAGCACATCCTCAATAGTGAGTTCCATGCTCACCATACCATTATTAGAAGAGGTTCCTGGGTACACCAAAACATGATAATTATAGGGATAACTCCTATGATTTAAGGAAGAGCTTATGGGAAAGGAAAATCAGTACTCAAAATTCATATTCTATCTTAGGAATGTAGAGGTCTATACAATATTAGTAATCCTATGACTATATATGATGATAGATATTTAATGGTAAAACTCAAATATGATGACATAGTTGTCAAAATTTTAGAGAAAATATCTTTTGTTATTAATTAATATAATAAGAGTTAAAATAGATGAAATTAATTTGTAATGGTCACAACTAAAGATTATCAATACATGAGGTTATTATGAAATATCACCCAACTTCACAATGGGATGATAATATCAATTAGAAGACAAAACACATTTCATAAGAGATAGTCTTGTAACACATATCATTACCTAGAAGATATATCTCACATAAGAAGCACAAAGCTATTATATTAACCATCAAATACTAAATCAACTTACAATATTCATATCATGAAAACGTCATTACACTTTCATTCCATATATCCTAGGATTTAATCAAAAGGCCCAAATATAATATTATCAAGCACTAACACTATTTAATCCATTCTAATATAAATCGAAGGAATATGTAATCATGAAAACTATATTGTTATAACCATGAAGTCTATACTTGACATCCAGGTATGTCAACCTATATTATATTGATAAATATTCCATGTACCTAATCCCATATAAAAATATAATAACTTTGTAGGATAACTACTAAGTTGTAGTTTGGATTTCTCACCCACAATATCCATAATAATGAACTACAAACAAAATGGAAAATTTACCCAAAAATGTCAGGGCACCTGTTTGTGGACTTGCACTATATACACCACTTGCTAAAAATAAAAACTCTTTTTCTTCTTCCCTCTCATATAAATCACCAACAATGTCTATGAGCATAGTTTGGTAGACCTATTATTCATTAGTTTGAAAGTTTTACCATTACATTCTGTATCAATCTAAGGTACATGTGGGTCATTCAACCATGTCTTTTGGTTGTGAGTCTTCCTTCATGGGGGAGAAGGTGAGTGATATCTCATATAATATTTGTGTTTTATTCAATATAATGGAGCAAACATTTTCAAGGAAGTCTATGTGGTGTCCACCAAAATGGGAACATCAAGAGGAATTATCTACAAAGGGGTCTCTTTGCATGTGGCTAGATTTTTTTACTAAGCACTTTTGTCTGGGTCATATGCATATCTATGAAGAAGGGAAAATTCATAAATGGAGCATTTGGAAGCTCATGAATGTGAACATAATCCCTTGTGTAGGCTTCACCACCACCACATGTTGGCCAAAAAATTGCATCATGGGTAGTGGGATTCTTAGGTTACTGAGCACCAATTCCATGAGTTCATCACACCATGTGTTGAATATATATTTATGTGTAAAGTATCCACTTTCACTATGTTTCTAGATAAGGTTATGGAATGTAAGGTCTGATTAGTAATCTAAATTTGGGTTTAAAACACCTTTGGGAGACTTATACTATGTAAATATAATTAATAACACCAAAAATTGATATTAAAAAAATTGTTTTATAGATGCAATGATTTTTGTAATATTTATTTTTAGCTTAGCCACTAGAAATTTTGGCCAATTGAATTATTATCCTATAGGATCATGTGATGCATACTATCAATGACCCCTTTGGTGGCCTTTTTCATGGATTTGGTGGTTTGACAAAAATGTGTAGCAATACACTCTGTTAAATGCGAATGGATTCATCTTGGATATCATCCAAAGGAATGCCATGATTTCTATGGGTATAGGCCTCCTTAATTTATAGTGGAATTAGAGGGGCATTGTATTTTTAAGGAACTAGATATCATCCACATACTACCATACCTATGTCCCATGCCATTGTAACCTCATTCACATATATAGTAATGTTCATAGATATATAGATTTTCCCATCGTTATACCTTCCAAATAGAAGTTCCATGATTTTAATGAGTTGAAAAAATGTAGGAAGCCTAATTAAGTGATCCACATTAGTGTTGTGGAACCTATGTAGTGGTGTAATTGACAAATGTTATGCCTCTAGGGATACTTTAGGAAAAAAAATCTTTTTTTGACGTGTTTGAGAGAAGGATATGCCTCATGATCTAAATTTTTTTCCTAGTGTATGTTTGCACCAACCCTAATGTCTTCTAATTGTGTAGTATAAATAATTTTTATGAATTAAGGTTGTGAAATAGTATTCATCATGAATATCTTTATGCTAAGGTGAAAATAGTTGGAATACATGAGTATAGAGTGGTGTGAGAAACTTGGAAGGAGGCTCACCAATTTTATTGAAAAAAGTTAAGTATGAAATAAAAATTTAACGAACAACATGGGATATATATAGTGTTGTCACATTCAAAGTGTTATTCTTGAGATTTAAATGCACCAAATTGTCTCATAATCTTCTTTTTTTAAAAAAATTAGTAACCAAATATTTGAATTGATTAGATGACACACTTTTAGCCAATGTGGCATCTTTTTATGGTTGTTAGGTAGAGTGATGTGACCCACTAAATATATGAATTGATTATTCCCTTTTTTTATTGTGGATCATGATAATATTTGGAGTCTATGCTACATATCTCACATGCATGGGTATTAACACCCATCTCTTAGCTGTTAGTCATCATCAAGATTTCTATCATACATAGCTTCCCTAGACTTAATTATCTTTCTTTGCCACCCATTTTAATCTTGGTATAGATGTTCTCCTCTCAATTATGCATAATGCCTCATACTTGAGGGTTATTAGAGCCAATTTATTTACATGGAAATTTGAACTTATACACATAACATAACAAAAACCAAATCCAATCCACACAACATAAAAAAATGAATCCTACACTAAAATGGTGTGAATGAGTACACGTGCCTTCTTAGGTAAATAACTTAGTGGCAATAGGGTTTGAGCCTACTGCCATTCACCTTTATAGGAAAAATGGTACCTTTTAAATACTGTAGCATAACTATTACTAGCTATAGAAATGCATGAATAATATACAGTCCCTTCCAATAGATGTTCAATTTTATTGGAAAAGCTCAAAACTAATTATCATACAATAGGATAGGCTAATCTATCTAAAATTATTTATTTCATAGATTCTTATCATGCCAAAATTTCTATCTATGCTTATTTACCTCTTGCATCTAGGCTACTCTATGATGGTGTTCATCCATTCTATTTATGTCTAATATTCTACTCCCTAAATATTCAAGGTCTCCAATACACATAATGATTATGATCCATATGCTAGGTATAACATACTCTAAATTTATTACTACTTAGAGACCATATACTAGTTGAAATAGGGTAAACCCTAAGACATGTTTTTAATTCATGTAATATGCACATAATATGGAAGGAAGTATATCCTCCCAATCATTGTGTTGAATATCATAGACTTTTACAAGCATCTTACCTAAGACTTTATTTTTAGCCACTGCTTGACCATTCACCTAAGGTTGATAGGTTGTAATTTTATGATGAAATATGAGGAATTCATTAGTAAGTGTTTCTATGGTTTTATTTAGAAAATGTGTACCTATATCACTTATCATCTTTATAAGACACCCAAATCTAGTGATTATGTTCTCATATAATAACTTTGTTGTGTCCTTTGCACTATAGCTAGTTGTTGCAATAACTTCGACCCACTTGGTAAAAAAGTTGGTTCTAGTGATTATATAGTGTGTATGATTGCATTCATTGGGTATATTGATAGGTTTAATAAAATAAATCCCCCATTATTGAAATGGCTATTGTGTAATCATTCAATGGAGTGGCATTTCATCTTAATAGTTTGGCTTTTCCATCCTTTGATAGATATCACACTATTGTATGACTCAACGCACATCCTAATATAAATAAGTCCACCATAGGCCACTTTGTAATTTTTTTATTACTATATCATCCCCATTGAAGTGACCTCTAGTGACACCTTTATGTGATTCTTCAATTACTTGAGGTCATTCATGCTAAAGTGCAACTCTATACAATAATATCCTTACCTAGATAGTACAAAAATCCTTAGATGATACTAAAAGGAAGGGCTTTAGTAATCAACTAATTCTTTTCTCACTCTATGTAGTGTTCTAGAAATGACCCCTTATTCTAGAAACTATGATATCTCTTATAATTTTTCAAGAATTAAAAACACCCAAAATAAATGTGCATCAGGTGATTCATCATGAATTTCCTCTAGCTTTTCATCATTTTTGATCCAACTCAAATGGGCTGATCCAATACTCTCTTGACTAGGTTTGACATTAATATGAAACTAAAACTCCTAAAAAATCATCAACCATAGAGATATCTAACCTAACATCAAAGGTTTATTTACCAATTAACATAGGGATTGATGATCAGTGGACAACTCAAATGGTGTAGCTAGTAACTAATGGAAAAATTTCTATAATGTGAATACTATCACAAGGGATTCATATTTATTGGTAGATAGCTTCTAACTATAAAAATGTATGGGGTGATCCAAACCACCCTCTCCTAGTTGTGCCAACATGGTGCCAATTGTTATCCTTGATGCATCCACATGTACATGGAAGGACTTACTCAAATTCAAAAAAATCAATATTGGTGCAGTTACCAACCTTTGATTTAAACTAATGAATGTCACTTGCTAGTCATCTATCTAAATGAACCACATATCCTTCCTTAATAATTTATATAAAGAGATAGATATTTTAGGATTCCCCTTAATAAACTTTCTATAATATCTTGTATGTCCAAGGAAGGATAACACCTTTATTGCACTTATGGGTGGTGGCATTCCCATAATTACTATGATCTTGGATGGATCCACCAAGATGCCTTTGTTGTAGACTACATGATCTAATAACAATCCAAAGGGTGTAAAAAACAAACATTTTTTTAAAGTGAGTGCTATCTACATCACTCTACATCTCTCTAACATCAATTTTAGTTTGGAAAAGTGATTCTAAAATAATGAAAATACTACCCAATCATCTAAATAGACTTTTAATAAATCACGGATGAAATCCTTAAACATAGCTATAATAGCCATTGAGAAAACTACAGGTGCATTTTTAGTCCAAACAACATTACCTTATATGCAAAATAACCCTATTTTATTGCAAAGGTCATCTTGGCTCTATCTTCTTCTATGATTAGAATCCCCATTGAAATAGTCACTAAAGAATACACCTTATGGCCTATGATTGCTTCCAAAACTTCATCCATAAATGGGATAGGGAAAGGGTCATTGATGTAATTATCATTTAAAATATGATAGCCTCCACAAGCTCTTATGTCATCAATCTTATTTGGTTAAACCACCATAGGACTTACCCAGTTAGATTTATCCACAATAAAAATAATTTTAGCCTCTTGCATGTGGTCTAGTTCAGCTATGATCTTTAGATTCATGTTTGGGTTTAAATGGTATGGTATTTTCTTAATCGGCCATGCACACTCATGAAATTAAATGCATATATCCCCTAGAGATGGTTCCACACCCTTCAGTAAACTTGGTCAAGAAGACATATTGATAATCTCATAAAAGGTGTAGTACTTTGGATATGTCTTCTTATGACCAATAATTACCAGTATGTGCCAATTTTTGAACATCCTCATTCCAAATGTTCTCAATTTGCTCCTTTAAGGGTTCATGGTAAATATTAGATTCTTCCTTAAGAATGGAATCATGTAATATCCATTCAACTTCCTATTCTATAATGTTAAGGTGTCATAACCTTTCTTCTTCCGATGATTCTATGACTAGACCTAGAAGTGTCTCAAATTCCCATTCTAGTTTGAATAATTCTATGAGATCCATATCATCCTCAGCTGAAAATATTTTCCACTAGTTTTCATCTTGTATTCTCTAAAATGGTTAAACATAGACCTTTGCCTTGTCCTTATTTGATTTATAGGCCTACAGATCTTTATTCAAATCGTAAGCTATGTTGTGGGAGGATGATGAATCAGTTAATCCATCCAAGTTAGCCATCCTCTCATGGCCTTAAAAACCTTTATATTTTACAATGGATTATGTATCATAGGGTTGTAATATTTGAAAATAAAGGTCTGAATGAAATTGCTTTGAACCTGTGCCCAATGTCTTGTCTCCCTTTTATACACCTGATAGATATACAAAGAAGTAGGAAAGGTACCTAGAGTATAATAAAAAATATGTACCCAATAATTTGTATCAATAGCCTTCATAATCCAAACCTTAACACATCATTAAATATGAAGCTTAGGTAAATCTCATTCATGGAATATTAGCCAATCCTTCCTTACTCCTTCTAGTAACTAGAACTAAACTAGAAAGATTTCGTAAGCTTCATCCCATCACATTAGTGACTCCTTATGTACAAACCACTAGCTAGAGAACTAAATCTTTGGTTGATGTTAGGCACATATTTTTGGAATCACATTATCAACTAGCTAACATCCTTAGTGGCAAAGTAATGGGGTAGTTGACATTCCATTTCAAAAACCATGTGCAAAGGTCATACCTCATGGTCACTCTTCATCTAATTAAGAATGTGAGTGTCATAATATCCACTTACCAAAGAATCCCTATCCCAAGATAGAATGCCTTCTCTAATTGGTTTTATGTAATCTTGATCTATTTGACCATCTTGATATAAAAAATCTATGTCTAACTAAGTTGGTGACCTTATGACATAAAACATACATCATCTATCAATAACATTTTAATCTCCATACGTGGTAACATAGACTTGAGAGGTAACTCTTTTAACCGTAATGGTACCTTGGGTAGGCTTGTACAATTATAGAGGAAGTCACATTTAGTGGCTCATAAGGCCTGCCATCTATCTTTAGCATTCACCTTCATCTAATTATTCTCTATGTAGACATAAGGAGAATTTGGCTCTCTAAGAATATAATATGATTTTTTTCCATCATTATTTAAAGGAATCACTATAATCTTGTCTCCTTGATGAACTTACAATTGGTTCCTTACTATATTGATGGTCATCTAACCATCATATGCCTATTTTTTTCTAATGAGCATAGGATACTACATATCATCCATCTTCATATCTATGACTTCAAAGTCACCACACAAGTTTAGTTATGTGACTTTGATCTCTACATCCTAAAATTGATTAATTGGTTCAACTCACCCATAATCCATAAGACTTAGTGTAATTGGACTATAACTTATCACATGTCAACCAATAACAAGCCATGTTGACTGAGGGATCATATTAATAGTGCTACCAAAATTGAACACTATGTTGGACACCTCATACCCTACTAGTTCAATGTCCATACTTGAATCAAAATCTAATAGTTTTTTGGTTTTTACATATCATATCATCTGATCCACTTATTTTTGGCCCTTATGTACACACTCTAGTAGATTATGGAGAAAATTGGTGATGTTATATGAGATGTCCTTATTATGTAGTGTAATAAGGAGATACATCAAGTCTATCAAAACATTGATAACACCATCTTATCGAATGATGTGCATATTTGTCTATATATTTATGTATTTATGGATGAAACATCATCTTCAATGGTCTCTTGTTGCTTAATCATTTTTAGAATCTACATTGCTTCATGCATCAAACCTTTCTCCATGCTGGGCTCTGAATACTTGTCTATTTATGTTTTCTTGATCTCATAGCCTTGTGTAAATTACAAAGGGGGTAGTCATTACTTTGTGTGTTGCTGATGAGTGATGGATTGTAAGAACACATCCTCTCAGGGATGTTTGATTACCATATTTGTATTTCTTAAAGCCTTGTTCTCACACTAATTTTCTAACACCATATAGTCCTCTATATCATATTGTTTAGAAAACCTACAATAGGTGTGGTAGGATTGAGATTATAGATTCATAGGAAAACTCTTTTGTACATGGTTGAACTCATGGCATAGATAACATTGAATTGGGGGTTAAGGTTCATTTCCTATTCCTCCTTGGTAATCTCACTTTGTTCCTTAATGGTATCCTCCTCTATTTGGTTGGAAACCCTAGTTACCAAACTATTATGGGCTATAGTTCACATGATTCTATTGAGGGTTCTACCCTTACCTTTGTTGGTTCCCCCATATCTGCCATATTGAGCTTGAGTTGGTTATGGGGACCAATTAGACTACATTGGCTACATGACCATAGAATTCCATGAAATACAAGTATACATAGGGGTTGTCCAATTCTGAATAGGTGGACTCTAACTAGCTATATCTATAATTTGGTACCATCAGTGCCCAGGATATAATAGATGGATTAGTTCTAGACCTATTTGCTTTAGGTGTGATGATAGCCTACATTTTCATATTATCTTTCTATGTATCTACTGCAAAGATAATTTTGGTAATGTCTTGTCTCAATTCTTATAGTACTTGATAGTTATTATCATCATGGTTTTGGTATTTGTAAAAGTTAGAGTACAAATTTTATGAGCTCCTTATATACTATTGTAGCAGATGACATTAGGATATTACATGTCCTACTATGAAAGAAATAAAATAAAACTTAGTTTTTATTCTTGGGCACTCATTCCTATGGTGCACTTATTTTCTACACTCCATACACCAAAGATTTAACCAAGGTATCTGTGTTGATTCTTGTTTTTGTTCCAATTTTTTTATGAAGAGTTGTAAGGTGTTGTTTATCTACAAACTAGGAACCAAAAATCCCCCATAATCTTCTATCTACTCCACTCATATTATAGTTGTTCTAGCTTCTCCTTTATTAACAAACTAGGTTTTCACAATAATAAACCTTATCCTTGGTCATAGTCCCTCTATGAACCAAGAAACCTTATCCTTGTTTACCATAACAATCTTAACTTTGTTCATTACATCTAAAAATCTATGATCATATTAAAAAATAGTCTCTATGGCTCCTTACCTAATTTCATTGAGATCTTTTATGGTCTGACTAAAGCATTTTTGGACTTACATTGTTTTGAATTATTTTAATGTATCTTGGTCAACACCTTTGTAAAATATAAATTCTAATGCTCTACCAGCCAATGCTCTAATAAAATCACACTTCATCAATAATTTCTTTAGCTTTTTGTTTTCTAATTTAGGTGAATAGGTACTACTCTAGATCTGCAAACCCATCATAAGGAGCCAAATGGGTCAATGATTCTAATTGGACTACTATAGTAGGGTTTCCTCTAGGAATAATAGTTGATTTTGTTAAAACTATCATTGGGGATGGTTGTGGTTTTAGTTATTTTATTTACTTTGGGGTGTCTCCTGATCTAGTGGTGGTTATAATGTCTCTTCTAGTTTTGTAGATGTGGTAGTTATAGATATATCTCCATTGTCTCCTTCCTCTTCTTCTAAGATTTGAACTTGTGTAATGAAGTCCTTAGCCTGCAAAAGAATTAGAGGATCTATCTTTTTATAAAGTAATGATGTTATTTTCTTCTTATGTTATTCTGAGAAACTATGTAACTTCATGATATGTAACCTTTTTTACTTCTAGGGTTTTTTTTTTGAACTTATTTTGGAATTGGTCCTTGCCAAGTGTCATCATCTAAAGTTGTATAGAAATTCTATGATTTTGAAAAAAAATGGACTCGGGGGATGTGTGTTCCCTTGGGAAATTATCTTTACCTCCAAAGATGTATCTCTTGAAAATTGAACCTATACTATGTAAGCAACTATAAGGTAATCTTTAGTTTTCTTTCTAGAATAGCCTTCTTGGAAACTACAAACTTTTACCCATTTGTTCTACTTCTATACTACTACCTTATTCTTTCATCCATGCTAAATCATCATCACTTCCTTGTACTCTATCTTTAATTTTCCTAGGCTCCTCACTCTATCTCTCTTCATCATACACGTCTCCTTATTGTTTCCTTTCATCCAAATCATCAATACTCCTCCTCATCCTCCTCCTCCTATTCATAGCTTCTTGAAATGCACTTTGTTTATTCCATCTCCTTTATTGTTGTAACTCTCTTTCTAGATTGAAAGTATTTTTTTGATCCTTTTCCTATATATTCTTCATGCTAGACTTAGGTTCAAGCTATTTATTTTCATATTTTATTTATTCTCCCTTGTATCACACACACCCCCATGACACCCAAAGTTACTAGGCCATATGGAAAAGAATAGGTGTCATTATTTTCTCCACAACCAACATCTTAATGAGTATAAGAAGTCATTGTAATAATTTTACTCTTATCCCTCTCATTAATATATCCTTTTCCACTTCAAATTCTATGTAACCTTGTACTAAAAATTATATGATATACCCATCAATGGTCAAATCCAACCAATGATCTATCACATGGGTCTAGCTAGTGTCTAAGGCCTAAAGTTGATTGATCTTCTCCTCAGACCACATAACATTAATAGTTACATGAGATATAAAATAATGATGTTATATATGAACTAACTAGTGAGCTGAAATCTAGGTAATTCACACCAAAATATATATTAAATTTCACCATAAATATGTTCTTGCACAATCTATAATTCAAAAGACCCTATTCTCTAAATTTCCTTATGTGCAAATTTGGTTATTTTTTGATCTAGCCAACATTCCATGTCTCTTTGAATAGGCAACCATATTATCATATATTCAATAGTGATTTCCATGTTCACTACACCTTTTTTAGAAGAGGTTCCTAGGTACACCATGTAGACATCTAATTCCTAACACCATTTGTGTTGAAATTGTCAATCTTACTTGAATTACACTCAAATGCACATTTTAGGTCAAAATCACTAAAACACCTAAATGGTTCAAACTTGTTATTCAAAAGTGATAATTTAGGCCAAAGTATCCTTAAATGGGGAAATGTATTATATGTAATTCCTAACTTTAATCAATTCATTTCAAGTCAAAATGATGATTTCACCTTTTTATGCTCCAGATCACTCTTTTCTTCTAATTTTCTAGTACACATCTTGTACCTTTGTTATTTTGTGTTGGCAACATCCTAAATGGGAATACAGTTCCAACATAACTAACATCACCTTCCAATTTTTCTTGAGTCAAAATGACCCAATAATATGAATTTTTAACCATTTTGATTAATTAAGGGCCAATTTCCAAAGAATTTCACAAATTTGATTAATCTTCTTTAAGGCTAATTAATTAAAATCAAGAGCTTAAGTGGATTTTCCATGGAGGTTATTGAATATTTATTTTTGGAAATTGATTCCTATAAACTAAATTTCCTAATGACATCATTTCTTTGAAAGGCATCCCTAGGCCATAAATGCATAAAATATCTGAATCATGGCTTCCCATGCTTCATTAATACCCCTTCTTCCCAATCATTATGAGGGCATTTATTGATTTTATACTCTGATATTAAATGTATTCTTGGCCACACATCTTGATCTCAAAATGAATGGTCACAATTCATTATGATCAATCTCAAAAATATATAAATAGAGAGGCCATGAACATCATTTTAAAGCTAAAATTATGTAAACTTATAATGCTAAAATATCTCCATAATTCATTTGTGTTTTGATTATTGTGTTATTTAAATTTATATTAGCTTCATTGATAAGCAAAATGGGTAGTTATTATCATGAGCCTAGGTTTTACAAAGTGTTCTTGAGACAATGGAGGAGTTTTTCCACCATTATTAATAAAGACAAGAATGCTTGATCAAGGGGAGAACATGCTTGGAGCTATTATTAGGTGATGGATTTGATTTGGGAAGGTAACTAGTATTGCTTTATTTCATTTTGTTCTTCATTGTCATTATCAACCCCCACATGAATAGATTGGATTGATATGTTTCGTTCTTTATGCATTTTTCTTTGTTTTATTGACTAATGATTGATTAATCAAATATCATAGTCCACTCTAAATTTTGGCATGCTCGATGGGATCACACCTCATGAATTTGATCAAATAGAGCCTACAAGCAACCTACTAACCATTTTCATGTAGGATATTGGAGTGTGAGAGTACAAAGAGTGGAAATTTTATCAAAGAGATATTTTTTAGAAGTCACAATTTTGTCACTATGGAATTTAAATATTGTCCTCTGGACCATAATCCCAAAATTGACACAGTCAAGGTTTTTTCTTAGTAGTGATATTGAATCTTAACTATGTTTTCAGATTGACATGTTCCCTATCTATAGGTTAAGTTGCCTTATTGAAATATCATGACTTTATATTCATGATATTACAATACCATAATTTTTCAAGTTATAATATTATCATTTTCAGTCCTGATATTGTAATCTTGTAACTCTACAGTCACAATATTGTAATCCTGCAACTAACACATTCATGATATTTCAATCTTGTAACTCTATAATAATGATATTATAATATTGTGACTCTGTATTCATGATATTGTAATTCTATGACTAACTCAATATTGTTTTTTCACTGTGAGTCATGGTTTTTCACTTTGGAGTCCTGATATTATAGTGTGCAGACTTGAGAGCTAATAATCCAACTTCTAGAGTTTCGTTTGAGGTCATCTAAACTCCATTTTTGATGATTTTTTCTAGAGACCATGTGCTTTTTCATAAATTTTTAGAATATGCAGTCATATTACCTTCAAGTTGCATAAATATTTCAAAAATCTCAAAATCACTCTAACACTTACAAGACACGCATGAAAAAGAGATCAATTTATGCATGAATTAAGTTTCTAACATTTATTTTGGTGCTTAAGGAAACACGTAGATGTTTATTTGAATGTTTTCATGATTTTTCTTCAAAATTTATGAAACTTAAGGCTAAGGGGCCAAATAAAACCACCAAACATTTCATTTAGTTCTCTAAAACTAAACACACTTCTTTATGCAAGTCATTTCTTATTTACTTAGTTAGATTTGTTTATGAAAAAAGAAGTGTGTGTAAGATCTCCCCCATACCCTATAAGGAAATTATGAGATCAAAAGCACCATATTCATTGCAAATTTCCTTAGTCCAAAGTTGTAAAAGAGATGTTATGAAGTCTCTCCCCAAAACCCACATGGATTGGGTGATCTAGAAACAACCTTTAAAGCTCTTTTACTTAGTTTTTATTTTCATTGCATCCTGGCTTGTGAGGGGGATTTCATCACCTCCCATAAGTTATTTAGGAAATATTTGACCTAGGGTTTCATATCCTAACATCATATTTAACCCCTCTATATGAGGGGGTATATAAACTGGGATCATTCCACTAGGATGATGGTTTGAGTGGTTAAACCATCTCTTATCATTGGGGCTAATACTAAGACATTTGATGATGTTGGAAATTGTACTACATTGAGTAAGTGATGGATGTAGTGGTTGTAAAAAGAGAAAGATATTTTTACAATAAGATGGATGATGTAGACCCAATTGATGTGTTTCTTCTCTTTTATTTTTATTTAAAATTCATGTGCATCTGATCCATCTGGAAATGTTCAAAAAATTAATAGTTTAGTTAACCCCACTTTGCCATACCTTGTTAGTTTATGGCTTTAGATGATTAATTAGTTGATTTATCTTTGTTTTAGATTACTTGGTCCTATTTTGTGTCAAAACTTGCTTGTTAACCAAAAATCATAACCAAACACATTATCTAATAATTTCTTGAACAAGGAGGCATTATGTTGTCCAAGTGAAAATCATCTTTTTTCTTGTTCAATTTATCATCTTAAACATTGTGTCATATCATCTATTTTTGGTGCAGTTATGCTTCCCATTTGATTCTAGATTATTTTCCAAATTTTCTTAAGTCCCTCATTGATAATTTAAATTTGAAATTGGACTTTTCTAATTTTTAAAGGTTGATGTGTTAAGTTGGGTTCACCATTTACACTTGACTTGTTTTAACTTGGGTTCAATTTCCCATTTGAATTAATGGATTTTTATAGACTCATTATCACATTAATATTTGGTGGACTCAAGTCATCTTGCATTCCACTCACACTTTGAGTCTCAGAACACATTTTATACTATCATTCCTATTATCATGTGGTGACATTGTGCTACCCATTTGGTTTTAGTTTTATAATTAGGAATTATTTCATGTTTCCACATCATGAGTTTCTTAGTTCTTGTTGTCACCTTCTTAATCAAAATGGTTTTCTTCTAGTTTTCTAGTAGAAACTCATCGAAGTTGAATTAGCTTTCATGGTATTGACGTATCTCAAAAGTCTAAATTTTAGTGTACTATTGACACTCTAGGATTTTTGAGTTATCATACCCTCTTCCAACTCATATAATTTCAACTTTACCCAAAGGTTGAGTAATTTTTTGAACACATTATTTTAATTATGTGTGGTTCTAAGCCATCCTCCTTTTATAGTCTCTTTGGTATCTTAGTCATTTATTTGGAATAAAGATTAAAATCCATACCTTGTTTAAAATGTTTGTAAAACATTGAACTAAATATTTTCAAACATATCTAACAACATTTCTAAACATGACACTAAAGTACACTTGTAATGGGGTCTCTTATGGCCTTATTTGTGAGGTAGAGCATTATTATGCCAAACATGAGTATTCCATATTATTTGAGGATGTTGCCCTCTTTGAGCCTATTTAATGAAAACAATTCAATTCCATGATAATTATTGTGCATCATCCCTATCCTTCCCCTTAAATTTGTATGTCTTACTCAAAGGTTACTATTTTTGGATATCTTCCTTCAATTTGTGCACTACATTTTAAGGTTACCATTATAGGTTATCCCATTTTAGCTTGTGTGAGCAATCCAACTTTGTAATGCATGAAGCTTACCATTTTAGGACCTCTTCCTTTGGTTTGTACATGAAACCAAACTAAGCAGCATCTTGTTGTTACCATTTTAGGTTATCCACCTTCAGCTTGTGCGAGTAATCCAACACCATAACTCATGAAGGTTACCATTTTAGGAACTCCTTAGGTTTGCACAAGAAACTAAACTAAGTAGCATCCCATTGTTATCATTCTAGGCCCATAACCTATATTTATTGAGCATATTGTTAAAAATCACCCATTTAATGAACTACATTGTGTTCATCCCTTCTTCAATAGTCTAATTTTTGGATATCCCATTATTGATCCATAAACCATTATTCCCACTAAACTAAATGTTCCCCACTTTAGAAATTTTGAGCCAAAACAAAAAACATTACCTCTTTAAGATCCATCTTTCAAGGACCAAAATGTGTTCAAAATTGACATTTTGCAACCAATTATGAACCAAGACATGGTGTTATTATTAAAACACTCATTTGTGATGAGTCAACCTATGATGAATTCCCTATTCATATTTTACCTATTTAAAAAAAAACTCATCTCCTTGACAAGCCACTCTCTACATATTTGTCTCTTGATATTTTCCCACTCATTGAGGAGTCTCCTTTTGATAGACAAGATTTTTTTGAGTCATCCCTTGAGTGGTACCCTCTTTTTGAGGGGCTTGACTTAGATGAGCCAATTTATGTTGAACCCTTCCTAAATGAATCATTTTTATTGATCCCATTATGTCATCACATGACATTACTTGTCCAAAATTTCTCATTCAATAGAACATTAAAGAAACAATCATATCAGATGAAGAAACAACATTAAATTTAGGTTCTATTTTTGAATTGACATCAAATCTAACATCAAAAATAGAATCAACATCAGTTGTGACATCATATTTAGATTCCCTTGTATCAAAGTTAGATTTAAAAATAGAATAAAATATTGGTTATTAAAACATTGGTTATAATTACCTTGTAGATCAATTTGAATATATTTGTGATACTTCTATGCTTTTTTAGGATGATTACTTAAGCATCAAAATGGGTCCTCCTAGTATATTCTATGAGGATTGTGCTTCTATTCATCATTCCATTATTCCCACCTAACATAGCCATTGTATGGACATTCCACCTCCTACAAACATTGATTGGGATCAATAAAATCACACTTTGTTGAACTGCATCCATGGTGACATACCATTTAGAAAATATCAAAGGGATCAAGACTAAATTCATGTCGACGAAGAAAAATCTCCTAGTGAAACCTTTTTCGAGGTGCTAGGTGACGATCAAAGAACAAACTCAACATATTTTAGTGAAACCTTTTCAAAGATGCTAGAAGACAATAAAATTCAAATGCTAACATATCTTATTGAAACCTTCTCAGAGGAACTATGGGATAATTAAGATAAATTCATCAGTGAAAACCTCATCAAGGAACCAATAGCTAAACACAAAATTTATTCACTACTTGATGAAGACATTATCAAAGAACAAAAAAAATAGCTTCCAATCTATAAAATAATTAGATGGTAGCTACTCTCAAGATTAAATAAAAAAAATATGGTGGTCATATCAAGAACATCTTTAGAGGTCTTCAGCCCCACCACAACCAAAATTATGTTGAATCTAGTATCAACAACATTACATGTGACTGAATGTCCCAATATTCATTTGTTATCCATTCATTATACATTTCATTATCATCCACTTATTCATTATCCATTTATACCATTTATCTTATATTATTTACCATTTATGGTAGCACTTTACTTTGTAGAGGCTACAAAGATATCTTGTCTCAATGTTTGTTAGAATCAAAGTCAACAACCAAGGAAGATCATGAACACATTATTAAGATCTATATTGGCAACAAGTTCTTGATAGAGAAAATTTTCCAAAAGTGTGTTAGGTAGTAATTTTTATAAACTGATCATTTTGGTTATTTCATATGTTGACTAGGACATGCATCTCCATGTTAGTAGGATTAATAGGAATCATTTTTCATTTTCAATATGGACCATTAACATGCCTCATCTCTTGGGGGCAACCCTATATACCCTTTTTAGGAATATTATATCATTGGCTTTTGTTTACCACATTTTTTGACCTATATTGACTTGAGGTCCTTAAGGATTATGTAGGTAGCACTTAATTATTATTGAGGTCAGCTTGATCACACCTTTTCCATGCTCTCACCATTTTACAAGCAACTTAAGCCTACACTCTCACCATTTTGAGAGTAACCTAAGCCCATGCTCTCATAATTTTGTGAGAAAACTAAGCCTACACTCTCATGATTTTATGAGTAACCTAAGCCAATGCTCTCACCATTTTATGAACAATCAGCCAATCATCACTTGGGGGCAACTTTGTTGCCACTATATCCAATTGTCTTAAGATAATTTTCCTTATACCATTTTTATTATATCATTTCTTTACTATTAACCAAGGATTGTTTTTAGATATTGTACTTATCCCATTTTGATCTTGGTTCCTTTGGTTCATCTTACACTTTTTATGGGAGTATTCTAATCCAATTTCAATAATTTTTGAATTTCATGTTGAATGATAGTCCATGGTAGTAGTGTGACATTTGATCTGGTAAGTTATCTTTCATCTATCATCTTATTTGGTATCACTGATTATAACCACCTATAGGCAAATTAGTAGTATCCCTAATTATAACTGCCTTTGGGAAAAGTAGTATTATGACATTTCATAATTATAATAACCTATGGGAAAATTAGGTATAATGCCTTTTTATAATGCATTATCACATCATCTAGTCATTACTATTATCATTTGTGATATCATTTTCATTTATTTGTAAACTTGTTGTGGCTTAGTCAAATTTTCATCATCTTTTGTGTAGGAAAAATTATTGTGACTTGAGGTCCTAATGGGACTATGTAGGTTGTGCTTAATTCATATTGAGGTTAGCTCAATCCCTATTTCATTACATTCTCACTGTATTACAAGCATTTTAAGTTGGTGTGATCTCATTGTTTCACAAGTTGGACCATTCTATATATCTTAATTCTCAATTGAGTTGAGATACCTCAAAAATTCAAAAAAGATTCATAAAATTTTAAAATCCAAAAACATTTTATTTATTTGATTATTATTGGTGTTGTTTGTTTGTGGTCTTTTTAGTTCTTATTTGGTCTTACTTTTTTGTCTTATTTTCCAAGTAAATCTTGATGGTCCACATAGATCTTGATTATTTATATCTTGATCTCATATTATCAAGTTGTTCTTGTCTTATTTTTTAAACATTCATGTTCCTACTTAAATCTTGATTTTAAGTTAGGTTCATTTATGTTTATATTTTTCTTTATCTTTGATTTTTTTTGTTTAAATTTAAATAGCTATAACTATGGGTTTGGTCATTGTTTACCATTAAACTTAGTTATAGGTATTCACATTTAAACTAATTTTATGCATATGAAAATCCATGTCATTATGATTTATTCATACTTATGATGCCTAATTTATTTTTCAATAACAAGCACTTTGTGTTCTAGATTCAAGTCTTCACATCAACACAGATCTAATGAACAATTCTGAAGAACACTATGCATGAAGTAGGCTCAATAGGATTAACACCTAAATAAATGCTTAGATTTGCATCTCTTCACATACATCATGATTATAATCAATCTTTGGTTAGTTTTCATCATCCCTCATTCCATTCTTTCTCACTTTTGGGTGAACTACATTAGTTTGAGGTTCATATTAAAACATGCATCCATAGAACTATGTAGGCAACATCGACTTTTCTTATACATCTAGAGTCATCTTGACCATCTTCATTCTTCTTTTCATCACTTTCATCACTTTGTGTAGTCTTGTATGCCTAGTTTTTTGAGGCTTTTTTAAATCCATTCCACCATCACATCTATGTTTGTGCCCACTCACTTTAATCTATATTTTAGGTTATATTATTGAGCTAATAGCTTTCCAATTTTCCCACTCTCAGGCATCACATATAAGCCTATATAAAGAATCAAATCAGCCCTACAGGGCTAAACCATTATTTATTCTTTATCAATGATCAAAATTAGCCTTATTGGGGCACACCTATCTTATCACGATCAAATATGGTCTACTGAGGCACTTCTTATTATCATCTTTATGGAGACCACATTCTCCTTTTTCTTGTAACTCCAAGCTCTCCAAATTTTTTCCCATGATGGCAATGTTTTAGTGTGTAATTTATCTTAGGATTGATCAATGTCATAAGCACACAAATTGCACTTTCAAATTGGGTGCATTAAAAGTGTGTCCCTTATATTTATGGATTGAATCATTCCCATTCCCCCTATCTTTGAAGCCTATTATACCTATAATTATTTTTGATCATTAATGATAATCAACATGTGAAAGCATTAGATCATTTGGATGTGATCCATTCCATGGGTTAATCTCTCATTGTCCCTCTCTTTTTGAGAGTCCATCATTCTCTTTCATCCTAGAATGTCCTCTCAAGGGGGAATCATGGGTCATTTCCAATTTCTTTTTGACAACTCTTTTCTTTGAAAATATGTTTTTTCACCTGAATGTCTTGCTATGCCTTCTAAAATAGGGTAAAAATGTAGAGATCCAATTCCTAACACCATTTGTGTTGAAATTGTCAATCTTAACTCGAATTGCACTCAAATGCACATTTTAGGTCAAAATAACTAAAACACCCTAAATGGTTCAAAATTGTTATTTACAAGTGCCAATTTAGGACAAAGTATCCCTAAATGGAGCAATGCATTTTATGTGATTCCTAACTTTGCTCAATTCATTTTGAGTCAAAATAATGATTTCATCTTTTTGTGCTTTGGATCACTCTTTTCTTCTAATTTACTAGTACATGCCATGTACCTTTGTTATTTTGTGTTGGAAACATCCTATATGGGAACATATTTCCAATGAAACTAACATCACCTTCCAATTCTTCCTGAGTCAAATTATAACCCAGTAATATGACTTTCTAACTATTTTAATTAATTAAGGACCAATTTCTAAAGAATTGCACAAATGTTGACTAATTTTTTTTAAGGCTAATTAATTTAAATCAAGAGCTTAAGTGAATTTTCCATGGATTTTATTGAATATTTATTTTTTAAATTGATTCTTATTAACTGCATCACCTAATGACATCATTTCTTGGAAAGGCATCCCTAGGCCATAAATGCATAAAATATCTAAATCATAGCTTCCCATGCCTCATTAATGGCCCTTCTTCCCAAATCATTATCAGGGCAGTTTTTGATTTTAGCCTCCAAAATTGAATGGATTCTTGGCCACACATCTCTATCTCAAGATGGATGGTCATAATTCATTATGATCAATCTATAAAAACTATAAATAGAGATGCCATGAACATCATTTTTAATCTAAAATTGTGTAAACTTATAATGTGAAAATCTCTCCACAATTCATTTGTGTTTTGATTATTGTGTTATTTTCATTTGGATTAGCTTCATTGATAGGCAAAATAGGTAGTTCTTATCATGAGCCTAGGTTTTACAAAGTGTTATTGAGACATTGGAGGAGTTTTTCCACTATTGTTGACAAAGATAAAAATGATTGATCAAGGGGAGAACACACTTGGAGCTACTTTTGGGTGATGGAATCAATTTGGGAAGGTAACTAGTATTTATTTCTTTCATTTTGTTCTTCATTATCATTAAAAACCCCCACATGAATATATTGGCTTGATATGTTTAGTTTTTAATGCATTTATCTTTATTTTATTGACTAATTTTTGACTAATCAAATCTCATAATCCACTCTAAACAGTAGAACATGCTAATAATAGGGATAACTCTTACAATTTAAAGAATATCTTGCAAGAAAGGAAAATTATTACTCATTATTTAGCTTCTATCCTAGGATTGAAAAGGTTTATAATATTTTGGGTAATCCTATGGCTATCTATATTGACAAATATTTAATGGTAAAACTCATATATGATGACATAGTTATCAAACTTGCATAGAAAAGACCTTTTTATATTCATTAATATAATAAGATTTCAAACAAATGAAAGTAATTTGTAGATGGTTATGACTGACTATTATCAATTCATGAGGTTATTATGAAATATCACCCAACTTCATAATGGGCTGATAATATAAATTAGAAGACAAAACCCATTTCATAAGAGACAGTATTGTAACACATATCATTACCCAAAAGATATATCTCACATAAGAAGTGCATAGCTATTATATTAACCATCTAATACTAAATCAGATTACAATCTTCATATCAAGAAAAACTCATTACACTTTCATTCCATAGATCCTAGGATTTGTTCAAAACACCCAAATACAATATTTCTCGATACTATCAAGCACTATCTAACACTATCTAACCCATTCTACTATAATTTTTAGGAATATATAATCCTAAAAATTATATTTTTATAACCATGAAGGTTATACTTTACATCTAAGTATGTTAAAGTATATTTTGTTGATAAATATTCCATGTACCTAATCTTATATAAAAATAGAATAATTTCATAACAATCTTGTAGGATAACCACTAACCAAAAATAAACCATGATCCATATCCATGTGGCATGTTCATATACGTGAGTGGTTAGTATACACATTCTCTAGCTAACATAATAGAACCACAAGAGCACCTACCATTTGAGCTTCCTTTATTGGTCAATACTGAGTAGAAATATGGCCATGTTTCAGATTACTATGAAAGTGATGATGATGATATTGATTATGATATGATAGATGAGAAAATGTGAAAATTAAAATTTCATCCACTTGATCACTTATCACACAACCTATTTGAACCTATGGGTCTTGGAACATATAAACTAAATCCACTTGAAAGAAATATAAAACTAGATCTAGATAAGGGAAAAACAAAAATCTTATATGAACATGTAAATGCTTGTTACTCCATGCATCCATTTTAGTTAAAAATATTGAGTCAATCATACAAGGGTCAAATACAAGTACATCATGTGAATAATTTGGAGTCTTCTCAAAAGGATTCACATCAAACTATATAGATCACAACATAATAAGATACTACAAACACCATATTATCTTTATTACTTGAACATAGAATGATTTATTTATATTTTACTAGACATAGATCACGTAAGAGATTTATATCTATAGATTATAGTGTACCATATTATAAATATCATCAGATCATTATCCATAATACCAATCAATGTCATGCATTGAAGAAACAAATTAAGAAATATAATAACAAAGGATGTATACACATTATGTCTGACATGAGAAAAAGGAAAAATACTTCCTATCTTTCAAAAAATAATTCTCTATCAAAATAATCAAATTATGAATATTTAACTATTACTACCAATATTTATGGGGTATATTTCCACCATATCTAGTTTTTTATTAACAAGTGGGATACAACTTATGGCACCACATTTATTACATAATTGGGACATACTATAGATGAACTAATATACTTTGCATTAATGCCAAAATATCAAGGATATATTTGATTTATTATAGCATGTGGCTCAAGGGTGGAATCCTCCACCATATGGATATTAGACTATGAACCAAATTTTAAACTAAAGTTTAAATGAATTAACTAATCGAGGGGAATGCTAAGCTAGATAATATAAACATTTGTGTTTCTTTTCTTGATATGGATACATATATTTGCATACACCATGATATCCATGATTATTTTACTACACCATTGGCTTCAGGTAAATAATTAAATATAAAAATTAAAGTGGTGGAAGTGAGGAGATATAAACAAATCTTAAGAAAATTTCTAGGTGGTCCTACACCTTTTGAGGATGAGGACTTCCTTGATTAGACTCTTCAAACATTCCAAAATATCAAAAAATCAAAAACATTCAAAAATGAAAAAATGATTTCAACATAAAATATGTTTTATTATCTCCATGGTATTTATGTGTTAGTTTCCATGTTAATGGATGACATATCATTTAATCCAACATACACATGTGTGTCATGATTCTACATGAGTATGATACAAGCATACACAAATACATGATCTATTCTTATTTCATATGTTGAGCCTTTCATCTACTCATGTCCTATGGACATCGGGTAAATCCACACCTATGATCATGATACTCATAGGTTATATCATTCTATGGTCACTCTACATTATCATGTTTTGATATCTTATTTCTACTTAAACATACCTTTATCCATGATTATATATTACATTGGGTAGTTGATATGTTATACACTTGACATTTTTTTTGCTAACACATTTGATCCATAGGATATTATGACATGTTTATGTTTGTTGATTATGCTTTCCTTTATGCACTTACTTGTGTGTCTTACCTTAATTTTGTCTTGCTTATTTGAGTATTTAAATATGATCATTTGTTTATGGCATATGTGCCTATGTATGCTTTATTTGACAATTGAATATATCATCAATTATTGTATGACAATTTAAATACATCATATTTGCTTTTATGGAAATTTGAATAAGTCACGTCCCTTAAATTTTGTAGCATTTAAACATGCCCCTTGTTTGTGGTCTCCTTGGACCATTTCCTTTTGACTTTATTTTGAGTGATATTGTGTCTATGCTTGATTTTCTTGTTGATCTTATACTATTAATATATATATGTTTTCATGATCCTTATCATACATCTTAGGCCTTCATGTGATCACATTATTCTATGCACTTCAATTCTATATCTACCTAGTCATGTTCTTTTTATATGCTACATGGCTACATTCACAGATTATATAGATTTCTTATCCTTTTTAGGTGAGATAATTACTAGTTTATATTTTTAACTCACCTCAAAGTGGGTAATATTAATGGGGGAATTCCATAAATAAATGTTCTTCACATTTGGTACAATTTATAGATTCAATGGGGGCATGATTTGGAAGCATGTTCCACATACTTATTCAACACTTGATACTTATAACAATTTTTAGATTCAATGGGGGCATGTCATATAGACATGGTTTCCACACATTAAAAGTTTAAAATTTAGTGTGGGCATGTCATATAGGCATGAATTACACACATACATAGTTTTCAAATTTAATGGAAGCATGCTTTGGAAGCATATTCTCCACACTTATTTAATATTCAGCATCTCTAGATTACAGTGGGGGCATGTTTGCATGTTTTATAAATATGTTCTCCACATTGGTACTTATTTTGGTTTTTATATTTATCCATATATAGTGGCAACATGCTTTGGAATCATGTTTTCCACACTTACATAGATTTCAAATTGTCTAAAACACATAGTTATATAAATTCAGATTCATAGTTGTTGTTGTTGAATTTTATACTTTGGTACCACAATTATACACATTTTCAACATGATACATTTCTAATTTGAATTTTATATGTAATGTGCACCTAATATTGCAAAATAAAAAATAGCTTCAAATTTCAAAACACTCTCAAGTAGTATCATCACCCACCAAGATGTACTTTTATAGACTATATTGAGCCAATCTAATGCAGTAGTTGGTTCACTTTTGGTATGGTTGAGGTGATTAAATAACTCAATCTTTCCAAGTTTTTTGGTTAGACTTGATTATATCCTCCAACCTTTATAATTTGATAGTATAAGTTGATTTTGTTCACTAATGCTCACCAAGTTACAAGTATGGTTGGGTTTCATGGCTGAACTAATCTCAACTATCGAGTGATAACTCACCTTTTCTCTAGGGTTGGGCACATGTGCCTTCCAATCTCTCTTTGTATCTCCTTAGATATATGAACTTTCTATACAATTTTAGATTCTTACAATGATACATATTTCAAATCAACTTACCAATAGGCAAGGAGGTTGCATAAATACATAGGTGTACTCCTAAACCTTTCTCTTTCAATTTAAATCTTTCTAAATACTTTCATTCCAAATTATATGTGAAAATTATATATTATAACACAATTTTGGTTTCAGGCCAGTCACTAGAAAAGCACTCAAGTTGGACTCAATCAAGGTAAGGCATGTTATGTACACCTAGGCACACATTCCTTTCCTTTAAACTAGAAATTTCATTACTAGATAAAAGTGGGGGAAATATATACACTATTTTATGGATTATATAGCACCTCGATCTTGTACACTTTAAAAAATTAGACCTTGGTTGCTCCTCTCACTCATTGGACCTTTCCCACTTTATAAGATCTTGTATTTGATCTATCTTGTACTTATTGACCTCTTTCTTAATCCAACTAGTATTATGTTGATGATCTAGAACTTTTATCTTTCCCATAATACTTAAAACCTACTTATATTCCACTTCCACAAGTTTTAAGTTTGTACCTATTTTCTTGTTCCCTATATACTAGTGTCTGGGAAAGACACCTGTATTGACATTAGTGTCGTACTCTAACACAAGTGTCCAATGCCTAAATTCATTTGATTTGAAAAGGAAATTTATCCTAATGGTCATCATAATTACTTTAATGTTATTTACTTATCCAAAGGGATTGACATAAATACAAGATCAACCCTCATTCATTCTTCACTTAGAAATATCTTACCTACTCACCAAGTAACTTAAAAATTTTATTCAATCAAGCACTCAAGTAAGTAAATATTCCATATTTTATCCTATTGTCATATTATTCATAGGAACAACACATACATAGGTATGAAGTACTGAAGGAGCAACCCAAGAACTATATTTTCCAAGTTACAAGCTAGTTCACTATTATACTTACTTTGCATATATTGCATGATTAACACACAAGCCAACATATAAGGGAGAACTATAATAGCCTGAGGCCCTATTCAGAGTATTGTCTATGTAGGTATCACTCATTTATAGAGGGGTATTTTGGGTCACCTTGACATCATATGACTACTAACCCATTTTTATCCAAGGTCAATATAAAGATGAAGAACTATGGTTTTACAAGTTCATGAGGATAAATAATCCATGACCTATATTTGAATGCACTAGAGTGAATACAAAGTCAACCCTAACAACATCCATGTGGTTACATACTTTTTAGTAGGTATTCCATATATGATACTTCCATCGAGTTTATCTAGTAGAATTGATATAACCATTTAGGGCTAACATTAATGTCTATAGCTCCATAAGTATCCAATCTATAATCTGATGATTGATCCATAATTATCTTCCAATTTTCTTACTACATGTTCTAGATCCAGAACTACATTGGCATCAAAATAAGCTAAGTACAATACTTATTTTTTATTTCCATAGCTATCACAATTGTACTTACTATTTTTATCATAACTAAACATAATAAATTTAACATATGTTATATTTGAGTTTAACATCTAATTAGCATACTATATATTTGATTATCAACCTTGTGCTTATTCATTTCTATATACACTTTAATTTTTAGATAACCCCAATATAGAATGTCTTAGGGTTAAACAAACTACTATAATAATGTTCATCTAGCCTAAAATTATTAGTATTTTATTTTCTATTCTTCATGCCAGATTAGATTTTCATTAATTCAAGTTTAAATATCTCATTTTGAAGATAAATCATTCAACAAATTACAAAGAAACCCAAGTTTTTCTAACACGATATATTTTTTGACAATCAAGATAAGTCTTACCTTCATTACAACACCAAATTACTACCGCGTTCTTATTTTCATGCCATATCTCATCATTTTTTCATATTCATCAATTGTAAAATTCATGATTAATAAAAAGGTTATTAGTTCATAGATTTTTAATATTCAATGTTTAAGAAAAATAATTTAAATATTACTTAGTTCTACTTGTTGAGGTTGTAATAATTACCCTCACACTTTGGTCATGACACCTATCTTAATCTATATTTTGGCATTTATATTTTTATAAAAACTAAAAGATGTAATGAAAATAATAATGTACCATTTAAGTAGTATTTTACATGTAATGCTCACAAGGTGAGAAACTTGTTTGATATAACCTTTGAATAAATAAATATACACAAAATTTCTTCAAATAATTATTCTCATATAAAAGCGCTGTCAATTGAATATTTTTAATGTTTAAATACTTAATGAATACAATATATTAAGATTATTTATATTTTAATTCTAATGAAAATATTTTTGTAAACATATAAATGACTTTATTTCAAACATGAGATATATCCTCAAGTCAATGTGGTGTCAATAATAATTAGTTTGGTAAACCACTTTATATTAGTAATTTACATGTTTCTTAATTATAATAATTAATAATGACAAATCAAACAATTTGCATTTAAGTGTTTATTTAACCAGCACTACCAAATCTTTATTTAAGTTAACATTGATAATCTAGTTGTGTTTAAAACAAAATACAACTTCAAATTTAATTATCTACATAACATGGAAATTTTTGTTTTTAAACATTAATAATGATACAATATAGTACATCATCCATCAACAACCATGCTTATTAAACATATCTTATGGAAATACTAATATGATACTAAAATATTTGTACTTTCAAGGTGTCCATAAAAATGTGATGAACTTAAATGAATAAAATTTGTAATATGAAAACTTTATCTACCATAACCTTCACTTAATATAGTAACTTATTCAAACTAATAACAAATAGAATTTATTATTTCACTTTTATTTACTTCAAGAATACTATAGAATTATTCATTTTATAACAAGTTCACCAAACATAGAATACACTCATATTATGATTAATGCAATCCCTGATTTAAGAATGTTTCCATAACTATATCTAAATAAGTACTCAATTTATTGTCCTTATCTCAAATAAATAAAATGCATAAAACTTTGTAGATTAGAATAAAAAAATTGTAAGGTAATGTTAATGAATAACTATTTATATATTTGTGGACCAAAAACCACACTTATTCTAAAGGTATAGGAAAAATAAATTAACCATATAATAAATAGCATATAAGTGAAAATACCTAAAGAGACCCTTAATATAATCCAAATTTCCATGTTGACATTAACCATAGTCCATCTAATCTCAATTGACAACTCAATATTAACATTGAAACTTAGATTAGCTAAAAGTCATTACCTAGGATTCAAATTCAAACTCAATACTTATACACATATTATTTCACCATTTAAGCAAACACCAATAAGCTTAAGAATTCATAAAAACTCCATGGTTTCTATTTAAACAATATTAACAATGCTTAGGATTTCAAATTCATAAAAAATATAAATATAGGTTATAATTTATTTATA